>JAMPIV010007486.1:0-32809 GCA_024509875.1 Oreohelix idahoensis | reverse complement strand
CACTGTATGGGTATCTTGGAAAGACTGCCTAAACGCCAGGGGGTGGAGATTTCCGCCTATGTTTATGTTCCCTACTAGACGCGTTGGTAATTGTCTATAAGCTGCACTTTGGATTATACAAGTTAACACTGCTGCTAACTTCACATACCTGTTAGACTTGTAGCCTTGAAACTTGATTACGACATCTTGAACTGGCAACATTGTATTTCTTGACTTTGTATACACAAACGTGTCTAGCACTAGAAAGGTGGCGTAATAGCTGGTTCGGCAAACAGTTTGGTATAATACTGTGACCACAGAACGAACCACCTTCAGTGGGTTGTTCGCCAGAATGAACCATCATACAGCGCTCACCCCTACACTACTTTAATACTTCCAAACTTTGCAAACCATTAGCTATGCGCGTTCAAAATCTGACTGACCATATTATTTTTCCCGATTTACTATTACAAATTTCTTCGAGGCTTCTTGATTAACATCGCTCACTCACTACAACAAAAGTCTCGTGCAACTTGTTTCGATCTCCTTATTCGCAACTCACTAAAATCCCAAAGAGACGTAATAATAATTTCTCTCCTTTTGTGAACTAAGTCAATAGGCCCTGCATTCAACTCTATTCGTAGTACTTTTAATAGCGTATGCAAATTTATAAAACTATAATCACCGACATCTCGACAACCTACTGGCCAAATCCACGACCTTTCTTTAAGGCGCGCCACTCCCATATACTAAGATCTGAAAGTGCGTCACTACCATACGCACATTTTCTAACACATAAGGAAGGGAAACCCGAGGCCTGTAAACAGTAAATAAATATTAGACAAAAATAAATGTATGTTTTCAGGCACTCGTAAGAAATAAAGAAGTAGAGCACGAGACAACAGAAAAACAACAGACGTGAGTTGCTTACCCAGGACTCGAACCCAGGACCTTCCGTGCGACAACGCCGACTAGCTATGCAAGCGAATCACACTATCCTCCCTGCCATCTAGGCATCACCAAAAAATGATGGTTCGAATTAGGCTGGACTGCCCATGGTAAAATACCGGTGTTATGTATTGCGAGTCGCACTAATGACCCGTCATCGAAGCATCATTTTTGGTCCATCTGCTCATGTATTCCCATGATATGTAATCTGTATTTCCTCATCTCTTCTGTGATCTGCCCGAGTTTTTCCTGCCTCTTTAATGGATCTGACGTTCCAGAATCCAATTCTTGCTTCGTGTTTTGCGACCGGGGCATCCATTTTCATGCGAATGGATTCCTTTCGGTTTTCACCATTGACGGTCATACGGGCCTCATACTCATGATGTCTTTCCCGAAAAATGTTTTTGCATTTATTGATGTTTCCGTAACGGTTAAGACGTTTTACATAGACAGGAGCGTCGGCCCTGTGCTAAAAACCCCAACCTGGAGGACCGGAGTACGAGCTTTTATCTGACCCCTACCTGCGCAGGCCTGTCCAGCTTGGTTGAACCGACCAGGAGTAAAACTTCCGCTGGCATAGCTCTGGGGAGGGGGGGGGGAAGAGGGGTTGTTAGGGTACGCAAGCTGCCATACCGCTACAAGATATAGTTACCATTGATGACAGTTCTGAAACAACATTGACTATTATTTGTGGAGGGGAAGTTGTTTGTGTGCTAAATTATGAAACAGCTTCCGGCCGAAAGAAAAGGCATCAGTAAGTAGGCAGACGGGTTGATTGACTAAATGTTTAATACGGGACATCAGTAGCGGATAAATTGTGACAGTAAGGACTGTTACGTCGGATTAGCACTAAGGTGCTGCCACTTAATTATAGTTAGGGTAAGAATACTTAGCAAGATTTAACACTAAGTATTTGAGCGTGTCTAGTTAGTGTAATAGCACTAGTCACAAATCCTATGAGTGATTTAATTAAAGTGTTCAGAAATGACGTCATCGAACTTGGGGTAGAATTGCCCAGTAGTTAGGACGGAAGTGATGGTTGGATAGAAGGGGGTTAAGTGAGTTGGTTTTAGGCACGAGACGAGCGAGGCAGTGATTTTGGGGTTTGGACCATCTTGTAAGTTCGATGGCTGAGTGATATTTCATGGGATGACTAGTTTGTATACCATAGAAGCACATGTATTTATGAACTATTATGAAGTTGTCAGAGTGTGCAGACACTTAATAAAGGTGTTCATTCATATTTAGACCAGCTTGAACTTATTTCCTGAACGTCAGTAGGAAGTGTCGTTTGTTTACATCAGGTAATTGAGAAAAGAATGTTACCATATTTTCGACGATCACGCAGCCTAAAACATAAACACAGTTACGAGTCTCCAAAAGAATCCCCTGTGTTTTATTTCCAGTAAAACCGCAGATGAACATTGATAAAAGGTTCTGTTCACCCCATTCTCACCCTGTCACTCAAGACTTGATTTGGTGCTGTTCCCGTCCACTCCCCCGGCCACATAACTTGATTTGGCGCCATGACCAGCTCGTAACTGTTTTTTATGATGGATTCAACTATTCAACAGCTAGAGCATTAGGTATTTTTGTTGCAAAAGAAAAACCAACTGCTTCAACAACAATTGTCACAGCAACAAACAGCTGCTGGAAGGGCACACTGGAGCAGTCTCAATAAAAGACACTGTCGCATTGCAGTGAGAAACGTTATCAATATAATAAAACAAGGAAAGATAATTGAAATAAATAATGTTACGATTGACCAACAAAAATGTATGATAACGACAGAAAATGGACTAAGAGCATATATAAAGCCAGTAACACAATGGAGAAAAACCTTTAACAGACGTTGTCATTCCTGTTCCACCGCTGAGGTTCATATCCCTCCACCTGAGCTGTACTCACGTATCCTCTCCTGTGATGCTCGCTTGGCTGAGTTACCCTCCGTTACTCCAGGCCTCTCTCATGCTTCGCCTCAGCATGATATTATTGTACCTCCTATTACTGCCGCAACTCCTGTCCATACCCCCCTTCCTTCCCCTGTTCACCTCTCTTCTGACCCCGCTTTTCTTCCCTCTATTCACCTCTCTTCAGACCCCGCTTTTCCTCCCTCTGTTCATCTCTCTTCTGATCCCGCTTTTCCTCCCCCTGGTTATTTTCCTCCGCCTCCCTCCGACCTTGATACAGAACTTGAGTCTGACTCTTCAGATGTTGAACCTTCTCTTCCTCCTTATGGTTATTTTTCTCCCCCTTCCTCTGATCTTGACTCTTCCCCCGCTTATTCTTCTTCTGATATTGAATCTGATGTTGCTCTTCCCTCAGCTTGTTTTCTCTCTAAACGTCGTCATCCAACCTTCATTTAGTATTGTTTTTCCTTTTCCTAAGCACCTTCACCAGCGGGCCGCCGATGTATGTACCCGTTTTTGTCACTCCCGTAGTTCTGTTCATTCTCCTCACCGTAGTCCCACTCCTCCGCCTCCCCCTCCCCTGTCACACCTCCGCCCCGTAGATTACGTATACCCCTCCGTTATCCTCCTCCCATTCCACAGCCTCCACCCCAGCCCTCCCGTTATGTCCCGTCCACTCCCGTAGTCCATGCCATTGTTCCTACCTCCCAACCTACACAGTACGATCCTCGCCTGTCATTGCAAACCATTGAAAAATTGGAAGCAATGAAAATTTTAGGGAAGTTATTTACGACTTGAACTCAGGGCCGGCCCTAGGAGTTTTGCCGCCCCGTGCAATACCATACCTTGCCGCCCCAGCCCAACCTCAAATAAACGTTTGAAATTTTTAAAACCAATATGTTAAACAAGCTTCAACATTAATTTCATGACCATTAGCCTAATTTTAAATAGTACCATTAATAATAATGTATTGATAAATTGATGAAAATACTGTATAGTCATAAAATAATCCATTGACTTTATTAGAGACAATTATATGAAATAAATGTAGTTACATTACTTACATGTTGGGGATGCTCTTCTCATGTGGAACGATGAACTGTTGAGTCACAAACACTTAACTATAGTATGTACATGTTATAGTTTTTAGCACTATTTTCACATTATTTGAATTTATATTGTTTGAAGTATGTACTGCTTAAAAAGACACTTTTCTTGCTTTCATATTTGCAAAAGCAGACATAAGGTCTGCGTAGTCTAATTTTTGACCGATTTCATGTTCAATTGAAATCATGGCAAGTCCTTCCAATCTAGTTTCGGCCATTGTTGAGCGTAAAAAAGTTTTAATAAGCTTCAGTTTTGAAAAACTACGCTCACCACTTGCTACCGTTACATGCAAAGTTAGTAATATTCTTAAGGCTATTGCGACATTAGGAGCAATGTTATTTTCAATAATATAATGAAGAACTTCAATTGACGGTGTATTTTCTGATACTAATTTGGATACTACTTTCAGTTCATCACATAGCTCAATGGCATCAATGTCTCTATTTTCTTGATATGTTAAAACGCCTTCTAGGTTTTTACATTTGTTTAAGAGCTCATTTGTCGTCTCAGATTTCAATTTAGGGATGTTATATAAAAAGGAAAAATGTGAACTGTGATGTTCCAATTGCTCGAACCTTTCTTTAATAGATTTAGTTGCAACATCAATAATAAAAAATAAAAATTCAATTTTGAATTTAGTTTTGGGATCCAAAATAGGTTCATCTCTTGCTTCATAGTTGTGTTGCTTTTTCTGCCGACGCACTCTAGTACATTCAAACGTTGGTATCAAATCAGGATCAGCTTCAACTTTCTAAGCTAATGTTGTAGAAACAACAAGAAAATTTTGAAATGATTCATCATTTCTGAGATTCTTAAGGCTTTGGAGAACATTTCTCAAAGTTGTTATGACACTAGTCAATTCCATTTTTATGCTTTGCAACAGTTTACAAGCAACATTATTTTCATTTAAAACATAGTGCCATATAACCAGACAACATACAAATTTAAAATCTCTGAGTTTTAGGGCAAGGGTTTCAGCTTCATGTCTCGCCATTTTGTCTACTGACTCGTCATCAGCAATTTCTATCAATGCATCATAAAATTCCTCAATATAATATCTTAAAGGACGAATGGCCTCGATTCTAGATTCCCAGCGAGTTGTACTTAGTGGCTTGGGCGTTAAAGTTGTAATATGTTTCTTAAGGATTCCCCAACGCAGTGTTGACGCTGAGAAAAACACATAACATTTCTAAACCGTTTCAAAAAATAAAACTCCTTCTCTAGATGACATCGCGGCATCATTGACCACCAAGTTGAGAGAATGAGAACAGCAAGTGATATAAAAAGCTCTCGGGTTCAAGTCCCGAATACGGTGTTGAACTCCTGAATGTTTTCCTTTCATATTTGATCCATTGTCATACCCCTGGCCACGCACGTTTGCAATTGGAATATCCATGTCTGACAATTTTCTTAGTATGCTTTTGGTTAACGCTGAGCGTGTAGTGGCTTCTACAGCAGTGAAACCAAGAAAATGCTCATGAATGTTGATATCATCTGGATTCGTATTAACAAATCTTACAATTAGTATTAATTGTTCAATGTGACTTACATCGGGAGTACAGTCTGCAACTATGCTATAATATTTAGCTTTCTCCACCATAGAAATTATTTCTTTTTTTTTTTGGTTCCAGAGAGAAGAGCAATCAATTCATTTTGAATGTTTTTCCCAATTTAATGTTGGGTCGATCCACGAGCTACTCTCATTAAATGTTCACACATAGCACTATCAAATCTGGCAATCAGTTCAACAAGCTTTAAACAATTTTCATTGTTAGGGTCATATAATTTATCAGATGTTCCACGAAATGGCAAGCATTGTTGGCTCAAGAACTGGACAATAGCAATTAGGCGTTCTATTATGCTCCTCCAGTGTCGAACTTCTGAATTTAATAACTTTTGTTGCATATTGAATTAATTTTCTGTACTGATTTAAGCCTGGGCGATAATTCAATCCACTTTGTATGGGACTGTTGCGTGTGAAATTCTCGCAACATCATATATATTTTGTAATGTAAGGGAAATAATCATGTGGAATTTATAGTCACTTTTCATTGTAAGCAGTTGTCTTCTCGCGTTGGTGTCGATGGTTGTTAAATTTGTTAAGCGTTCTTGAATCGTGTCCATGTATGGACTTGCTAGGCCGCTTTTCTCAGAAAGCGGTTGGCAACCTGTTGGGTTATCCTTATAAGGTAATAATTCTTAAGCTGGTTCTTAGTAAAGGTCCTTGTGTCTTAAGTTATCTGAGCTGTGGTCGATTCGCGCTGGACTGCGCATGTCTAAGTCTTGGATCTTTGTCGATCGATTTCCGCCCAGCAGTCAGTGAGCGAAGATTTTGAATAGCAAGCAAGACGTCTTTGTGAGCGTCTATGCTTTTCTTGTTCTTCAGGAATATGAAGTCCTCTTATGGATATTTCGTTTATTCGAGATGATACCTCTAGTGTATTTCCACACGCCGGGAAGCGTATTATTTCTGTGGTTATTTCCTGAAGGCAAGGTAAATTACATTTACATTAACTTTATCGATTTCTGTTCGTGAGTGACATTTGATTCGTAGCCTGTCTTTGAAAGTCGTCATCACGAGATGTTTTCTCAGCTCACATATTGCTACATTGTACCGCATCGGGTTGATGCATGTCCCAAGGACTATTACTTGCTACTTCGCTACATGAACTAGGTTTGAAACCTTTTGTTATCTAGAGGATGGTTTGAGGACATTATTTATACTTCAGAAGACGTGTCTGTCTTGCTGAAGTCAGATTAAGGAGAGTGAACTGATCTCATACATCTGGTTATCTCCTGGCTAAGATAGAAAGGGATGGAGAATTTTCCCGACTACATTACAGCCTTATAATGTATTGACATGCCTGTGAATCATCTTTATTATGATGCTGTCTACCGTCCATTACTGTACTGACGATGTTGCTGTGATAATGACTGTCTGATGTACCTACATATTCGCGTATACATTTTGTCACTGTGGCGTCCACAATAAATGATACAGAAAAAACGTCACTAGCTGTTACAAGCATCATTGACTTTATACGTCGTGAGTTAACTGACGTCCTTGTGTGGATTGCCCTGTTTTTGCATGATCATTGTTTGACTGTACCTCATCTACACACTACACAAAACCAGAACACGGGCACCATCATCTATCCCATGGTGCACGCATCAGGGACTCCAAGTGGTTTTTAGATATTTCGTGTCCATTAAGATACACATACAAATAACCCCAATCATTATAGCCATCAGTAGTGAGTGACATTTTATTACAGGAAAACAACTTACAGCAGAAACAAAATACAGAATCTCTTTCTTTTGAATACACTAACCATGATCGATTAATATGTTCTCCATTGCTTAGCTCCCTAGTGTAAAAAATTTAGTGAAAATTTCCGACCATTAGAGCTGCGCAGAAAAACGAACTCATTTGTTGGTCTCTCTGGCAGGCCTTTTTTTACGATTTCCAGTCTTTCGGTATCGCTTAAAAAAGGATTCCATCTTGCCGGATCAGTGTACCTCTCAAGTTCATCACTTAAATCTCTGGAATTGGAAACTGTCAAATCAGTCTCATTTTCGACATTGTTAGTAATATCTACGTTACTGGGGTCCGAGTTAGAAGTTCAGGCATACCTCGACTTTCGTCGCTTCGCTCTTTCGTCGCTTTTCAATTATAACCACGTTTCCAAATTTCGTCGCATTTCGTCACAACTGCGCGTCATCTTGTATCTGTCGTTGTTCAGTCTTTGAACAGAAATTGTTTGGTGTGCACTATTTTTTAGAAGTTGTCCTCATTGAATCTCTTATATTTGTGATTAAACATATTAATACTACTTATTTTTGCGATTAAAATAACCAAACTATTCATACTAAATTATTTTTGTGATTATACTGTAAACAGTTCATAGTTATTTTTGTGATAACAGTATAATGATAGTGTTCATATCGTGATTATAAGACACGTGTACAGTATTCATACTGTACTTTTTATTGTTTAGGCCCTAAATTACTTATTTTTGTGCTTTAATTATATTCATAATGGGTCCTAAGTATAGTGACAAAGTTTTAAAAACCCATAAGTAGAGGACGCAATTGCATACTGGGACAGGGTGGATCCGAATTTCGACAGAAGTTCAAAAGTAAATAGTGCGCTAGAAAACCAAATAGCCTGTTACAGAGAACTTCTTAGGGAAACTAAGAAGACATCAATGAGGCAAACGTCTTTGCTCTCCTTTTTCAAGACGCAACCGCTACAACCAACTTCAGTCACCCCTCCCTCTAACCCTTCAGATTCCGAGCCTTTAACATCAGCCCCAACCCCTGTTATCTCCTTCAAAGTCCCCTTGTCCTAAAAGAATTAGATTGAGTTCCTCCAGTTCTGAAGATGAGCCTCCTCAATGTTCTCCATCTGATTTTCTAAGTCTACAATCCCCCTAAATCACCAACATTCCAAACTAAACATACTGTATATACCCATCGTCTACTTGCTCAATAATGAATTTAAGGTAAGATGTTATTTACGTATTTTTTATTTATTACTGTATTTTCTTTATTCTTATGTTTATTTCTGTTTAGTTAGGTGCAACACGCGTTCGCAAGGGTTATATAGTTGTTATTTACGTTTTTTGGCGGCCCTAATGCATTTGCAAGCTAAATAAAGGATATGCTTCGACTTTTGTCCATTTTCGACTTTCGTCAGTGCTCTGGTCCCTAACCTGTCGAAAGAGTAAGGTATGCCTGTACTTGCTATGAGCTCAGAATCATTTTTTTCGGTACATTTGCTTATCTTCTTCTGTCCTACATCAGCTGTTTCAGTTTTTAGATATTTATGTAAAGCCCCGCTATGTTTTTGAACATCGCGTTCTTTTTCCAGTTTCCGTTTCCGATATTCGGCACATGATAGTTTTTTTCTGTTATCGAACATAAAGATGCTCTATCAAGAAGTGGCAGTAAAATAGAACAATACAGCCATCCATTGCCGTATCGGGAAGCAAAAACCATAATCCACAACAAGTACAAAAATCAGTGGAAGGAGGAAGGGGATATGTACAGCAAAGATGACCCAATACACCATCTGAACAGATACCAACAGACCACAATGTTCCGCCTGAGAACCGGCCACTGCAGATTTCTAGGATATCTCCATCGCCTCAAGATATCCCACACAAATGAATGCCCATGCGGAACAGGAATTCAGACCCCAGAACACATTCTCCAGAACTGTCCAACCCACGATGAACCGCAACGTGCGACCTGGCTAAGGGGTGCTGAGCTCCAGCAGAAGCTATGGGGCTGCCGCGTCGACCTGGTAAAGACTGTGGACTTCGTCCTGGCGACAGGCCTGCAGATTTAGTATGACTACAAACTGAACGCAGAAGAAGAAGACGAAGAAGATATCTATTTGAATATTAAAACAGTTTTAATAAACCCTACAATAAAATGTATTATTTAGTAATGAACGGAGGCTGAAGCACTGTACTAATTTCCATAAAACGTTTAAAAAACTTATTTATCACTGTAACACATAGCACACTAACACTGAGCAAAATCAACTTCCTTGAATGCACACTCGAAAACAACTGAAACATTCGAGCCGCCAACATAGAACGGTCGATAAAAAAATAAATTCGTAATTCCCACGCCAAGTTAATTAATTCCCGTCTCTCGTTCAGCCATGCCGGAAGATTTATCGTGGCGGTCTTCAGTTAACCACTGATCACGGAAATATAATCCTCTGGGAACAACTGTGGTTTCGACCAAGCGAATAAATTGTACTGACGTCCCTATAGAAATACATTTGAATGCCTTTGTAGGAGAAGATAGCATTAGGATCGTATGGCAGAACTATTAGTGAAGACTTGAAAAACAGCTAAAGAACAGATCGCAGGTGCAAATATTTCGTAGAGAAAACAGACAAAATGTGAAGGAATAGAAAGTAAGGAATTTTAAAATAATCTGGACGAAACCTTCGAACACTCCGTGACACCATTCACAGAGGGTTTATTTCAGGAGCCGTTCAGGTTATTCAGTCAAAATCCCGGTCGATGACACTCCTACAAATGCCCGCGCCCGGGCTTGAACCTTGAACACCTAATCGCTAGCGCAGTGTGGTAACCATTACACCAGCGCGGCTCCCAGGCGGAATATTTTGGCGGGATAGTAAAAATAAGTAAAACGATTTTTTGCCGCCCCCAAGAGCTTGCCGCCCCGTGCAAATGCACGTGTCGCTCCGTCGGTAGAGCCGGCCCTGCTTGAACTGTACTTACCTCCAGATGACGACTCCTGTCGTGTTGACATTTCCTGCCCTGATCCCATTTTCAAGCATGATGTCAAACCCTGTTTCTCGTGTATTACGAAGCAAGTCTCTTACACTATGCTCCCACTGCTGAATTGATTGATCCTGATGTTACAGTAGAGACCAACCGTTACGCATCCTTGGACATCTCGGTTACAGACTTTACGCACATTTCCAGCTCAGATAGGAAAGTCCAATAATCGCTATTTATGGAGAGATGTTATATTTTTGGTCCGCGAGAAAGACATTGTCGACTATGCCAGTACATGGACAGTTCCCTCACGACATCCTTTCGACCACTGCTGATAGAGATCCACCAACTCAGAAGATCTCCACAGTCCTGATATATTGTAGTTGATGTAGTTCCCTTTTACACGCGTTAGCGTCATTATGTCACATTATTTGTGACTGATGTAATATTTGACCATCTTTTGTGCCCCTATGATTTTTTTTTTGGCCATGTTTGTTTTGATGTAAGATTTTGCCCAGATTTTTTTTTGGGTGTTTACGTTGTTCTGTTGTACCAAATAAAAGTGATTAACTAATGTACATCCTCACCCGCCACTAATGTTGGCATCATTCACGATTCATTATGATGATGACACCATATTGCATTATGATTGTTTGAATTTTCGGTTATTGTTACACCGACACTCATACATGTGATTTAACTATTTGCCCATTTATATATTCTATACCATTGTCCATTGATTACCATGTTTCCATTCATTATTTCCGGTTATAGTTACACCGGCAAAGTCATTTTTTTAATGAGACTTACCCATTTTTGCCCAAACTTTGCGACCAAGTTTTGTGGTTCTATTTCCATTTGCTCCATTCAAATTTTTTTTTCATCACCCACGTCAGTGAAGTGTAGGGTGAAAGCCTTTTTATGCACCCGCCATATATATATTTTTTGGTTTTTTTTGGGCCAGTTTTTCCTTGCGACATTAACTCGCTTGTCATGTTATTTTATGTTTTATGATTAGCACAAGAGTGAGAGATATTGAGGACTATCAACCCATAAAGCGTTTTGTTAGTTCGTTGATGATTGTTCAGTTACTGTTCTATTTTGCCCATATATATTTTTTGCCACTTATTAGTACTAGTTTGTAGCTACCATAACATCCATAGTTTTTTTTTCCATGTGTCCCTCGTTTATGTTATGTCCATCAGTCCCTACCCCTTCATGATCGATTTGTGTGTGTGTGTGTGTGTGTGAACTGTTAATGATGTTATTTCATCCATTATTAACATCTATTGTTTATTGTAGTCCTTCTGACATGATTTATGGTGGGTTACATGAATCCCAATAATTTTTTTTTAGAGTTCACAAATTTTTTTCTAGGGAATAAAGTGTCTACCTACGGGATACACTTTAGTGGCCTCGGGCTTATGTGACAGTAAGGACTGTTACGTCGGATTAGCACTAAGGTGCTGCCACTTAATTATAGTTAGGGTAAGAATACTTAGCAAGATTTAACACTAAGTATTTGAGCTTGTCTAGTTAGTGTAATAGCACTAGTCACAAATCCTATGAGTGATTTAATTAAAGTGTTCAGAAATGACGTCATCGAACTTGGGGTAGAATTGCCCAGTAGTTAGGACGGAAGTGATGGTTGGATGGAAGGGGGTTAAGTGAGTTGGTTTTAGGCACGAGACGAGCGAGGCAGTGATTTTGGGGTTTGGACCATCTTGTAAGTTCGATGGCTGAGTGATATTTTATGGGATGACTGGTTTGTATACCATGGAAGCACATGTATTTATGAACTATTATGAAGTTGTCAGAGTGTGCAGACACTTAATAAAGGTGTTCATTCATATTTAGACCAGCTTGAACTTATTTCCTGAACGTCAGTAGGAAGTGTCGTTTGTTTACATCAGGTAATTGAGAAAAGAATGTTACCATATTTTCGACGATCACGCAGCCTAAAACATAAACACAGTTACGAGTCTCTAAAAGAATCAACTGGGTTTTATTTCCAGTAAAACAACAGATGAACATTGATAAAAGGTTCTGTTCACCCCATTCTCACCCTGTCATACAAGACTTGATTTGGTGCTGTTCCCGTCCACTCCCCCGGCCACATAACTTGATTTGGCGCCGTGACCAAGCCCGGTCACAAAATGTCCCAAATCGTGTTGTTCAGGTTTTCCAATATGGATGACAGATGGTATTTGGGAGATAATGTGTCAGTTCGCAAACGTGACGTGTCCAAATACACAGCCAATTTCACTCGAGTGTCGGAAGATGACAATCGTGTTAAATATTAAGGCACGGACAGTGTTGTAATACTTTCAGCAGACTGAATTTGTTATGATAAACTACGAGAAACTAAAGTATTGGAAGATATTATCAGCGATAGATCTGTGTAGTAGTGAGTTTGTAAATATCAACATCATCAGTTGCCATCTCCACAACGAAGGTTTGCTGTAATGGATCTCCAACGTCTTCTGTCTCTTGTCTTGGTGGTGCACTCTGATAGACTCTTTCCTGTCCATCTCTTGATGTTATCTTCCCACTTATACCGTTGTCTTCCCCTTGCACGTCTGCCTTCATCTCTCCCTTCTGTTATGGTCTTCTGCAAGGTGTTATGCCTTTTTATGTGGCCAAAGTATCTTAACTGCCGAACTTTGACCTCCCTCATTAGTTCTCTTTTCATACCTAGATTTTCTAGGACCTCCTTATTTGTTTTCATCTCTTTCCATGAGATACGCCCCATTCTTCTATATATCCACATTTAAAGAGCCTCAATTCTTTCTTCCAAATGCTTATTCATCGTCCATGTTTCTGCACCATACAGAAATGCAGAATATATATAACACTTTATGATTCTAAGTTTTAATTTGTGAGATAACTGTTTGGATGTCAGTATATGTTTCATGTTGTTGAATGTAGCTTTGGCCATTCCTATTCTCTTCTTGATTTCTGTTTCACATCTGCCATCTTCTGTTATTATATGACCAAGATATACGTAGCTCTTGACTTGTTGCAGGATTTTCCCATTTACGCTTATCTTTAATGTGGGTTTATCGTTTGTTTTGCTAATTATCACAGTTTTTGTTTTCTCAATATTAATGTCGAGTCCATATTCATGACTTATGCTGTTCACTTGCTTCACTAGTTCTTGTAACTTCTGTTCGCTTTCAGGTAACAACACGGTATCATCTGCATATCTAAGGTTGTTTATTGACCTTCCACTGATGTTCAGTCCTGGTATTTCCTGCATCTGTTTGAAAATTTTTTCGGTGTATAAATTAAATAGGCAAGGGGACAGCACACAACCTTGTCTGACAACTCTTTTTTTGTCTATGTATGGTGAATAATTCCTTCCAGATCTTACTGTGGCAGTTTGCTCCCAATAAAGGTTACTGAGTATTCTTATATCTTTTCCATCAATACCTATGTCTTTGAGGCATTCAATTATTTTCTCATGATGGACTCTGTCAAAAGCCTTCTTATAGTCAATGAAGCACATATACATACTTTTTTGGACCTCTGTATATTTTTCTGCTAATATTCTAAGGCAAAATATTGCCTCTCTTGTTCCACTGTTCCGTCTAAAACCAAACTGTTCTTCTTGGATTTCGCTGTCTACTTTACTTTTTATTCTTTCCTGTATGATTTTGAGCAGTATCTTAATTGCATGACTCATCAGGCTGATTGTTCTGAAGTCTGAACATTCTGTTGCATTTGGTTTTTTGGGCAATGTTATAAAAACTGATGTCTTCATGTCGTGTGGTATATATCCTGTATTGTATATATCGTTGCATATTTCTGTGATTGTATCTATACCAAAGCTCTCCAGAGCTTCTATCATTTCAATTTTTATGTTATCCATGCCTGCTGATTTTCCTTTTTGTATCATATGAATGGCATTCTCTACTTCTGATCTGAGAATGTTTGGGCCTTCGTTAGAATCTGGTGCTGGTTTTTTACCTCTGTTGTCCTCGAATAGTTCTTTTACGTATTCTGCCCATCTGTTTGATATGTCTTTCTCATCAAGTAATATTACACCATTTTTGTTCTTGATACAGCTTCCTCCTTGTGCAAACCGCGACCGATTTGATAATTTCTTTATTTCTTCATGCATATCTCTTGTCATGTGCTTTGCTTCCAAGTCTTCTATTTCCTTGCATTTTGTTTCTATCCACCGTTCTTTTGCTTCTCTACACATAGTACGTATGTCATTGTCTATTGTTTTATATTCTGGAGTGTTTTTTGCTTTCTTTCTTTTTGCCATTTTATTCAAGATGTCATCTGTCATCCAAATTTGATTTTTCTTAGACTCCTTTTTAGGTAAATTTGCATTTGCTGATTGTATGCTTGTTTTTAAGCATTCCCATTTTGCGGTTGCTTTTTCTTCTGGGTTTTCTCTTCTATACTGCTCCATGCTTTCTGTCAATAACTGTTGATATTTATTTTTGACGTCGATTAAATACTTCTGTTTTATATCTGGTTGTTTCAGCGCTGATATTTCTATCTGGGGTTCCTCCTGTCTTCTGTTTCCTGCTCTTTTCAGCTTTATATTTACTTTGATGACGACTGGATTGTGATCTGAATTTATGTCGGCGCCAGGATGTGTCTTTGCACTTGTGACACTGTTCTTAAATCTATGTTTTATCATGATATAGTCGATTTGATTTCGTGTTACATCTCCTGGGCTTTTCCATGTGTATAATTTCCTTGGGTGGTGTTCAAAAAAGGTGTTACATATGACCAGCTGGTTTTCTTCACAGAACTGGATAAGTCTGTCTCCTCTATCATTTCTTGTCCCTAATCCATACTGTCCTACTATTTTCTTGTATTTTCCTTTTCCTACTTTTGCATTCATATCACCCATTACTATCAACACATCTGTAGATTTGACTGGTTTAAGTGTGTTTTGTAGCTCTTCATAGTATTCTTCTATTTCTTCCTCGCTATGATCTTTAGTTGGTGCATAAGTTTGTAAGATTGATATGTCGAATGGCTTTGCTCTCATCTTTAGTAACATCATTCTGTCATTGTGTGTCCAGTATCCACATACATATTTTTCTAACTCCTTCTTTATCAACATTCCTACCCCTCTTTCATGTTTTTCTCCTCCTGAGTGTATAAGCGTGTACTGTCTCTTTTTTTTTGTATGTAGCCTGTCTATGGACCAATTAAATGCAACCAGGTGTAAACAATTTATTACCAAATAAAGTTGATTCATCCATGGAAAAAATCAGTCAAGTGTTTTTTAATAATGTGTGACTTACTAACAAAAAGAAATTCAACTCACTTTTTTACCTTTTGAACTAGTGGGGCGTGTTGCAAAAACGACAAGTTTTTGCAGCAACAATGGCAATTTTCACGTGCGGGTTAAAGTGACCCAGGTTTTTGACACTTAAAAACAATTAACCTAGTGCACACAGAAATGTATTCAATGAAACGAAAAAAAAAAACTTAGGTTATTTGATTTTAGTCTAAGAATGACCAAGACGATCCGTCAAGGCCTAAAATCTCATCCGCTGCAGACTCAAATAGAACAGTCCCAACTAAGATGGTTTGGCCATGTCTGCAGAATGGGAGAAGATCGGCTACCACGACAAGCATGGGAAACAAAGAGCCAGGGATCCAGACCTCCAGGACGACCCAGAGTCCGCTGGGAGGACAACATTAGACAATCTTTGAAGGACCGAGGAGTAGAATGGAACCAGGCCAGGAAGAAGACAGCTGATAGAATGGTCTGGCGCTCTCTCTTCCAAACCTCTACACCTCACGGTAGAAGGGGAACGACTAAGTAAGTAAGTAAGAATGACCATCGTTGAAAAGTTCAGGGATCTAAGTCTGGCAGGATCACGCTCCAGTCTACCCAGCTGTAAATGGGTACCTGCCATTGCTTTTGAGTGAGGAAAGTTTGGGGCAGCGATAATGAAGGAGATCCAAATTAGGCAGCTAAAATATTTTGCCCATACAAAAATATAAGACCTTGACCTTGCTGAAGACCATAATAAATGGCACAGCTGGAGGCAAACTGGTAAGAGGAAGTCAGCAGATATAAGTGGGAAGATGGCGTCTAGAGATGAACAAGAAATCACACTGCACCATCAAGACAACCAGCCAACCTACCTATCTACCTACCTACCTACCTACCTACCTACCTACCTACCTACCTACCTACCTACCTACCTCTATCTATCTATCTATCTATCTATCTATCTATCTATCTATCTATCTATCTATCTATCTATCTATCTATCTATATTTCTATCTATCTATCTATCTATCTATGTAAAATGCATATGAGAATAAATGAATTCAGTATGAAAGGTGAGAGAAAGGAAGGGCAGAATGTCAGACGGGCCTGCGTGCCCAATTCTCAACCCTTTGAAAATAAAGTTCGTTCGTTCGTTCGTTCTCTCTCTTATCTATCTATCTATCTATCTATCTATCTATCTATCTATCTATCTATCTATCTATCTATCTATCTATCTATCTGTCTGTCTGTCTGTCTGTCTGTCTGTCTGTCTGTCTGTCTGTCTGTCTGTCTGTCTGTCTGTCTATCTATCTATCTATCTATCTATCTATCTATCTATCTATCTATCTATCTATCTATCTATCTATCTACCTACCTACCTACCTACCTACCTACCTACCTACCTACCTACCTACCTACCTATCTATCTATCTATCTATCTATCTATCTATCTATCTATCTATCTATCTATCTATCTATCTATCTATCTATCTATCTATCTATCTATCTATCTATTGAAAATAAAGTTCGTTCGTTCGTTCGTTCGTTCTATCTATCTATCTATCTATCTATCTATCTATCTATCTATCTATCTATCTATCTACCTCTGTGTCTGTCTGACTTTCTTTATGTCTATTTGTCTGTATGTTTAACTGTCCATCGTACACATGGATGACGTTAGTTGCGATAGGGTCTATATACCAATTAAAAAGTAGATATGTATATCTACCTTTTGCACACACACACACACACAATTCTCAAGATTATCTACAGATTGAGGCAGTCAATCTTATGAACTGCTTCAACTTTCTTTAAGAAACGAATCACATTTAATAATGTCTACATTTCAAACTCTATATGTCACGATTTCATAACCATCCAACTTTTTAATGAGGTTTGTAAACTAGAGATTAACATAAACTGTACAACACGATAAAATATGTTACAACTTCTAGTTTTCTTGAAAACTGCTAACAAAATAAAGTTGTTTGTTGATTTAACCCATCCTTTTGAAGATATACGTCTCTTATTTAAAAAAATGCTGCATAATTTGGACCTTGTACCTCAAATTCAGTACTTTAAGAGCGATTGTGTAAAACACATAGTTATCTTATCTGTACATATAAAGGTAACTGATTAAAAAAAAAACAGGTAGGTAAAAGGATTCAGTTACACGCCCATTAAGGCATATTGGGAATATGGTGTTAGGCCCTTACTTTCTTGATCACACAGCACACTACGGCGATATGATCAGCATCACGCCGGCCGCCTTTAATTGCTCTGGTACCCAATTTATGAAGTTTTTCAACCTTAGAACCGTTTGTGGTCTAAAAAATCGCATCTCAACTGGGGATGGAACCATGGACCTCTGAGCTCGGATACCAGTGCACCAACCAGTGCGCTACTGCGGCTCCAGAGATAACTGATAAGTGACTTTTATTTCTCAAATTTGCAAACTCAGATAAATTCATGACGGTGTTGCAGGCAGGATGCACTTAACAATACAGAAGACGGTTCAGGGCCTCCTACCTGACAGTATCGGACACTGTACAGTGAGCGGTACCTAGATACCACTCACTGTACAGGGAACCTTACTTGCTAGGTATGAAGCACTGAACTTGGGTAGGAATGACTGAACATTTTAAAGGTTAAAAAAAAATCAGAAACTCGTATATAAATATAACTAATGCTGTATTGTATGTATTGAGAAATGGGTGTGCCAGTAAATCAAAGGCAATAATACACCATAACAGCGTTTTTTTTCTACTTGGCAGTGTAAAAATTTATTTATAAATAGTATTAATTTAAAAAAAAAACTGAATGGATGACATTCCTTCGAAATATAGATCTGACCAATAAAAATCAGTATTCATTTGCCCGAGTTGAGTGCCTGTTACCTAGGCAGGAATAACTTGTCCAGTATTCCCTACCTGACGGTAGCATGCACTGTACAGTGCGCCTTGCCGGTTCAGTGCTTCCTGCCTCCTACACCAGCTCTCTTTAGTGTTTCTTTTTGATCTACTGGTTTTGCCTTGTTCTGACAAGGCGTGCCCCGGACTCATTGATAGTCTGTTAAAAGTATGTACATTGCTTATTTCAATCAATCAATACCGTTTAGTTTCCCGAGGAGCATAGGCCTTCAACATACACAAGCCAAGTTCTTCCTGTCCTTTGCCATCCGCTCATGTTCTTTCCATGTTTTCTTCATCATTTTCACCTCTGTATCCAGTTCTCTTCTCCGTGTGTTTTTTGGTTTACCTGTCACTCTCTTTCCCTGTGGATTCCAAAACAAAAGCCTTGTAATGCTATCAACAGGTTTCCTCAATGTGTGTCTTATCCATCGCGAGCGTCTTCTTCTCAACTCCTGTTCCACTGGCACTTGTTTGGTTCTTGTCATCAATTCCACATTTGTGACTTTGTCATACCATTTCAGTCCTTCTATTCTACGCAAGTACCCATTTATAAAAGTCTGTAGCTTTTTGCTTGTAACTACTATTACCACAAGAGCATTAACAACTATTTTTTACCTTAATATAAAAAGGCAAATAATTTATAACGTCATCTGCTCGCTGTTAAATACTTTATATTTACTGAGGGTCAGATATATGTTTAAAAGCTCTCATATGTACTCCTGGGATTTTCAGTCGTGCATCTGAACGCAGCAATGATATTTTATGTAATGTTATTTGTGTACGACCGTGCACCAGTATTAAACTATGCATGGCGCGGTATGACGCATAGATGTCTTTGGATACAGTAAATGTCCTTGAGGCAGATCCAGTAATTATTAGTCGTGAGCAGACGTTATTCGTTCCGTGGTCTTACCCAAGTCTAGGGAAGACCCGGCTATGATATTAAGTATGATCATCTGAGAGATGATGTTATTATTCTTGTTCGAGTTATGCCAAGAATCCTTTGTTGCCAATATTTAGCCAGAAACGGCTCGTTTGAAGTATCTAGCCTCCGATACTTAGTCTCCTATGCCGTACTGCAGAGCTTCAGCTTGACCAGCTATGTCGGCTATTAGTGCGTCTAGTTAACGCGAGGAACTATACTACTCGTCAAAAGAGAAGGGCCACTTAGAAAAACCTTGGTTGAAACCATAAAACACATCTGATATAAACGAAATTGGTATCAGTCAAAATGGCATTTATTGAATACCAAATTGACATGTCACGTAAAGAAATGGAAACACACATTCAAACGCAATGAAGCTGTGAAGTGTGTCACCCACCTTTTCAAAAGTCACACAATAGATATTGGACAAATAGACATTTCAAAATCGGGTATGACCACCGTTTGCAGCAAGGCATTCAAGACAGCGTAGACGCATCGAGTCCACAAGGGTCCGAAGAGTATCCCGAGAAACAGTTTGCCATTCCTGAAGCAGAAATGCAGTCAGCTGTGCAACATCCATTGGCAGGGGGTGATTTGTTGACAATCTTCGACCAAGGACATCCCAGAGGTGTTCAATCGGAGAAAGGTCAGGTGAATGAGCTGGCCACGCCATCCTGGTGATTCCATGTTGCTGAATAAACTCATTCACCACACGAGCTCGATGGGATCGAGCGTTATCATCTTGGAGGATGGCATTACCACCTATGGCCTCCAGAGCAGGCTGAACAATTGGTCTCAAGATTTCGTTCTGGTATCTTGGGCCGGTCAAGTTGCCTTGGATGATGTAGAGTGGGGTCCTGCCGTGTCTGTAGAAGCTTCCCCAAACCATGACAGAACCCCTACCATAACGATCCACCTCTCGAATTGTGTCATTAGTAAATCGCTCTCCTGGTCGTCTCCAAACTCGAATCCTGCAATCATTGAATGACACAGTGAAGCGAGATTCATCAGTGAAGAGAACTTGACTCCATTGTTGCCTTGTCCATCGGATGTGCTCGCGACACCAAGCAACACAGTCTCTGCAATGAGCAGGAGTAAGAGGGATTCTGACTGCAGGACGTTAAGCAGCCAGTCCAAATTCATGTAAACGTCTGCGAATGGTGCTTTGACTGACATGAACATTTACAGTTTGTCTCAGCTGACATCTTAGAGAGTGGAACAAGTCACTGTTCGATGGCGCAAGGCTGACAACAAGAGGTACCGGTCATCATGTCTATTGGTGCATCTAGGGCGACCTGGCCGGTGGCGATCCTCCACACTTCCTGTGGCCTGAAATCTCTCCAAAATTCTTTGGATAGTAGAGTGTGACACTGCAAGCCGTCTAGCAACCTCACGGACAGATAAACCGCTTTCAACCCACGCTATAGTCCTCATTCTTTGTAAGGTGTCAAGACTTCTTCTCGGTGGCATGGTTTTTGCAAGTGATGAAACTACCCTAAGTCTGCTGATTGTAAAACAAATTAAGAGTGAACTCTATTTACGAAAAATCACCATTGCACATGGAATGTCAATCAGCACGATTACTTCACCTGTTTGGTTGTACGGAAATTTGAAAAATCAGATTAAAAATGTGAATTTATGGTCAGCAAACCAAAGTGCACGTGATCACCATGGTTGTCGGTGAGTTGTTTTTATGCTTAACGTGCATAGAGGACTGTCAGAGGAAGATATTGCACCCATTTTTACTAAAAACTTCCTTCATTAAATCATTCTATGCGCTTATATAAAAGTGTATTGAAAATAATAGGGTGGCCCTTGACTTTTGACGAGTAGTATATTAGCATCGTGATTAAATATATATATATATATATATATATATATATATATATATATATATATATATATATATATATATATATATATATATATATATATATATATATATATATATATATATATATATATATATATATATATATATATATATATATATATATATATATATATGCTCAAAGCTTTAACATGGTCATTTTTGTAAACCCATGCATACTACCAGTCCGTTGCCCTTAGAGCTTCCGCTAACCTCTATGTGATAGCGGCTAGTGCGGTCGGTCAACGTCCAAAGTAACTGTTATTTTACTATGTACATTTTTGCCATGACCATGCTGATAAAGAATGTCTGAACTACTGATGTCCAAGTATCGTCTTTATAAAATATATTTCGTCTCTAACTTTTTACAATGAGTCCAGCATCTATTCGTTGCCAGTTTGGCCATACTGTCTTGACACATCAAACATCGTTACCGAGCTTCATTGTCATTAACCAGATCACCATCATACGACAGAAGTAACGGCCCACACTATATTCGCATCATCTAGAAGTCCGTCGGCCACATTATCAGGCCCGACAGATCAGTCAATTTCAATGACAATATAGAGACGAAGTAGCATAAATGGTCACACTTGCATTGTGAAGTAAACCTTCTCTTTGGCTAGAATGTACTTATCGCTGTGCGGGCAACGACTGATTCATAATTTGTTCGTCCGTATTAACTTTACTTGTAATCGAGTTCAAGTTGTTGTAGATAAGTAGCTGTTTTGAATTAAGTTACAAGAGCACTTAAAAAAAAAAAAAAAAAAAATCTTAATGAAAGCTTTTAAAAGAGTCATATTTCGTTTAATGTTGACAATTTTCATATCTGATTTTCAGATTTATTTTTTTATGAAGTTCCACTTGTAAAAATTAGTTCAGTTTACTTAATGCTAATATAAAATATAAAACAAAACAATATTAATATGTAAAATAAAATAAACAATAGCTTTGTTAACATTTCAATATATATATATATATATATATATATATATATATATATATATATATATATATATATATATATATATATATATATATATATATATATATATATATATATATATATATATATATATATCTCATTTTATTAGACGTCAATGGCGGTTACATGTGCCAGTAAAACCAAGGGAATAATACATGATAAATGCGTTTTTTTTCTACTTGGTAAGGCGTCTGCTGATTATAAATAAAGAGTATTAATAAAGTTTTATTGCGAATCTTATCTCAACTTGCCTGCTGGTGTGAGGCATTTATGATTGTTAACGAGAAGCATTCACGGTAATCGGCTGTTAAAATGCAACGACTTTTAGCTAAGAAGTCTACAATCCTGTCTATTATTACGTATAACCTAATTAACATGGGGTGTGGCAAAATCCCACAGAGGGCTGTTAGGTTTAACCGCGGCTGTGCGGGGAGCTCAAAGAAAGAAATTAGCATTGAATGACAGAACTATTGAACTCTAAACAAAAGTTGAATGTAACATTTAAAGTACGAGTAATTGCCAACACATTTAAAATTGTGAGAAGAACTCTATTCGTGATCAGAAGCAACTGAAACTTTCATACATTTTGTAAACATAAACTTATTTTAAAATGAAAGTGGTTAACTCCTAAAACAGTTTTCTATAATGAATTATACACAATTATAAGCACAACTTGTTTTCTAATTTTTCTGCACTCATTACTGTATATATTGCATGCATGTTTAAAAATCACTGACCAATTCAATTAAGTGCATGTCATAGCACTTTCATTTCTTCATATTTTCAAATATAAAACTGTGTGTTGTCATTATAAATAAGTTATTTAATGTAAAACCAGTAACAGTAGTCATGTCGCACTACACGCACCATACCGATACCTGTTTGGAATGAACACTGAAATAATAATTTCCCACCATTTATTTTTAGATGAAATTAGAAAAATTTCATAAAATTTGTTTACACACTATTAATGAATGGAGCCGAGGTAGCATAGTGGTTAGTGCACTGGCTTCCTAGCGCAGTGGTCTATGGTTCGATCCCCAGATGAGGTGGGATTTTTTTAGGCCACAAACGGCTCCTGGGTCGACCCAGCCCCAATTGGGTACCAGAGCAACTCTGGGAAGGTTAAGGCGGCCGGCGTGATGCCGACCACATCACCCCTAGTGTGCCGACGGTCACGATAATATGGGCCTAATACCATATTCCCAATATGCCTCAATGGGTGTTTAACGGGTTCCTTTTTTTTACTATTAATGAATACTATATAAAGCAAACATATAAACGTCTTTACTCTTAATCTCTCCAGTATTTTGCCCTTTTAAGGAAAGAACGGAGGAAATATCTGCCTAGTGGATTATAATAACTACAACGCAGTGCGATATACATATTTATGTTTTTCAGACAAGAATTACTGTACACTGCTTCGTACCTGAGTTAAGTGCCTGTTTCCTAGGCATGAATCACTTATCCAGTGTTCCCTACCTGATGGTAGCATGCACTGTACAGTGCGTGTTTCCGGTTCAGAGCTTCCTGCCTCCTACACCGGCTCTCTTTAATGTTTTTTTTTTTTTATCTTCAGGTTTTTGCCTTGTTCTGGCAAGGCGTGCCCTGGACCCACTACCCACTTAACACGAAAGATCTGCAGGTTATCAATCAATCAATCAATCAATCAATCAATCAATCAATCAATGCCTTTTAGCTCCGCAAGCAGCATAAGCCTTCAAACAAACAAAAAACACGCTCCCTCTTATCACGTGTCATCAGCTCAAGTTACTTCCTCATCATTTTACCTTCTGTTGACTTATATTCTGTATTTGACTTGTCCATATTGTTTGTTGAGGCTTTTGTGGTTCAAAATTTCTTACAGGATGGAGTAATTTTCCCCATGCCGGACCCGCCTTAGTCGCTTTTTACGACATGCTTGGTAGGAAGAAGTATTACTACTTTTTGTTCCCCTCCTGGTCCCCTGTAACACACGGGGTTATGTTAGTCCGTTATTGATGTCGCTTTATGATCTTACGTTGTGTTGGTATAGTCCGTTATTGATGTCGCTTTATGATCTTACGTTGTGTTGGTATAGTCCGTTATTGATGTCGCTTTATGATCTTACGTTGTGTTGGTATAGTCCGTTATTGATGTCGCTTTATGATCTTACGTTGTGTTGGTAGAACGAAGGATCTTATAGGAGACCACAAACTATAGGATTAGGTGCATGTAAAATTGACATGAAGATGGAATTTAATATATGATTAAAGTAACGTTGATCAGAAGAAAATAGAGTGTAACGCGTTGAATAAGTAACAGTTAAATTTATGACGGAATGTGATGTTTGATCTACGTTGGCAGTCGGTAACACAGGAGCTGTGGGAATCTACTTTAAAACCCTTGAACTCTCTAAACATCTTCTTTGATAAGCTTACGTGTGTTTTCAAGTTTCAGAGTTTTTGCAATTTAGAATAAATGGAGCTGTTTTGTCACTTGTGTCTACTGGACGACTTGCTCCATGTAGTTGAATTGAACGGTGTGGAAAATGAAAACTAAATAAATTTTTTTCTAATTATTAATTTCACGTCAAACTAAAAATAGCTTCATATCTGATGCAGTTCACGAATAAAGTGAATTATAGTAAGATGAGATGATAGTTTTTTACTGTGAATTGTATGAAAGTTCCTTAAAGATAAGGACAACGCATTGGTAAGTGGCAGAAGGAAATGACCAGTCCGCAAATGATTTCCTGGGATCTACCGGTATATTACGATCAACCGTGTCAGGAAACACCTTCGTTCTCTTTTACTTTGTTCTTCACTTCTTACAGGCTGTATTATCTACCACCCCTTTTACGTGCTATTTCATCCAGTAATCATCGTTCACGTTTTCATGGTTCAAGGCGTTCTTATAATATTTCGTCACTCCCTTCACTGGACTTGATCGCTTGACCTGTTTTGAAACAATATTGAATTCTGTTTGTGCAGAAGGAAGTTTTTGTTTATGTTACGAAACATCTTTCGGCCCAGCAGTAAGTGGTCTTAAGGAACGAGACGGATTAAGTTTGCCATATCGCAAGCAAGGCTTGGCAGTAGACAAGGATTGCAAAAGAGAAGCTCGGATTACCTTTGCACAAGAAGGCATTGGGTGAAAAACCAGACGTTTTCTCAGCGCATGTATTGAACAAACTTTTGTTGTGAGAACATGGGTTGCAGATGCCCCTCGCCATAGTGTCTCCGTTCCAATCTGAATACCAGACGGTAAGTGGGAGATAAGTTGTCAGTTAGAAAACATGACGCGCCCAAATACATGGTACATCTCACTGGGATGTAAGAAATGACAGTCTGATTAAAGATTAAGACAAGGAAAGTGATATAATACTTCCGGCAGATGGATTTTATTGTGATAATTGATAATTTGGAAGTTAATTTGAGTTGTCCAATTATAAATATAATTTTTAGGGCCTGCCTCTTTAAAAATGATGTTCTCGTTTGCTATATGACCTCTACTTCCATTTCTTGACTTGTCGCTTAGTTCTTTTCTCCTTCTTTTATAGACTCGTCTATGTGTCTGAGAGCAAAGCTGTCGGCTCGTCTATCTTTGATTTCGCGTTTGCTTCTCCATATAAATTGCGTTGAGCTGTCCTCTGACTAGAATTCGTGAGCTAAAATAAAATTACATATCGTCACCTGCACAGCGGAGCGACACTTCGCCGATATATATATATATATATATATATATATATATATATATATATATATATATATATATATATATATATATATATATATATATATATATATATATATATATATATATAGAGAGAGAGAGAGAGAGAGAGAGAGAGAGAGAGAGAGAGAGAGTTAAAATAAATGCTAACAGATGGTAAAAAGTCTCAGGACGAGGAAGCGGTTGATGGAATCGGAGGTCGTCTGATGACCATGTTTGGAGACCAAATGATTAGCAGAGACATTTGTCTCCTTCAAGTTTGTGGTACAAGCTGTCAGCAGTTGATGCTAGAGACCAACGATGGGTCTTGAATGCGCATGAAAACTTACTTAATTAACATAGCCGTGTTGCATGAGAAGTGTTAAAGTCACCAGACTTGACTAGTGTAGATAAGTACAGTCCAAGGCTCCTGTGGGAACCAACAGCGGCTGAAGCAATCGCCAGCACACCCTACACCGACAGCTAACTACTATAACAGCGCAACCAAAGAAGATTTCAATTTGTTTCATAATTTCCACCACAATTTAAATCCTCCGATGATGATAAGTATCACGACTTTTTTATATACAACTTTATTATTAAATCTGTGTATCTGTAACTTTAAAGCTATAGTTGGATTAATCACTCTTGAGTGAATTGTATGTCTGCCAAAATATAAATCATACTGATTTAAATACATAAACACAGAGAGCTAAATAACATTCATAATTGCTGAATCACATTGACATGAGGACTCAGAAATACGAGCGAAGATACATTATGTCACACAAGGGGCTAAACGATAGGAAACTCTATACAGAGCGAAATAACAGGAGATAAACTAATCATCAGAAGCGGTCTCCCCGTCGATCAAGTGTTTCGGCCCATTAATCTCCTTTAAACTCTAAGGGGGACGGGCCAACCTGGGTCATGACTCCCAAGTGTCTCAGCCTCCTGTTGTATTGTGCAGAAAATGAACCCATTCCACATTGGTTGCAGCTTTAAATGCACAATTAAGCCAGCTGGAGGCAATTTTGAAAGTAAGCCCTATTTTGAAGACAAATTATTGTGGTCGTTTCGCAGCACACCATGAAAAGGGAAGACACTGACACACCTGCGTGAAGCTGACGAGGCGTACTGCTCGCTAGCAACTGAAATGTACTTGCGCCCGACACCTCATATAATACACCGCGGGTTACCCGTAAGCCACAATCCTTTTACCAAAACAACGAACAACTCAAGGTATTGCGGAGTTTTAAAAAATTCGGGTGTTTCCTGTCTGCAGGTGGGGGCTAGCGTTTACTGTCCCGAGTTCCACAGCCCACTGCGGTTGTTCCACAGCCAGCATGATGCCTTTTCAGCAGTTTCACTAAGCCATTTCAGTGATCTTGTTCTCGACTGTACCCTCAGCCCCAACAGTTTCAATAAATCTTACACTAAAGCAGTTACAAGCCCTCTTGCACCCACCTCAACAGTCATGACCCTTGCAGTGAACCTTTCGTGTCTCAGATCCGCAGCCAAATCACTATACGTAGCCGATTTGAAAGAGTGTTGCTCGTCCAATCTGGATTCAAATGGTACGGTCAGCTCAATCAATATAACCTGGTGCGGCGACAAAGAATGCAGCATTATATCCGGCCGTCTTCGAGATTTTCTGTTTCTCTCTGAATATGCCCCTCGTCCAGGTAGGTCTACCGCCATCTCCCAGTCATTTGCAGAGTCAAGAAGAGATAGTAAACTGCTACCTGATTTACTCGGTTTGGGGTGTGCTGACTATCCTGCTCTCAGAAAGTAAGTATTTGCGATGTTAGTCCTGACTGCGCTATTCGCCTTCATCCTTGTCAGATCTATTGTCGCCGCCAGCATGAGCAAGACTCCTTTATATACATATATATTATTTTAGACATAGATTTACATCTATTGATCTAATACTAATAACAAGAATTTAGTTTAATTTACACTAGCTGGGGCTTGCACGGACTTCTTCTTCTTCTTGCGATCGCATCTTTGATGATTACACCGTCAGACAAGTTCTCATGATGAATTCGACTGTTGTTTGAAGTTCCTCTTTAACTCCATATAGCTTTGAGTTTAGTGTTGAGTCATTGAGCCAGTATATCTTTCTTAACTGGTCATACAGAGGACAGTCCTGTAGAACATGCTCAGCAGTTTGTTCAGTTAATCCACATGTGCACAGTGGTGAAGCAGACAATCGTAGCTTGTGCATGTGTTTATTCAGTTTGTTATGCCCTGTCCTGAGTCGAAAAATAGTTATCTGTCCCTGCCGGTCGAGAGTGTGATAGTCGTCTTTGGGTTGGTTCTGTTCTCTTCTGATAGTTTGGATAGCTCTCTTTTTCTCAAAGTATGTTTCTTCATTATCTTCTTGTTCACATTCTCCTCCCTTTTTTGCAAGTTTATCTGCCTTTTCATTTCCGGGTACACCACAATGAGATGGTACCCACTGAAGTATGGTTCTCTTTTTGGCAGCTACCTTGTTTAGTTCATTTCTCAGATGCGGGAGTTTACCACCCTTGAGAGCTTGCAGGACAGACAGTGCATCTGTGAGGATGACTACCTGGTGGCAGTCAGAGTTGGTGTTTTAAATCATATTTGCAGTTTGCTCTAGAGCTTGAACCTCAGCTGTATAGTTGGAACAGAATTTACCAGTGGGAATGTGCCTAGTCTCATAGTGGTTGTCAGGATATGAGATAAAGATACCGGCACCTCCATTCCTAACAACATTAGTTGCTGATCCATCTGTATTGCACGGACTAAAACCATTGCTTAATTCTTCACAAAAGTCGACGGACCAGATATAAGTTAATAGTGCTCTGCCCTTTGCAGCAGTGTTCACTTCTGAAAACATCTTGTGAACACCACCTTGAGATAGAAGCGTCATTATCCTTCTATCTACAACTCTGACACGAGTAATCTTGTGCGAAGGTAGACACCATTGAAGACCCATATTTGATACTCTTGAGTGTTGGCCACTTGTGGACCACTACTGCAGAGCTAAGTGCAAGCAATATGTGACAATAGCTTAGATGACTTCTGTTATTATGCTTGGTTTCTTTTAAAATTCTTTGAGGCTCTGTCGTGAGTTAAATGAGATTATCTGTTACCGCCTCTCTATTACCAGTGATTTTATTTCCTCCTATTTTCTTCATTTTAAGCACTTACTAGAGTAATTCTGGGTGTAGCCTTGTCATTTCAATGTCTAGACAGGCTAACCCCTCATTCTTACACGTGCGTAGGCCAGTATTTTTGTGCCGTCGCGTAAAATTCTTTCATTCAGGTGGCGCAAAATCTTTTTGTTCTTTGAGTCACTGTAAAGCGTACACGAGTGAGAAGCATTGTTTTTCAAGCGACCCAAAACTCACGTTTCTGTAGACCATTTAAGTTCGGCGACATCGGAAGAGTCTTCGTTTCTAACACATAGTTGCTTTGATTTCGAGTCGTAGTGGAGAAAATTCCTATTTCACTCAGGCTCTATCACACGGGGAATTTTTCAATGTACGTGCAGGTGCGGCTATGAGTGATGCTAGTTTATAAGTGATTCTAGATATATATACTACACCGCAAAATCTCTAAATGTTTCTTTGTTCCCAAAGAAGAACTACTAGTCTGCAGAGTAGAATAGTGATATGGCCTTTACCAGAAGCATGGTTATAAAGATTTTCTTAAACATATTGGTAAGCACACTTAGTTAGCTAATAACCGCCTAGAGTTTTTTTTCTAAACTAATATCGACTTATAAAAATAGGGCATCTTCTTAAAGATTAATGGATTTTCTTAAAGTTACATTTCGTGCCCGTGTAATTTAATATTAATAAGTGTGCCACTGTCGTGAATTCTGATTCACAGCAAGTCATTCATACCACAACGTTATGCCATACTTTATAATAGTGTATGCTAGACGGACCAATGAAACTGCGTCTTCATGCATATTGTTTACAAACGTATTAGCCAAACAATGGCCTGTGTCAAATCTGTGTAACCTTGTTAGAATTGGAGATAAGATACAGAATTATGAGCGAAGTACAGCATGGAAGAGGTCAATAATTCACAAATGGGAATGTTCATTTATAAAGTTGTGCAACAATTTCCACGGGAAGTGGTATATTAATGGAGAAATTTCGAGTGGAAGCATCATGACATCAGGCAAAGTGAAATATGTGTTGTTTAGGCTGCGCCTATGAAAAGATGGACGTAGGAAAGAAAAGGGCAATTATCTAGAAAGATAAAAAATAATCCAAAGCGTACTTTAAGTCTAAGATGAAAGAAATCGGTTCAGGAATAACGAAGATAATTTAATTCCACGTTTTCCATAAAAACACATCTCGGCAAAACCATGCCTGGGTTGGAGTATGAAACACACTTCAGTTTTACTGCTTTCCGTGTCGTTCGGCCATGACCTATATAAGGAATCACTATCTTTAGAAAAGAGGCCACAAACAGTTCAAAAATACAGCGAGAGCGCCATTCGGTCAGAGAGACTGCCGTTGCCTTCTGCATCTGATAGCAGACTGAATCACCATTAACAGCTCGACTGTATGTACTTGAGGGTAAGAAAGAATGTATAAATATATATTTTTTAAATCAATTAATCAAAATTGTGCGTTATGAAGTGTGTAACTGTGTTATAAACCACCGTGTAATTTCTGGAGGCAAAACCAAGCCTGTGTATATTCAGATAAATTGAGAATTGAAGCGGAAAGTGTGTTCATAGTTTTAGAAAAGCATTTAAAGAATTATTTCTTGAAGGAATGGTCCAAACTCCAGGAACACAGGAAAGGATGAAAGGAATTGCATTACTGGATTGATTAAGATATTACATAGCATTTTCTCCAAGACCTAATAATTGTATGGAGGCGAATCATGGACAAATGGCTATAACCAAGGATTTGGGGGAAAGATTATGTTCACAGTGAACTGGATTGTGTTATTACTGATTTATAATGCCCTGTGCGTTTACCTGCACGCTCTCTTAAACTGTCTCTCATCCCCTACGTCTGTGATAGAGAGATAGAGAAAGACAATACAGTGGGTAATCGATTGTATTTCAGGTTACATCCTGTAATAAGAGTACACTTTTAAAGAGCCAGCCACAACGTAAGGAACTAGTGGTGCGAGCGCCCTTTGAGTTTAGAGGGACAGCCATCCTGTACCTACCGCCTGGAGGAAACACAGTGATAGTTTCTTTCAGAAACAGAAGTGTGACCGGCTCCATAACAAGAAAGACAGATAAGTAGCCATACAAGGCTACTGTCCAGTGTAAAACAGAATCACCACAAACAAAGAAACTTATATTTGATGATGACAATGCCGTGCATCTAGATAGGCATATTCTTATCTAGTGATTGGCTGTAATTCAACAACCGTGAAGACTTAGTATTGATTCTAAAATAAAGACAGTCTACAACCAGATTGAGTTCAGCCAGGAAAGAAGAACTATCCTTATACATTTAAAGACTGTATTTAGTTGTGAATAGTTAACAGAGACTGTAATTACTTATTTTTTTATAATTAATTTTGAGTCACATGAAAATTTCACCAAGAAAGAACATTTTGTACAAAATAAATTGTAAATTTTACCAACAGACTTACTTGGATAATTTAAGTTAAGTTACAGTTCTTGTTGGTTAATAGTTTAGTTTACTACCCCTAGCAGAGCTTAACATTATAAACAGGGGAGGATCTTGAGAGGAGCATTTAGGAACCTAGGATAATACACTATAATCATACCTTGGAACTTATACAGCTTGATCTTACCTTTTATGTCCATACACCGTTACTCTTTTCAGAGAATGGGGTATTGCTTATAAGACCAGTGTCTCATCTGGCACTATCCTGATATCACCTGATACAACTTTGTGTCCAGGATATCTTTCATTTATTACAATACTACCCCTCTCGTGACAGCCACCAACCACCAACCCAAATCACTAACATGTTAACCTAATTGTGTTTTTCTTGAGTGTAGTTGTATTAATTGTTAATGGTTTAATGATTGTTGTTACATGCCTATTTCGTGAATAAAATTTACAGGGTATAAATTGATTTTTCTGTAATTTTTTGTGTAACCCTAGATTGGGGAAAGCATTGGTATTCTTTCGAATGTTTACTACTAACTAATAAGAGCTTCCCTACATGGAGTTATCCTTGCTGATATATGGATCATACATTCCTAAAGTTCGTCCCGGGCAATTAAAGGTTTCATGAGAGCACGCATTGAATAGTATGCTTTGCATATGAATATACTGACCGTCGATACCGCGACAGTGTGTTAGATATTTTTTTTTTTTTTTTTTTTGGACTTCCCTAACGTTTACGAATAATTTTGGAGCCCGCGTCGTTGCGCAAACAAATTTAATCGATAAAGGGCGGAGCCCAATGAATGGGGACGAACCAAATAAGGTCAAAACATTTTTAGGGAAACTGTTGAGGAGAACAATAAAGTGGTAAGTGTGGCGTTTTCCGTGTGTTCAGCGTATGATTGTTGTTTCGTCCATCACGGGTGATGAAGACCACTCTGTTCATCCAAGTATTAGGAATATGTTAGATTACTCTATGAGTACGAAGGTGACTGATGAGCCCGATGCGGGCCTGGAAAGATCTTGGACAGTGTGGGCAGGGAATGTTTGCTTCATGTGAAGGTTTTATTTCACGGTCCTTTCTAGCTTGTCTCCGCTGTTCTGCTGCTGCTCTTCTGGATGATTCGCATGCTGCTGCACCTTTACGAAGAGATGTGCGCCAAGCAGTTCGGTCTTGCGCAGCAGCTTCCCATGTGTCTGGGTTTATGTCAAAGGTTTTCAATGACGTCTTTAACGTGTCTTTGAAGCGCTTCTTTTGGCCACCATGGGAGCGTTTACCCTTCTGCATCTCACCATAACAAGAGTATCTTTGGCTGTCGATGGTCTGGCATGCGACTACATGACCTTCCCAGCAATCTGTGATTGC
>JAMPIV010007484.1:25000-186347 GCA_024509875.1 Oreohelix idahoensis | reverse complement strand
GTGTTGTGTGGTCTTGTGTGTATTTTGGGTATTTGTGGTGAAATGACAACGGTTCGTAAACAGTATAATCTAGAACTCGAAGAGTTGCATTAAAAGAGTGGTCATATAACCTAATTTTTAAAGTAATTTGAGATAGTGTTTGGGGGGTATTTGGCCCCACCACCATCACTCACTTCCGTCCCACTGTTCCCCGCCATCAGGCTACGACCTAGAGCCCATCGCCACGAAACAAGCCCGCCCCCCCCCCCCCCCCCACCACCCCCCCCCCAACCAACCCCCCCCCCCCCGCCCCGCATGCCTTCGGAGTACCACCAAACTTATCACAGTGGCAAATATCGAGGCGTTGTCACACGATGACCTTCAAAACACGTACACGCTGCTTAGACCGCGCAGAATTCATTTGGCTTGGCCATGTCCGCCGCATAGAAGATGGTCATATCCCTAAAGATATCTTCTACATACAAGTGGCAGATGGAAAAAGAACACCTGGGCAACCGCAGCTGAGGTTCAAAGATATTGTGCAAGAGAGACATGAAGGCACTGTACCTTAATCCAGGAACATGGGAGAATGAGGCTTCCGATCGCACCAAGTGGCGATACTTCATTAAGCGGCACCAGATTGGGCGAAAGGAAGGTCTCACAACAAGCAGAACAGAAAAGAACACTCGGAACGAAACACTTGATTTTAAACAAAAGCAGCTAGCGGCTATCACTTTGGGGCGCATTCCGCTAGTCAGCTATGTCTGAAGGGAGCTACTACTATTACTATTCTGAGCAAGCACCTAAAAACTCAAACTAATGTAATGAAACTCACAAGTAATGTAATGGGAAAAAAAAAATAACAGGAACGTAATACATTTGCAAACCCTCCGTGGATGATCCCTCGCCTTCCAAAAACTTGGTTACCTAGTAACACGCATATCACAGTTCACTTTCACGACAATTGTATGAAATAAATGACACGTAAATATCAACAAACGGTAACTGGGTTCATTCTTAACAAAACGTAATCGATTCTCCCACTGCCCTCATCCTCGATTAGCTCCGTTCCCGAACTAAACCAATAAAACGTGACGAAGATTCTCAAAAAGGTGTGAAGATTTTGACTTGGTAACGAAAGCTAAGGAAGTTTATCTCGTTTCTCGTTACCTGGTGTTAATGAAAACATAGCGAATAACTTAGTGACGGAGTAATCTCTAAAGTGTGATGGCGTGGAAGGTGGGACTGGACGATTCTTTGATAGCAAGATGGGGTGGACAAGTGGAAATATAACACCTTGTCCTAGCCAGCTGTAGCTGGAGCAGTGTTGTGAATCAATAGAGTGACTTGAAGGTTGGGGGTGAAGGTGTCAGAAAAGCGGAGAGCACATTAAAGCGTGTATTTAGTGGTATTTTTCATCATTGTAAGCATTTCTACAACTGTCACTGAGATATCGCCTTCATCATAATCAACATCACTGTCGCCGTCGTTGTCGTCATCACAATTGTTATTATTATTGTCAAGAACTATTTTGTGGATGTGTTGTGAGTAGATGGTAAACAACACTAGGGGTATGCATTAGCACGACGCCAATAGGACAGTTCCATGACATTTACATAAGTCCTGAACATCAATAATATTGTCACGCATGCTGACATCACACTCAAACTGACACTGCCTGTAGGAAATAACTCTTAACTATACTTCCACGGACTGGCTGACCGTCCACTCACTAACAATACACACAACACGTTTCTATGTGCGGCATTCAATCCTCGCATGAATCCATTCACCATCCAGGTGTAAATCGCTCATCCCAAGTGATTGGCGGCATGCAACATCGCCATATACATTCTACTCCAATATAGCTACAAGGCGGACAATACACAACGCCTTACTCCACAGTAGCTCCAAAGGCGGGACCAACTCATCGCCTTAATGTTTTCCATGAACATTACCAACGTTCCAACAGGAACACTCCTAGCCGGGAAGACATCGTCTTTACAACAATATGTAAGACGTAATCACTATATTCAGAATCACATATCCCAACTGTCCCATAATACGAGCACCCAGCTCGACCCCAAATCACAGACTCCAACTAGTCACATTCGGGTACTCTTTCAGTCACCCAGACTTGTTCACCAAAACACGCTTTCTCCATGCGCATGCCCAAATCACAACATGCTGACATAAGTCAATCCCTGAGTTAAACTACTGAGTTAAAATACTGAATACCTCAGTGACCCTTACTTCCAGTCATTCCATCATCCACCCATGAAACTGCTATGTGACATCCAACCCCCTTTCCAGATGGAAAACGGAGTTTTCCACAGAAGAACGGGGCACATACCACAGAACGCCTTATGTACCAACTCGTGATTGGATACAAACATATCATCTCACTGAAGAAGTTGTCAAATTTATGTGAATGAATTATTTACACAACAAAACGTCAATGGGTGAGCCACACTCTAACCCATACCACAGTTCTCTACAACACATCCTATCACATGGAGCAAATGCTTAAAATAATAACAATGTCCTACGCTTGCACCAAATTGAAACAAATTATATAGGTGTATGCAATTATATAAGTCTTGAAAAATTCTTGCATAACTATCAGCTATTTTTCCCCATCAAAATACGTCCTTGAAGAAAAATCATCAACAATTTCTTATGATACCTGTTACAAAAATGTTGTACATCTCATTGTGACAAATGTTAAGTCTCATACACAGCAGTACCATAGGTACACTACAGGAATTAAAAATTAAACAACAAACCATGTTGCTTTATCACACTGCATTATTATGTCGTATAACAACAACCAAAAACGTATAACAACCCAAGATGTCATATTTGTAATGCAAGTCCTATAAAAATTAATGCATTCCATTATTCAATGAATAATCCACAATTTTAACAAGGTTTCAGTGAATGGTGTAATTTACTTACTATTTAACACCAAAGCTTTCACTTCTTCCTAATCCATTCTTAAAAGATCTAATTTCCTTCCCTATGATCAGTTTAATCCACAAAGATAAATCTAACAATTCTTCTCATATTCCTTAAGTTCTCCAATCCAAAACTTTGCTTGGTCAACATTGTATCTGTGAAGTTCTAGCAGATACTGATAACTCTTGCTCCGCTGCTTCCTAAATTTCAACAACTGTGCTCATTCCAAGAATGAGTTTTCCAGCTTCTTGATTCTCTTAGGAAAACAAAGTTGATACTCTTAGGAAAACAAAGTTGATATCCACATTCTTATAACTCATTGTAATCCTTACCAGACAGAGGAATATAACAATAGTCTCATACATTACAATTTCAACACATGCTATACCTATTGCTATCATTAAGGGCATTGATTTAATCAAAAGGGTCATGCATTAAGCCATGTCTGCATAAGTGTTGATTATCATGAGGAAGTTTCTTATTTAGCATACATGCTGATGCCCTTCCCTCAACAACTATAACAATGTGCAATGTATGTTGTCAGTCCATATACAGTCAATCCGTACCCTGATCAGACTACATTAACCCCTTGCAATATACACTAACCTATACAACTAAGTACACCAGGAAAAAAAATGCTCTACGGCATAAGGAATTCTGTAAAGATCATTAAGGTATGAGATAACTTCTTAAAACCAGATATTCTGTAGACCCTCTCAGTAACTTGATAACTGTTACGGTAGATTAATTGGCATTGTCTGCTAGAGGTTAGCAGCATGCGATTTTAGGGGTTACAACGTTTAATGTAATGTAAAAAGTATTATTAGCCTAGTGAACGCTGTGACGTTTCAGCGTTGGTAGTCACGCACGGTGACCAAGAGACGGGACCCTTTCTTGAATGACCGTCAAACGGAGAAGACGTGTCTTTATATTCTTACAGTGTCGGGCATGGAATGCCACACGGTTATATTGTATTTAATTATGGGCATGGGTCAGTCCACTGTTATGATGAAGAAAGATGAAGTTACAGGTTAGTAATTGACCAAACCGTGTCGAGATGAATTGACAGTCCATTTTAGTTAATACTAGTGCCAGACGCATAATCTCACTGTCGGTCGTTGGATTTACCAACCACGCGTGCATATAGTTATGTCGTTCTGCCTACAGTAATTCAGATGTATGAGACAAGGACTGATTTGTAAAGGAATCATAGATGAAGTATGAACTGCAATTATTATGTATAATTCTTCATGATGACCATGTGTGAACTGTTCGTGTATGGAATTGATATATTAAATTTATATGGACTCAAGGAATGACTTATCAAGTCTCTGAACGTTGGAAGTTGAATATATAATGATGTTGACAAATATTCTATCCCACCTTCGCGTAATTTACCATCAATAGCACGATACCATAACTGACTAAGAAAGACAAGGGATAAAAATGGAAGTAATGGTAATCACTGAAGAACCCTTTGGTAACACTGGATTTGTAACACTACTATAAACACGACGACCCCGTGTAACAATAACCGATCACCATGTCAAGACACCATGTCAGTGGTGCCAAAATGAGCTTCCAGTAGTGCCAATCCAAGGCCGATCTATGCTAGCGGATACATAACTTCTGGAAATGAAATAATGATCCAGATAAGGAAAGCAAATTTGGTCATTTTTTAATATGCATTATTTCCTTTCATGCCACATTATACTCAACTGTCCATACCACTCAAACATTCTCTTGCGCGGTAAACATATATAATTAATGGACAGGGACATAAGCTTAGAGATAAATTTAACGTAGCATAATCTTACCCCCACATACGTCCTCTTGACTACCAGGGTAATAGGTTCCCACTTCCTTCTTTTGATTTGTCTATTGTACTACCTTCAGTACAGCTTTCAACTATCTTACAGCATAATATATTCCACAGCCTCTAACACATTTCTGCCTACACTCCGTCAATTTCTATAACTACAAAGATCACAAAAGTATCTTCAATAATGTGAGGAGATCATCCATGTCCAACTTATCTGATGGTAATATCTTGATGGCCTTAAACGTCAGCAACTTCAGTGGCTCTCTACCTTTTGTTGCACCTTTGCCTTTGAAATTGTAAGCAAGTATTAGTTCTAACTGGGCTGTAATTCCTGATCCTTCTCCTTTAAGACCATCCATTACTGTCTTCTAAACCACTCTCTTTGCAGATTCAATAGCTTCAATTACTGCTACTTTAGCTACAGGTGTAGTATGCTCTCTTAGCCTTTTGTATTGCATTTTTGCAATACAGGTACCTTCCCCAAATCTGACAGATCTGTATCAAATGTAGCCTCATGTCGCTCCACCATAGCTTTAGCTTGATCGCGGACGAGCCCCCAATTTGTCAAGAACCATATTGTGGGTGTGTCGTTAGTAGATGGTAAACAACACTTAGGGTAAGAATTAACAGGACGCCACTAGTGCAATTCCATGATACTTAATTGAACATTTACATAAATCCTGACCATCAATAATATTGTCACGCATGCTGAAATCACACTCAAGCTGACACTGCCTGCAGGAAATAACTCTTAACTATACTTTCACGGACTGGCTGACCGTTCACACACTAACAATATACACAACACGTTTCTATGTGCGGCATTCCATCCTCGCACGAATCCATTCACCATCCAGGTGTAAATCCCTTATCTCAAGTGATTGGCGGCATGCAACATCGCCATATAAATTCTACTCCAATATAGCTACAAGGCGGACAATACACAACGCCTTACTCCACAGTAGCTCCAAAGGCGGGACCAACTCATCGCCTTAATATGTTCTCCATGAACATTACCAACGTTCCTACAGGAACACTCCTAGACGGGAAGACATCGTCTATACAACAATATGTAAGACGTAATCACTATATTCAGAATCACTATCTCATATCCCAACTGCCACATAATACGAGCACCCAGCTCGACCACAAACACAGACTCCCCCTAGTCACATTCGGGTACTCTCTCAGCCACCCAGACTTGTTCACCAAACACGCATTCTTCATGCGCATGCCCAAGTCACAACATGCTGACATGAAGTCAGACATAAGCTCAATCCCTGACTTAAACTTAACAAATACTGACAACCTCAGTGACCCTTATTTCCACTCACTCCATCATCCACCCATGAAACTGCTCTGTTACAATTATCAATCATCATCATCATCAACATCACCATCATCCTTATCACGATCATCATCATCATCATAATCACATTAATCATCACTGTCGTAGATTTCCGATAGGAGAATTAAGACTAGGTTTGGTCCCTTCTGAATAGGTTTGAATAGGTGATAGACTCAGTGAGAGTTAGTGAAAGGTAATAGAATTTCCACACACGTGAGATGATAGATTTGATATAGTGGCTGTCTCTGAAAGCGAAAAGAATTCTTCTCTCTCTCACCTATCTTCTACAACAGTTGTTACAGCGTCAGACAGACTACACCAATATACATATTACGTATATTTCTATCACTCACAGGCACGCACATACACGTGACGACAGGTAAACACACCGACGTGGGAAAACTATAACAATGATATATATATTCTAGAACGAGCTGACCAAACACGATTGTTTAGTTCAAGAGCGATTTTAATATCAGGAAAAATCGGCTCACAACATCAAAGAAAGTACATCAAGGAAAATACATATACACATAGTCATAAAAAATCAAGGAAATGTTGCAAGGATGATAGCCCCGTTATAGTGTTAACTCTAGGTTTAGCCCGGCCCCGTTAAGAGAACAGATGATGGCGCCAGAGTCACAGATACATAGGGTTTGAGTCTAAGAGTTTATCTTTGTTTTATCTCGTAATTATATGCACAGAGTTTGAAAAAAAAAATCTGATTTAACCTAAGACAAAAACACAAGAACTCTAGCCTTAGCAACAAATTATGCAGATTGAAAAAAAATTAGGACAGCAACAGGGTGTCAAAGATATAATAGTGAAAATATCACTCAGACCAGCGTACACTCATTCATTCCGCCATGGCTTCTCAAACTTGTACTCACGACTTTGCTTGCTGCCTCTTGGAACACATTGATTTTAGATTTTCACACAGACTCAAAAAATGCAGTCTCTGCCAAGAAGTCCCCAGTTCCAAAAGACGTATTTAACTTGGAGTCTCCGGGAACGACTACTTGGGTATGCAAATTTGTTCAAATGTCTGATTAAGTCACCTAACAATTATTCCAGGCGCGGGAGTTAGCAGAGCACAGTGTCAATAGCGTAGGTTTCTAAAAAAATGATGAATGTCAGGTCGGTGCCTTCCCTCAGTATAGGATTCACTTTAGTCACACCACAGATTTGTCCACAAGATATAATCTAGTCGGGAAATGATTGTTAATATTCACGCCACCAGGCAGCAAATTATATAGAGTTTCTAGAAGAAATTAAGTGCTGGCTCCAAGGTCCAGTATTTATCATTACAGTCTTTGAAAACCCGTTATAGGGATATTAGTATTTCTGTCTAACTTGCACCGTCAGATCAGTGTTACTTGAGAAAACCCACGTGGTTCAAAATAAGGACTGTCTATTTCTTCACAAGTATGGAAACTACTACTAGGTGCTGGTAAAGTTAGGGTCACCCCAAAACTTTCACTGTGTGGAGGAAAAATAACACATATATTATAATAAACAGAATCTGAACTGGTTATAACTTACATTTAAACTTGCAAGCAGAGAGCTTTGCTTAACATTTAAACTTCCCGTGACGTAAGTTATATTTAAAAATCAGCATTCCTCATAAATTAGGAACACGTGCGTATCCCGTCATCATTCATGAGGCTCGATTCTAGAGTTTATACGTTAGTTTAGAAAAATACACTCGACTGAGTATTAGCGGTTAAATTAAATTCATAAATAGCTACAATTGCCGTTATAAGCTAGAAATTAAATTTTTAGTCTGCTTTCCACTGAATGCTTCCCTAGAAAATATAATAGCCTACCACTTTATTTCTCTTCTGCGCTAAAGAAATAGATAAAATGAATTAAGCGATTTAACACTTTAACACTCACAAAATCTATATATCTATCATATTAATTACCTCAACCACAGAATTACAGGTAGTCGCACAACTTAAGAATAAAAATGCTGAAAATATTTCTGGAAGTCTAGAAGTTCGACAAATTGCCGAAACAAACTGAGATCTTCGCTAACAGCTATTCTGTTTTTCGAGCGACCTATCTACTGTGGAGTCTATGAGCGAGAATGAAATTAAAGTTTCAAACTTGGCCAATATCTTAAAATCAGACAAAGGGCCCAAACTTACTTCGCCAAGCGAAATTATCTCCCCTACTCCCAACATTTACGTCCGCTTAACGCGTGTCGTAACTGTCACCTACTGACCACGATGTACGCGTGTCAGTTTCAAATCCCAGACAGCCTGACTCCATTTCAGGGCAGTTTTCACACTACAGCTGACCATGGCCCAAGTGAGCGCCGTGTCAGTTTGGGATTTTCCAGCCAAATGTCTGGATACTGACCGGTGCAGATGTAAAGTATCACACCTCACCGGGACTAATGCCGAGAAGAAGCTCGCGCGCTCGGTGAGAATGTAGACGATTTGCTACGTCCTATGTTCAGCGAACCGACTTATCACGCCTTCTGACGCCCTGCAGCCCTGACATCTACGTAATATCGTCCTAGCGCGATTCTCAGTTTTAGAGAAAGGAAAACAGGTAAAGTTTGCGAATTATATGAAAATAATATTCGCAAAACGAATGGGTGAAAAGAATACAGGAAAAAATGAAATACAGAGATAATAAAAGAGAGAATTTTCGGGTGAAAGAATAGGAAGAAGTTGTAGGAAATTAAATGAATATAAACCCTACGTGACAGAGCCTCCCCCCTTTAAGATATGGAAGCACTCCATGTCTACGTTATGGAGTTTAATTTCCTATAACCGTAGCTTCGGGGTGTCTGTCCTCTTCCCTCTCCTCTTTCCCCTCCATCTCTGTCCAATTCCTACTCAAGTCCACTCCTCAAAGTTTCCTTCCCCCGGAATGTCTCCCATGCGCGCTTGAAAGAGCGTCGCCGCTTCTGACATTTTTGAAAGATTTCCTGTGATAGCGGTGGAATATCCCTGCCACTATCATCATCTTCGTCAGTTTTGGCGATCGTCAGGAGATGGTCGGAGGTTGGCACTGGTTTTTCCAAGTATCTCTTTAAGAGATTTAAATGGAAAACCTTCTCCTTTCCTTCAATAGAGACCTGGTAGTTAGCCTTAGAAATCTTTTTCAGGACGGTAAACGGCCCTTGCCATCCGATCTTCAGTTGGTTGTTCTCAGTAGGGAGTAACACCAAAACTTTCTCTCCTGCTTCCAGTTCTCTCTCTTCCGCGACTTTCCTGTATCGGTTAGCGTGCTTGGTGCGTGCTCGCTTAAAGTTAGTCGTTGCTAGGTCCCACCCTAGTTTCAACCGTTCCTTTAAAACCGACACATATTTACTTGCTGAGACGACTGTCTCATCCGCCTTCTCGTCTGTCAGAGACTGAAGTAAGGCTTCAAGCGGGCCCTTAATGGGTCTGCCAAATAAGAGTGTAGCTGGCGGAAATCCTGTGGAAGTATGAGGAGATTCTCTGTAGCCAAATAATGCTGCAGGAATACAGAGCTCCCAATCTTCAGGTTTCACTTGTGCCAGCTTACTTAGCATCATGGTGAGGTTTCCATTAGCACGTTCCACGAGCCCATTTCCCGCCGGAGTATATGGCTTAGTGTGGATGTGTTGGGTCCTCAAGATCTTAACGATCTCATCCATCAACAGGTTTCGGTATGGAGATCCATTATCCGTCAACACTTGCTGAGGGAATCCCAACCGAGTGAAAATCTGCACGAGGGCTTCTGCGACATGCTTGGCATCTGCGCATGTTAGCGGGATAGCTTCTGCCCATAAAGTGCATGTATCGACTAAGGTCAGGATAAACCTGTTCCTTCTTTTAGTCCTTTCGAAAGGCCCTAAAATGTCGATCACAACCCGTTCGAATGGTGTTCCCATTATTGGCATTTCACCCATGTGGACTGGGGGGGTCCGTTGCTTGGGTGGTACACGTTGGCACTGGGCACAGGATTTGACGTACCTGATAATATCAGTGTTTACTCCTGGCCACCAATAATGAGTGGTTATACGTTGGTTTGTGGCGTTCTGTCCCATATGTCCGCTGAAGGGAAGAGAGTGCCCCATTTCTAGGATTTGGCTTCTGTACTGTTTCGGTACTAGGAGCTGGTTGTAACCTTGGTCAGGCTTGCCCGTTCTCCGATAAAGTACGCCATCCTCAGAAAAAATGTCCCCGTGCTGTTTGGGTTCCTTAGCCATGGGCAGTTTCCTAAAGCAGGGTGCCAAGGTAGGGTCCTTGTATTGCGCTTCTTTAAGTTCCATAGGTAACAAATTTTGCGCAGGCTCCCGTTCCTTCTTGGTTTGCCCTCTTATAGTTACTGCTGCCACAATCGGCTCTTCCGGTTTCCCAATACACACGTATCTCCCGCCAAGTATGACTGGGTAGATGGGATCATCCATAACAGCCGCTTTGATCACACCTCTGACAAAGTCAGAGTGTATCTCCACCAATGCGATGGGAAGCGCTGTAGGTGCCTCACTCTTACGAACTCCACAAAGTTGGACGGTCTCTGCTGTCTCTTGACCGGGTTTGACCAGGTTTCTGGCAACAATGCAATCGTAAGAAAGCCCCGTGTCAAATAAGCAAGAAGTTTGAGAACCGTTCAAAGTAACAGTACCTCGCGTTGAGGGTCTATCCCCAACAGGTTGGGAATCACTGTCAATAATTCCGCCCTGCGAGACTGTCAATAAGCATCCGATGCGTTTCGGCTCGGTGTGCTCGGTCTGATCATATGTCCCGTGCTCAGGGGTTCTCCCTTTGCCACCTTGTCCTTTCTGGCTACGCTGCCATGTAGGGCGGTCGGGTTGATCAGACTGTTTGGGGTGGTTGGGGTACTTGTTCTTGTAGAACTTGGATTTTTCAGGAGGGGGGTTTTGAGGTCCAGTTTCTCTGTGGTTGTTTTGGTTAGAAGCCTGAGAAGATTGCTCTAGGTTATGTTTTCGAAAATGCTCCTCTGTCGGTTTCCGCTTTGTGGCCGGTAGTTCAGCCAACGCATTGTGATAACGCTCAGACTTTTCCAAAATGTCTTCAAGTCTTTCTGCCCCCTGCTCAGCGAGAAATCTCCGGGTATCAGCAGACAAAGTGTTCTTTATTTGTTCAGTTAGAACAAGTTCCTCAAGACCTTCATAGGTAGAGGGGAGCTGCGAAAGCTCAAGGCACTTTGTTAGATATCCCTTAAGACGAGATGAGAACTGGTGAAAAGTTTCAGAATTCTCTTTCCGGCTGTTGCGAAACAGTTGCAAAAACTTGCGAGCGTTCATTTCAAAGCGCTCCAGTAACGCTTTCTTCAACACATCGTAGTCGTCTTGTTGGCTACTTTCCAGCTTAGAATAAACATCATAAGCAGAACCTTTTAGGGCCTGGGAAAGTTTCATATTCCAACGCGACCTCTCTAACCCGAACAGAGTTGCAATTTTCTCAAATTTTTCTAACCATGTGTCAATCTTCTCATTTGGACAAGGAAAAGATTCAAGAGTGAAAGACATAGCATTTAGTTGAAGAGATTGAGTGTTAGCAGGGTCAGTTAAGGAAGAATGAGGAGAAGACTCTCCATTGCTGGAGGTAGAGGCAGCCCCACGGCTCTGAAGTTCTAGAGTTTTAAGAGCCAACTCATGTTGTCTCTCCTTCTCTCTTTCCTCTCTCTCCTCCCTCTCCTTCTCATGCTGTCTCTCCTTCTCTTTCTCTCTTTCCTCATGCTGCATCCTGCGGATTTCCATTTCCTCGTCCATTTTCTTCTGCTGTAAAGCTTCGGCTGCTTCTTCTTTCCTCCTAGCTTCTGCTTCTTTCCTCTTGAGTTCTTCTTTTTCCTCTTTAGCTTCAGCTGCTTTCCTTTCCGCATCGTATCTCTCAAGTTCGTCTCTGACAAAAGCTTTCGCTTCTTCTCCTTCCAGTCCCTCCTCTCTCGCTTCGTCCCTGAGAAGTTGTCTAAGCTTTGCCCTCTCGGCCATATTATGTCAGTGACTGAGACACGTGGAGATAGAAAATAGGAAAAAGAATAACCTGGTTCCTACCACTTACGAGAAAAAAAAACCCAAAAATTCAAAAGATGATATCCTTAACCCTGGGATACCTCCTCCAAAGTAAAATCTAACTATCGCTGCTATTATCGGCAATAAAGCACTTAATGCAAAACACGACTACGCCAAATAAATGGTAGTTAAGATTACAACTGAAAAATAAGTTGCTACAGTGGAAAAGCAAAAGAGTATAGCAAAAATTAAAGAGAAAAATAATCCCTTAATTTTTAAAAATCCACTATAAGTTCGCCCCTGAAGTCAGATCGGGTAAGGGAGGGAATTAATCTGGACAAAAAGTCCGAAACACACTCCTCAACTTAGTTCAAACGCCGTTCTGCCTCAGTACCCAGTGAATGTTATACACTCACCACTTTACCAGCATTTAGTATTACAATCCGCAGTTAACATATATCCCGACAAAATCAACCTGTAACTAAAATGTATTTTATTCAAAGATGCTGTGGAAAAAAACTTATTAGTTTGTGTGGTCAGCACGCCCGTAAACAGATCGCTAGTCTAGGGGGTAATTATTTAAAGATATAACAACTCACAAGACATCACACTCTTACTCTATATCAGAATACGAATCTTAAATACAAAATCCAGATAGACGAGTCCACGTTTGTCGTACTCGTCTTCCTATTCTAAGTTCAAAGACCGGAAACGAGCCCTCATTTGTCGTAGATTTCCGATAGGAGAATTAAGACTAGGTTTGGTCCCTTCTGAATAGGTTTGAATAGGTGATAGACTCAGTGAGAGTTAGTGAAAGGTAATAGAATTTCCACACACGTGAGATGATAGATTTGATATAGTGGCTGTCTCTGAAAGCGAAAAGAATTCTTCTCTCTCTCACCTATCTTCTACAACAGTTGTTACAGCGTCAGACAGACTACACCAATATACATATTACGTATATTTCTATCACTCACAGGCACGCACATACACGTGACGACAGGTAAACACACCGACGTGGGAAAACTATAACAATGATATATATATTCTAGAACGAGCTGACCAAACACGATTGTTTAGTTCAAGAGCGATTTTAATATCAGGAAAAATCGGCTCACAACATCAAAGAAAGTACATCAAGGAAAATACATATACACATAGTCATAAAAAATCAAGGAAATGTTGCAAGGATGATAGCCCCGTTATAGTGTTAACTCTAGGTTTAGCCCGGCCCCGTTAAGAGAACAGATGATGGCGCCAGAGTCACAGATACATAGGGTTTGAGTCTAAGAGTTTATCTTTGTTTTATCTCGTAATTATATGCACAGAGTTTGAAAAAAAAAATCTGATTTAACCTAAGACAAAAACACAAGAACTCTAGCCTTAGCAACAAATTATGCAGATTGAAAAAAAAATTAGGACAGCAACAGGGTGTCAAAGATATAATAGTGAAAATATCACTCAGACCAGCGTACACTCATTCATTCCGCCATGGCTTCTCAAACTTGTGCTCACGACTTTGCTTGCTGCCTCTTGGAACACATTGATTTTAGATTTTCACACAGACTCAAAAAAATGCAGTCTTCTGCCAAGAAGTCCCCAGTTCCAAAAGACGTATTTAACTTGGAGTCTCCGGGAACGACTACTTGGGTATGCAAATTTGTTCAAATGTCTGATTAAGTCACCTAACAATTATTCCAGGCGCGGGAGTTAGCAGAGCACAGTGTCAATAGCGTAGGTTTCTAAAAAATGATGAATGTCAGGTCGGTGCCTTCCCTCAGTATAGGATTCACTTTAGTCACACCACAGATTTGTCCACAAGATATAATCTAGTCGGGAAATGATTGTTAATATTCACGCCACCAGGCAGCAAATTATATAGAGTTTCTAGAAGAAATTAAGTGCTGGCTCCAAGGTCCAGTATTTATCATTACAGTCTTTGAAAACCCGTTATAGGGATATTAGTATTTCTGTCTAACTTGCACCGTCAGATCAGTGTTACTTGAGAAAACCCACGTGGTTCAAAATAAGGACTGTCTATTTCTTCACAAGTATGGAAACTACTACTAGGTGCTGGTAAAGTTAGGGTCACCCCAAAACTTTCACTGTGTGGAGGAAAAATAACACATATATTATAATAAACAGAATCTGAACTGGTTATAACTTACATTTAAACTTGCAAGCAGAGAGCTTTGCTTAACATTTAAACTTCCCGTGACGTAAGTTATATTTAAAAATCAGCATTCCTCATAAATTAGGAACACGTGCGTATCCCGTCATCATTCATGAGGCTCGATTCTAGAGTTTATACGTTAGTTTAGAAAAATACACTCGACTGAGTATTAGCGGTTAAATTAAATTCATAAATAGCTACAATTGCCGTTATAAGCTAGAAATTAAATTTTTAGTCTGCTTTCCACTGAATGCTTCCCTAGAAAATATAATAGCCTACCACTTTATTTCTCTTCTGCGCTAAAGAAATAGATAAAATGAATTAAGCGATTTAACACTTTAACACTCACAAAATCTATATATCTATCATATTAATTACCTCAACCACAGAATTACAGGTAGTCGCACAACTTAAGAATAAAAATGCTGAAAATATTTCTGGAAGTCTAGAAGTTCGACAAATTGCCGAAACAAACTGAGATCTTCGCTAACAGCTATTCTGTTTTTCGAGCGACCTATCTACTGTGGAGTCTATGAGCGAGAATGAAATTAAAGTTTCAAACTTGGCCAATATCTTAAAATCAGACAAAGGGCCCAAACTTACTTCGCCAAGCGAAATTATCTCCCCTACTCCCAACATTTACGTCCGCTTAACGCGTGTCGTAACTGTCACCTACTGACCACGATGTACGCGTGTCAGTTTCAAATCCCAGACAGCCTGACTCCATTTCAGGGCAGTTTTCACACTACAGCTGACCATGGCCCAAGTGAGCGCCGTGTCAGTTTGGGATTTTCCAGCCAAATGTCTGGATACTGACCGGTGCAGATGTAAAGTATCACACCTCACCGGGACTAATGCCGAGAAGAAGCTCGCGCGCTCGGTGAGAATGTAGACGATTTGCTACGTCCTATGTTCAGCGAACCGACTTATCACGCCTTCTGACGCCCTGCAGCCCTGACATCTACGTAATATCGTCCTAGCGCGATTCTCAGTTTTAGAGAAAGGAAAACAGGTAAAGTTTGCGAATTATATGAAAATAATATTCGCAAAACGAATGGGTGAAAAGAATACAGGAAAAAATGAAATACAGAGATAATAAAAGAGAGAATTTTCGGGTGAAAGAATAGGAAGAAGTTGTAGGAAATTAAATGAATATAAACCCTACGTGACAATCACCATCATCATAATCATCATCACCATCATTATCCTCATCATCACCATCATTATCATCGTCATTTTAATCAATAATCATCGTAGAGAATATAAATGTGTGAATGATATGACGAATAAGTGATTAAAACGTAACTGGACATCCACCTATATTCTATACATTATAATGTAAAAAAAGAATCCCGTTAAATGCCCATTGATAGTATACTGGGAACATGATGTTAGACCCATATTTTCTTGATTATACATAACACTATGTGTGATGTGGTCAGCATCTCGCCGGCCGCCTTGAACTTTCCCAGAGTTACTCTGGTACCCAATTCACGAGGCTGTGTTGACCCCAGCGCCATCTGTGGTCTAAAATATCCCACCTCAACTGGGGACAGAACCATGGACCGAACTGGGAAGCCAGTGCACTAAACACTGCGCAACTGTGACTCCAATGCATTATAATGTCTAGAAAATTTATTTTATTTTTTTTTAAAGTGATTTTGGTACCAATAAGGCACTGCCGACTCAAGTAGAACAGTCCCAACTACGATGGGTTGGCCATGTCTGCAGAATGGAAGAAAATCGGCTACCACGACAAGTATTTGACACTAAAAGCCAGGGATTCAGACCTCCAGGACGACCCAGAGTTCGCTGGGAGGACAACATTAGACAATCCCTGAAGGACTGAGGACTAGATTGGAACCAGGCCAGAAGGAAGACAACCGATAGGATAGTATGGCGCTATCTCTCTCTTCCAAACCTCTACACCTCACAGTTGAAGAGGGATGACTAAGTAGGCAAGTAATTTATTGCTTATAATTGTCGTAAAAATTTTGAAACTGTATGACACCACGCTCAAATTCCCCGCTCAAAACTGGCTATAACATTTGAATCTAAAAATAACTATAGTATTTGAAGCAGTCTAAGAACCCAGTTAAATTTACCGCCCAAAATGTCTCTAGTGTATTTGAATTTGTCTAGGAACCACGTCAAAATTTCCCGCCCAACAAAATTATCTAAGAGCATAGTACAAATTTAACAACCAATCATAGTGCTTCTTTTTTTTTTTGGTAAGGATAAAGAACCCTTTTTGACTTGATGACAATACCTATTTGGTGTTTTTGACCGAACGAAGAGATTTTATTTCTTAACAACAAAAGATAATTAAACTGGAAGAGATATCCCGACTTATAGCGCTGATATTGCTTAACACACAGACATAAAGGTTCCCTCATAAACTTTTATTGACTTAGAAAAATTGATTTTAATGATATTTTCATATCAGGGTAATGCCAAAATTAATTACTTAAAAATTACCCAGATTGAAGTGCAAAGGAATAACTAAAGGAAAACCATATAGAACTTAGATTTTTGATAATTAAAATCGGTCCAATAATAACTGTAATATAAAATAGTTAAAATTAGTCAGATTATAGAAACTAGCTCAGAATCGCGTAAGTCACTAGTCTCAAATATAAATTTTTGACTGTGTTTCCGATTGGGCAGGGTTAGTTCTATAAATAGTAACGAGGACGTACGATCTGGGCCACTCGATTTGAAAATCTGCACCTAGCTGACAGAATCTGAAGACAGTAACGACCAAGTCTTTGCCTTCTGATCTGAGAGCAGCTCTAGATCCCTTTGAGGGCCAGTTCAGCTTGTGTGTGTGTATATATTTACCTGAGGGTAAGAAAGATATATTTAATTGCTTATTTTGTTAATTATTAACCTGTGATTAACCAGACTATTTGTTTGAGTGCTAGTAGAATGTGAAACTAATGTGTTGTGCCATACTGACCCAATTATAAATGTGTGTAGTTTGCAGACATGTTCGAAATGAAAAAAAATGTGTATAGTGTTTGAAAATATGGTAACAAATTACGACAGTAAGTGTTAGTAGTGATTTAAATTAGTATTTCTTCTGGAGTGACACACTGTTCAAAGATCATGTGATAAACGTACAGGAGAAGTTAGAATGAAGTATTCAATAGGTCACATGCTGTTTGGTACTTAACCTGATTATCGTACGGAAGCCAAGCATGGACTATGGACACTAACATGGAATCAATACAGAGAATGAATGATCACCTTGAACGGACTGTAGGCAAAGAAATTCTAGGTCTTGTGCAACTTGTTATCACAATAACTGAAAAAGGGTAAGACTTAATGTTGTTTGTGGGTGAGTGAATTAAGGCAGACTTCTACATGGAATGTGGTTGTCCTTTTATTCCAGGTTATATCACGAAATTACCTCGTGGCTGCATTCACTTGAGAGGAAGTTTGTGGGAGATGAGAGTTCCTTATATAACTGGAACCAGACCCCATCTTCTCAGCCAGGAGCTATAAAGTTTGTGGTCCTGACTTGTGTATATGAGAATCAGCAGCAATATTCTAAGATAAGTGTAGTAAAATCTGCGAGAATAATCGCTCATTTCAGTAAGATTTTAGTCATAAAATGATAATAAATAAACCCGCCCTATTGTATCTGACGGTGATGTTCTCACACGCCAGCATAGCGCTGATTTTGTGCCTTGGAACGGCTTAGAACCAATCCCCCCCGTTTGAACCTACTCGCTTTCCTTGTGACGTACATTTTTAACATTTTGCCAGATCTGCTGCATACACACGGCAGCCAAGACTTACAATTAACGATTTTGCGGAAGTATGCCGCCAATCTGCTATCTGAATTAACGTAATAGTTAACTTTAACGCTGGTAATAAGTAGTAATCCTTACATTTTTTGGTAGTGTTACACGAGACAATACAAATATTTAACGCCAATTCTTAACCCGCCACGCCAACACCCCGCTTCGCTTGACACATTCTGCCATGCATATATACACGCTAGAGCAAAGCCATCAGAGGCAAACACGCAGACAATATTTTATTTCATCCTCGCGGTAGTATTTCTGACGTCACAAAAACAAGTTAGTTATTAGAAAATACATGCTGGCGAGATGAAAGAGAGGGAAAGATGGCGGTCTTGTGTAAAAATTTTGTTTGACGATTGACTAGGACAAAAATTGAAAAGCTAAACCAATATGAAACTGACCATAAAAATCATATTTTAGTATAGCTTAGAGTTCACTGAGCAAGAATATGTTTTAAATAATATGGTCGTCCAAGTATTAGTTGAGTTATTGAGAAATTACTAAATGTCTACGGACGCTCGACCAGACAGACTGTCGTTCCTGCTTTTTTTTTTTTTTTTTTTTTTTTTTGTTATAACGTTAGTGGGGACGCGAGCTTAGAAAAGAGGCATTGAGGAAATTCAAATTCGCTTGGGTAAAAAGAGTATAGTAGGGAAAGGGGAGCGGTAGGATAATGTAATCCAAAACGAAACATCTTTTTGTATTGGGCATAACTAAAGCAGACTGGCCAATAGACTACCAGACGCAGAGTTGCTTGGAATAATTTTTGTTTTTTCAAAAACTGCATTTGAATTCTGGTAGTCGCAAGCTTTCGATTGGCCAGTGCTAGTAAATATTAGCAAAAGGCTTTCATTATTCATTGCCAGTTGAACAAAACTTTTATTCAGATACGCTGAGAACAGCTGTGATAAATTTAAATGTAAATTAAATAACTAAATAAGTATTTCACAGTCTGGACGGAGCAGAAGAAACTGAGGCCACTTCTTTGCAAGTCAGCGTCATTTGTTTATATTTCTTGATATTTGTGAGGTTTATTTCCTGTTGCCAGCTGGTAACAGGAAACCTGCTGAGAGAGAATAAAAGCTATCAAGTCTCCGACCATTCATATATGCTGTCTAAAGACAACGGGAGGAGCTTGGGCAATTTTGAAAGATCGAGAATTTCTGCAACTTCATACCGTATTATCATTCTACAAGGAATCCCAGGTGATGTGTTAAGCATCTGGGTATATCTGACACTTTCGTATAAATAACACTGGTATTTCAAGTCATACTTAGGACTTTTGTGGGGTATGATGACATTACAGCCCCTCATACACAGTGACTCTCCCTCTTATATGAATAAAGTGTAAGCTGTGAACATTCCAACAGGAAAGACATATATATATATATATATATATATATATATATATATATATATATATATATATATATATATATATATATATATATATATATATATATATATATATATATATATATATAAACTTTATAGTTAGTGGGAAAATTGTCCCCACAAATTTTAGTTGATCTTTTCTGTAAACTATCTTGTCCTCATTTTCAATAACCTGTCCAAAAGATATTACTGGACAGGCAGATTAAATTGTACAGAAAAAAATTTACTTAAAGAAAAACTTAACCACTGGTTTTATTCACTTCCTCATAGAAACTTAGAGTGTTTTTGTGTTGTGTACCATCATTTCATTTCTCCCCTAGACACTAGGTACATCATACACCAGACACTAGAGCCAAAATAGTGACCGTGTGAGATCTAGGGAGGTAGCGTTGGGTTCCCTGCATATAATTCATCATCATTGTTGCGTGCATATTTTGACGCACATATTACAAAAATCGATATGGCTATTTAATATGGAAAAAATATAGACATTCATTCATTTGTGTATGAAAATGCTGTCTATGGGAAAAGCGAGAGAATCCATGTTTGATTCACACTTTTGATTATAGGAGTAATCGTTCTTGATATTGATCCGGCGCATGGATTGCTCTTACGTTTGTACTTATTTTTTAGGGCCAGAAAATATATTAATTTGCTTATTATGTTTATGGCCTGAATTCATATGTATTACATATTATTAGTACAAGTAGAATCAGTCCTATATTGTATAATTTGGATGGGTAGGCGGGACTAGATTCTTATTATTCCGGTCTAGCGGAAGTATGAGTTGTCTTGACAAGTCCTGATGAGTTCCGATGTACCGTGATAATGGCGGGTACGCATTTTTCAAAGGGCTGGTAGATTCTTAAGGAAATATAATTCATGAAGTGGTTTTCTTCTAAAGGAGATGGTATCTCTACTATAGTTTATGTTAGAGACTCTCCTAAGGTACGGTACAATGTATAATTCGGACTCCATGTATTGCCAGACCCTATTTTGATGATCTCATGTCGATTCGACCTAGATGGAACATTGTGCTTCGTATCGCTAGGGTCGTGTTTTGTATCGACAAAGATGACAGACTTTCCTACAGCGGTTATGGCTACGTGAATTAACCTGATCATCGTAGAGCTGTATGGGAACATTTATGAAATCATTTATATACCCATTATAAATTAACTCTGGCTTATATTCTCCTTCCTATGAATGAGTGCACGACAACTCAGGGAGGCAGCCATGTTAGATTTCGGTCATCATATGTTTTGATCACTGCCAAGAGAACAGATTATTTATCCTATTATCGGACAGTGACAGGGAGATCTCAATCTTGCTAGAAACCCCCTCTTTCGTGGTTTCATAATATATGCTACAAACTATGGACGTCAAATAACTTTAGTTATTTACCGATCTGCCTTCACTGACGCGTTTAGTCAGATAGGGGGATGCGGCCATAATGTATCATGACAATTGAACTTTTGATGTACTGCCCATTATTTCTGAATGTGTCATGACTTCAGATCTGCTATGTATACCTACAAATTGATATGTCAACATACCATGATGTACTCGTATGTCCCAGTGTGTACGTCTGAATAAATTGAGTGTTGCGTGATAAATTCTCGCAACATCGTTTTGTTTCAATGTCTGTTTTATAACGCAAGGGCAACAACTGCTTGGAATTTATAGTCACTTTTCTCGGTAAGCATTTGTCTTCTCGCGTTGGTATCGAATGCAGTTAAGTTTGAGCTGTGGTCATTTTTGCGCTGGACTGCGCATGACTTGTCTTGTTGTTTGGTCGATCGGTTTCCGCCCACGACTAGTGGAGTGAGCGATTTGGAATAGCGAAAGAGATGCCTCGTTGAAGAGGGGATCTCCGCTATTTTTTGTTCTGTCAGGGATGTGTAGTCCTCTTAATGGATATTTCGTTTATTCGAGATAATACCTCTAGTGTTTCCCACATGCCGGGAGGCGTGATATTTCTGTGTATTTCATGAAAGCAAGGTAAATTAACATTTTCATTAACTCTATCGATTTTGGGTCGTGAGCGATTTCGATTCATAGCCTGTCTCCGAAAGTCGTCGCCACGAGATGTTTTCCTAGCTCACATGTCGCTGCATTGTACTGCATCGGTTGATGCATGTACCAAGGACCATTACTTGCTACTTTGTTAAATGAATTAGGTTTGGAAAACCTTTATTATCTAGAGGATATTTTTGTGGACATTATTTATACTTCGGCAGACGTGTCTGTCTTGCTGAAGTCAATCTAAGGAGAGTGAACTGATCTCATACATCTGGTTATCTCCTGGCTGTTATAGAAAAGGATGGAGTTTTCCACCTGACTACATTTACAGCACTATGAAATATAACATGCATCTGACTCATCATTGTAATGCTGTCTACCGTCTATTGCTGTATTGAATGTTGCTGTGATAATGACTGTTTGATGTGCCTACACATTTGCGTAACCATTTTGTCACTGTGGCGTCCACAATAAATAATGAAGAAAAACGTCAACGGCTGTTTCAAGACTCATTGACTTTATACGTCGTGAGTTTACTGACGTCCTATGTGGATTGCCCTGTTATTGTTGTATGAACATTGTTTTGACTGAACACATCTACACACTACACAAAACCAGACATGCGGGTGCCATCCATCATCATATGGCATCACGCATCATTTGGTGGCCATAAGCTGGTTTGATTCTGGTACTAGCAAACACGGGGTCCCTTACCCACTTCATTTTCAACAAGAATTCATCAGCATCCTTCAAGAAATTAACATTCTTCAATACAGTCAACATCTTCAAAATTTTCAAAGTACTCGGCGTTGCCCGGTAAAAGTCAAAATTTCAATTTTTTGACGGAAACAAGAATTTGACAGTACCCGGCGTTGTTACATGTTGCCGGATAACTCGGACTGCTGTTATCTTTTACGCAAGTCAAGCAAGTTGCTGCTGTCAAGGTTCCAGTGCTGTCGTTTTTGTGAAGGTCAAGTGCCGGTTGAAACGGGTTGTTTTCTGAAGAAGGCCAAGTACCGATTTCCATCAACTTACTTTTGGATTAGAAGGTCAAGTGCCGAAACAACTCAACACACAGTATTTCAGAAGCTCTTGTACCATCGTGTTAGCAGTGGAAGCAGTTCAGATGTGCCATCATCGTTGGAGCTTCGCTCTTTAGGACGTTGATTGACATCCGTTTTTCTGCTGTTCGACGATTGGAAGCCTATAAGTTAAGTGGCCTGTTTGTATGTAAACTGTGCCCTTATACTTCTGCTGAGTCTTCTGTGTATCATCTCATTCTATATGTTATATGTCTATATGTTATTTGTATATTTATATGTTTATATTTCAGCGGGTTCTCGGTTGGGTGGTGTCTCCGTTAGATTATGCCACGTCATAGAGGTCGTCTATTGTGAGCGTTTTCTGTAAGGTTTGCAAATTTCCGATACTGGAATTTGCTAAGCGACTTCTGTTGCTATTTATGTTAGCTGTGATGACATGTTTTAATATTGTTTTCGTTATTATTTCGCATTCTTTAGTTTTGTTTTGATTTGTTTGTATTTGTTAGCCTACTCTTGTCTATAATTTAGTTTCATACAACATTTTTGTTTATACACTGTGGTGTCATGTATTTTGTTTAATTCTATCGCAGATATCGTCACATTTTTTGTGATATTTCATTAATTTCTGCTTTATTTTTAGTTGATTTCTGCGAAAGTTTTTGTATTGTTGCTGATCTTTGTTATTGTTTACATTGTTATTGTTTACATTGTTTGTATTGTTTACATTTTCAATGTTTACATTCTGCATGTGTTTACATAGTCATTGTTTACAGTTATAGTAATTAGTTAATGGGCTATGCTAATGCACTGTTACTACTACACATATGATAAATGAATGATGAATAGTGTCGTGCACTATTGAATGAGAAGTGCACTTATGATCAAGAATTGAGTGCTGATATTTCATATACAAGTTCTTTGATTGGAGACTTGTTTCCCACAGAGACTGGGATAATATAAGGTGATGTGAATATACAAGTGTTTAATTAAGACTTGTTACACTTAGGTTTGAAATAAATTAGTTAATTATTTCAGGTTTTGGACTCATATGTTAGACAACATGTCTACATTTGAGCACTTTATTGAGCAGGGTAAATTGCTTGGGAAGACTGGTGATAAGTTAGAAGAATTTGCAACTGCTCGATATGATAAAGCAATGGAAGCTGAACAAAAGAAACTGCAGATGGAAGCTGAACAAAAGAAACTGCAGATGCAGGTGGATGAAAAAAGATTCCAAATGGAAATGGAAAAACAAAAAAGGGAATCAGAAGCTGAGGAAAGAAAACTCCAGCTACAGCTAGAAGCTGAGAATAAAAGACTTGAAAAAGAGGCTGAGAATAAAAGACTTGAAAAAGAGGCTGAAAATAAAAGACTTGAAAAAGAAGCTGAAAATGAAAGACTTCAAAAAGAGGCTCAGGCTGAGGAAAGAAGATTACAGAGAGAGTCTGATGAGAGGAAAGAGAAAGCAAAAATGGAACATGAAGAAAAGGTCTTAGCTTTAGAGTTGGAAAAATTGAAATTGACGAGCATGAGTAATGGTAATGATTCAAACAAGGGTTCATCTTCTGGTAAGGCTAATAATGATACTTTTAAGATTAAGTTACCAACATTTAGTCCTTCCAGCGATGACATAATGTTCTATCTGGACAGATTTGAACAAGCATGTACAGCTCATAACATAGACAAAGCAAAATATGTTTATCAGTTATCAGGGATACTGACAGGTAAAGCTCTAAGTATATTAAATATGGTGGATGAACCTGACAAGAACAATTATGAGGTTGTCAGGGCCGCTTTGTTAAAGAAATATCAGCTTAACGAAGACGGCTATCGTCTACAATTTAAAAACATGTTACCTGAAAATGGAGTTGAATTCTCCGAGTTTATTGCAAGAATACGCATTACTTTCTCACGATGGGTTGAACTATCTAAGACGGAAAAAACTTATGAAGGACTTATGGACTTAATACTTAGAGACAAAGTCATGTCGTCTGTCAATGAGTCTTTCCTTGCTTTCCTTCATGAACGTAAACCTAAAACAATAAAATAAATGGAAGATTTCTGTTGCCAATACGTAACTGCGCACCCACACATAACCATGGGTAACTCTAAGGTGAAAGAAGGTTTACCAGTTGCTTCGGCAGCTCCGTATGGTCAAAACTTTGCTCGTAGATCCCAACAAAATTTTGATAGAAAGGGTAGCGGTAATTTCTGTCAAAATCATGGAAACCAATTTCATGGTGATTCATCTTCGAAGAATTGGAGACAACCTGATAGTACTCGTTACTATCACCCTAATAATTATAGGCATTTCAAAAGAGGATATGGTAATAGAGGTTATTCCTGCCGAAGACCTCAGAACCAAACAAATAGATGTTCGCATCAATGTGAACATGATAGTAATCGTGGAAACTGGAATTCGAACCAGGATAACAATTACAATAGAGACAATAATAACTGCAGAGATAATAATAACTTTGATAACTTCAGAGGTAATAATAGTCGGGGTAGATCTCAACACAAAAAAAAGAGATATCAGCAGGCTAATGCTGTACAACAGGAAACTGAGGGAGCCTGTAATCATGGTGTTGATAATAAAAAACTTTGACGCTGTCACTGGTTCTGCTTTTGACTTTGAGAGAGCAAACAAATGCCCCCAATGCAGTACTTTATTCGAACCGGGTACCATAACTACTTTGAGTTGTGGTCACCCACTTCCCGCTCTTCCTGCTGCTGTTGCGCATGACGGGAGGGGTTCTTTAATCCTACATAAGGGTCTTGTTAATGATACTCCGGTCTCACTACTTTTCGATTCCGGATGCACCACTATTGGTGTTAGACAATCGCTTGTAGATCCATCTTGTGCTACAGGAAGGGTTATTAAATGTGTCACATTTGGCGGCACTCTAGAAAAATATCCTACTGCTGTAATTCGCATTGCCACTCCTTTCTTTACTGGAGATGTGCATGCTTGTCTCTTACCTAATCCTATTGCGGACCTTATTATTGGTCGTATTCACGGAGTTAGGGAATGTACCCCACAGCAGATTGCTGCTTGGGAAGATAATAACATGCAAGCTACAAATGCAGTGGTTACAAGAGCACAAGCTCTACAAACACCCGAAACTTCACTGAATAGTGATAATGAAGTTGATAGCCAAGATAGTCACTTAGTAATCACTCGTGACTCTTTCATAAAATTGCAAGAAGAAGATCCTTCTTTAAAAAAATTCTTCGTTCTTGCGAAGAAAGGTGATCCGAATCAGGATACAAATAGAAAATCTTGGATTGCAATGAGAAACGGCGTACTTGTACGTATGGTACAAGATTCGACTACGTCGGCACATTCGCAAATTCTTGTTCCCAAGAGCATGAGAGTCCAAATATTACAACATGCTCATGACTCGCAATGTGCTGGACATATGGGTTTTTCCCGTACGAAGTCGAGAGTCCTTGCGGCTTTCTTTTGGCCTTTTGTCAATAAGGACATTCGTATTTACTGCCGATCATGCAAGGTATGTCAGGAGGTCAAATCTAGAGGACCACCACATGCTGCGCCTATCCAGGCTGCTGACATTCCTATTCGGCCGTTTCAGAAAATGGCCATAGATATTATTGGCCCTTTTAAGGTCAAGTCGGCCAGAGGACATCAGTTTATCCTTACATGTGTCGATATGTGCACACGTTGGCCAGAGGCTATTCCTCTTAAGAGCATATCTACTACAGATATCGCAGATGCTCTTTGGTTGATATTTTCTCGCTTGGGGTTCCCCAGAGAAATATTCTCAGACCATGGCACTCAACTCATATCTGACACTATGTCACAGGTAATGTCTACCTTACATATTGAACGATCTCTCAGTAGTATCTACCATCCTATGTCTAATGGGTTAGTTGAGCGTCTGAATAGAACGCTGAAGACTTTGCTTGGTAAGATAACTGAAGATCATCCTCAAGATTGGGACAGGGTTTTACCCGCGGCTCTCTTTGCCTATAGAGAAGTCCCTAATGAACACACAGGATTTTCTCCCTTCGAACTTGTCTTTGGCGCGCGTCCACGCGGCCCTATGTCTTTATTACACGATCTCATCACTGCCGATGATATTAGCGATGAAACTCAATCCTCATATGAGTATGTCATTGCTCTTAGACAAAAGATCATTGAGGCATGTAAGCTAGCAACTGCTTCATCAGAAATTGCTAAAGAGAAGGCAAGACAGTTTGCTAACAAGAATAGATGTCTACGACAACTTTGTCCAGGTGACAAAGCATTCGTCCTACTCCCCAGTAGGGAAAATAGACTTCTTATTGCATGGAAAGGTCCGTATGCAATAGTCTCTCGGATTTCCGATGTTGACTATGTGGTCGATATTGATGGAAAGCATAAAACTTTCCACATAAACATGCTTTCGGAATTTCACGAACGTCCGGACTATTTGCTGCCTATTTTCCAGGCAACGGATGATGCTCCTGCACCTCACGGTCATTATTCATCCCTGTCTGTCATTCAGGATGAGGAAGCTACCTTCTCTGATGTCAACCTTCCCCTTCCAGTGGTTCCATTACATTCCACGGAATCTTGGAAAAACGTTTCTGTTTCTCCTAATCTTTCTGGTGACGAACATCGACGAGACTTGTCGATGTTACAAACATTTCAGGATGTTCTCACTGACATTCCTGGACACACAGATGTCATAGAACATGACATAATTCTTACCGACAATAATCCAATTAGGGTTAGGCCGTATCCTATTCCTATACACTTTCAGTCGCAAGTGGAAAAGGAATTGGATGAAATGATTCAATTAAATATAATTGAACCATCGACTTCACCATATTCTTCTTCCATGGTTATTGTCCGGAAGAAGGATAAGAACAGACGAATTTGCGTTGATTATCGCAAATTGAATCAGGTCACAAAGTTCGACGCTGAACCGATGCCTTTGTTAGAAGATCTACTGATTAGACTTTCTAATTCTAGATTCTTCACTAAACTTGATTTGTCTAAAGGTTATTGGCAAGTGCCTTTAGCAGAGCATGCCAAACCTCTTACTGCTTTTTCTACACCTAGGGGTCTATTTCAATGGAATGTTATGCCTTTTGGTCTCATGAACGCCCCTGCCACTTTCGTTCGCATGATGCGTCGAATTCTGTCACATCGTTCGGATGTCATCGCATACTTAGATGACATCTGTCTCTTCAGTGATACCTGGGAAGATCACTATTTAGGGTTATATGACTTACTGTCCACTCTACGTGAGAATAATTTGACAGCAAAACCTTCTAAAGCTTTTGTTGGTTTTGGTGAAATCTCTTTCCTGGGTCATCGTGTTGGTCATGGTCTCTTGAAGACAGAAGACCACAATACTTCCAAAATACTGAACATCTCTGTTCCTAAAACGAAGAAACAAGTTAGGAGTCTCTTAGGTTTAATTCAATTTTATGGGAGATTTATTCCAAATTTATCTTCGATCATGGCACCTCTCTCAAAACATTGTTGAAGAAAGGTTCGCCTAATCTGGTCCGTTGGTCTGAAGAATGCCAATCTTCACTAGACCAAATCAAGAATATATTTTCTTCTCCTCCCATCTTAAGATTACCTACTCTTGATAGGACTTTTGTTCTTCGGAGTGATGCTTCATCCACTGGGATTGGAGCAGCACTGATGCAAGAATATGCAAATACTCTGCATCCTGTTATGTACATTTCTAGAAAACTAAATGCGGCAGAGAGGAACTACTCGGTTTTAGACCGTGAGTTGTTAGCGATGGTTTGGTCAATTCTAAAACTACAAAGATTCCTCCTGGGCGCACATTTCATTCTAGAGACTGATCAGAAAGCTCTTACAGCTATTCAGACTAAGAATTTGAAGAGTTCGAGATCCACTCGATATGCTATAGCTCTTCAACCTTTTCACTTCACGGTACGAGCTATCCGTGGTGCGGATAATGTGATGGCTGACATTTTGTCTAGATGCCCACATGACTCCAACTAATACTTCTGTCCTATATTTCTATATATTACAGAGTCATAACACACCTATATTTCTACAATAGATTAGCACATCTGTACTTACTTTATATGTACACACTATCGTGCTTTGTTGTCATCTTCTTCTGTTCGTTTTTTAAGATGATAGAGGAGGACTGAGTAGTTAATATAAGGGCCGTTAGTTTACTAAACAGCCACAATTATTAATAATGTATTGTACCTTATGAAGCATATTAGTTATTAATTAGCATTATATTGCTTGTACTTTCTCAGAATGTCATTGTTGAGCTGAGGACTTACCTTACGAGTTCTAGATTGTGTACTTACCCTCGGAATACCAGAGCATATATCCTGGATCGTCATGTAGTTTAACTTTACTATGTACTTATTTCATTACATGTCAAAGAATGTACTATTTAAATTTTCCTATCAGATTTGTACATCCATTTTTAAAGACAATATTAGAGTATGCTGTTTAATGATGATTATAGTAACTTGCATACGTATATTGTGTTTACATGCTAACGTGATGTGTGTTGGTGACACCTCCCCGATGTGAATATTTTTTGAGACATATTTATTTTTCTGTTGAGGTATATCCTCACCAGACACTCTATAATTAGCCTATTGTTTGGCAATTTAATTAATTATCAGCGCATAATTCGTGCGTTTTGAGCCGCTTATCGCTTGCTCTTTGATATTGAAAAAAAAAATATGTTCCACATTTTTTTTTTTATCGGGAGGAGGTGGTGATATGTTGCGTGATAAATTCTCGCAACATCGTTTTGTTTCAATGTCTGTTTTATAACGCAAGGGCAACAACTGCTTGGAATTTATAGTCACTTTTCTCGGTAAGCATTTGTCTTCTCGCGTTGGTATCGAATGCAGTTAAGTTTGAGCTGTGGTCATTTTTGCGCTGGACTGCGCATGACTTGTCTTGTTGTTTGGTCGATCGGTTTCCGCCCACCACTAGTGGAGTGAGCGATTTGGAATGGCGAAAGAGATGCCTCGTTGAAGAGGGGATCTCCGCTATTTTTTTGTTCTGTCAGGGATGTGTAGTCCTCTTAATGGATATTTCGTTTATTCGAGATAATACCTCTAGTGTTTCCCACATGCCGGGAGGCGTGATATTTCTGTGTATTTCATGAAAGCAAGGTAAATTAACATTTTCATTAACTCTATCGATTTTGGGTCGTGAGCGATTTCGATTCATAGCCTGTCTCCGAAAGTCGTCGCCACGAGATGTTTTTTCCCAGCTCACATGTCGCTGCATTGTACTGCATCGGTTGATGCATGTACCAAGGACCATTACTTGCTACTTTGTTAAATGAATTAGGTTTGGAAAACCTTTATTATCTAGAGGATATTTTTGTGGACATTATTTATACTTCGGCAGACGTGTCTGTCTTGCTGAAGTCAATCTAAGGAGAGTGAACTGATCTCATACATCTGGTTATCTCCTGGCTGTTATAGAAAAGGATGGAGTTTTCCACCTGACTACATTTACAGCACTATGAAATATAACATGCATCTGACTCATCATTGTAATGCTGTCTACCGTCTATTGCTGTATTGAATGTTGCTGTGATAATGACTGTTTGATGTGCCTACACATTTGCGTAACCATTTTGTCACTGTGGCGTCCACAATAAATAATGAAGAAAAACGTCAACGGCTGTTTCAAGACTCATTGACTTTATACGTCGTGAGTTTACTGACGTCCTATGTGGATTGCCCTGTTATTGTTGTATGAACATTGTTTTGACTGAACACATCTACACACTACACAAAACCAGACATGCGGGTGCCATCCATCATCATATGGCATCACGCATCATTGAGTAAACAAAGATTCCAGCAGTCTGCATTGGTGCCTTGTAGACATAAGTGTATGAGTGGTTATATTGGTCAGCACACGAACAGTACACCATTCGCGGTAATCACACTCTACACTTCTACTTCATACATACACCATCCTGCGTCGGTTGGAGTGACCAAGTTTAGGGCCTGCTTCCCCTGGAGCCTTTGCCTTCCCTAACTCAGGACTAGGGTGAGTTACCCATTTACAGCTGGGTAGACTGGAGCATGCCTGATCTCAACAACACACCACTCTTCCTTACAGAGCACACAAACTGACACTTTACAGAGTGGAAAGAAGAAAAGAAACTTTACAATCATCTTATAGAGTCAGGGGCCTACATGTGCTTGACCTCACACGGTTAATGCAAACACCTATTTCATTCTTTTTAGGATACCATCATAACCTCCCCAGCAAATCAAACTTTGCTACAATAAGTCCTTTATAAAGGCCAGTGTCAGTTTATCCAATCATTCACCCAAGAGTGATCAAACTAGGATTACAACCCATTTTAGGATGAATAGATGAGACCATCAAAATAATAAAGAGAACTTACAGCATAGTAATAGCAGACGTTATCACTCATATGAACAGAAACTGTATGTGTAGTTATTCCAGTGAACACTCTACAAAAATGGAACAGTTTTTCCAATATATTTATTTTGATGTGTAAATATCATTTTATTGCTTTTGAGTATTCCTGACCTGAAAATTTTGAGGTTCAGAACAATTAAATTGTACATAAAATTTCATCCAGCCTTGCTTAATGATTTTATTAAAGTTAAAGTTCTGTTTGAAATCAATACCTGTTATATTAAATAAATTACCCTAGACAATTTGCCAAATAACACAACACAGATAATCTTTACTCAAGTTGGGACCTAAAGAGGTAGCAGTTCGGGACTCAGAGTACTAAATCATCATCATCTTCTCTGAGAACTTACATAGCTTGACCCCACCTTGATTCTATACACCCTTGCTCTTTTCAGAGAAGGGGGTATTACTTATAAGACCAGTCTCTTATCTGGCACTATCCTGGTATCCTCTGATACACCTATTTGTCCAGGATAGCCTATACTTTTATTAACATCAAAACCTCTTATGACAATAATAAAATTATTTCCATAACGCTTGCTTTTTTTTTTCTCTTTACTTTAATAATTTTAAGTCATAGCTGATAATCATCACCTCCGTCGGATGAAATTAATTTCTGAATAAAATTTAGTTTAATAAGTTTAAACACTTATTGTAGAGCTGACAAGACAGTTCATAATTTCTAGAGCTGTGTTATAAACAAATGAGTAGCCGAAGAAAAACATTGATTTCGTCGACACATCGCCATTCAAAACATGACGAACGCATCTTCATTAAATAACGCTATCTATTTTAGCAATTATTTCCCTTATTTTAAAAGTTTAAATAAAATAATACACAAACGTATGTTTCAGACAGTCGTGAGAAATAAAGAAGTAGTAGACTAGATAACAGAAAAAACAACAGAAGTGATAGGCTTACCGGGAATCGAACCCAAGTCTTTCCGAACGACATCACCGCCTAGCTACGATTTACTGTTTAAAATTTTTTATTTTATATTGTTTTAGTTAATATATGAAATCTTTGTTATATATTGAACCCATATTCGTTTAAATGCTACTAAAGCATGTACAGTACATAACCTCTGGCAGTAAAAGCTCATCTCCTGGATTTTACGTCTCGGGACCCGTTTATACTAAGAGGAGAAGGGGCGAAGAGAGAGTCTCTGGCGTTAACCAGGCTGCTTCGGGGATTTGAAGCTCGTAAGCCTTGGACCGCAGTTCATCTAGGAGAAGGACAATCTGATTTCAAACCACCTGCTGCCTTGTAGGGAGGCTAGAGACAGCCAAAGGCTAAGGACAGCAAACACGAATAAAGCTGCTAGCTGACATCAAACGCTCCTGGCTAAAAGGTGCAGATATCGCAGCTCAGCTGTAAACTACAACACAACGTACTTTCCTCTCAAATGCGAGTAAACGACGAAGACGAAGTAGAAGCACTTGCCTTTTACGACATGCCACCCAAAGCATTCGTCCTATTCTTTGTTTCCCCACAGACTTCTGTGAACTACATTAGAGTTTCCTGCCTCATAGATCTTCTACATCAGTGGTTCTCAAACTCCTCACAACTACAACACAAATTTCCCAGTTAGTGAAGCTAACGACCCATGTACTAAAATTGACAAGTAAAAATTAAACAAATAAGGAGTGGAAACCCGAGGCCTGTAAACAGTTAATAAATAATTCACAAAGGTATGTTTCAGGCACTCGTGAGAAATAAAGAAGCAGAAGACTAGACAATAGTAGTGCCTAGTTGACAGAGAGGATAGTAACGATTCGCTTCCATAGCTAGGCGGTGGTGTCATTCGGAAGGTCCTGGGTTTGATTCCTGGTAAGTCTATAACTTCTGTTCTTTTTCCTTTGTCTATTATTCTACTTCTTTATTTCTAACGAGTGCATGAAACCTACTTTTGTGTATTATTTATTTAAGTAAAAATTAAGTAAATGGATCCAGCCAAAGGCATGGCACTTAAAATTTCGAGTAAGTGAAACGCCAGGGATTTGACCAAACTCAATGTTTCCCGTGACCCAGTTTTGGGTCGCGACCCATACATTGAGAATCATCATTTCCCTGTGTGCTCCTTACAAAGCATGGAACGACAACTGCAACTATTCCCCTTGCAGACAAACTGCTACACGCATCAACACGCTTATACAGCCGTAGTTTCTGTAGCAATGTGTTCTACACGATGAGGTTGCCTGCCCTATTCACAACCTCATATCTGTCACCTTGAACAACATATCTGAGCGAGCATATTCTTTCTTTGCCCCCTCAGTGACCCACGCCCTGGGACCGCCACACGACAAGTTGAGAATCACTGTTCTATAGTTTATTTTTCTCTTCCGGGTGACAACTTCCTGCTGACATCTCATTTGCCAGGGTTATGAATGTTATCCATACATCTTCCAGTTTTTTGCTTTTTTTTTTGTCATTTGTCTTCTTTCATGTCTCTAATGTCTCTTATACTGTTTTCTTTTATATTTTGTTTCGCCTGAACGTAATATTCCTTCAATTTCGATTTTTTTTATTTTCTATTGCCACAGTTTGGTTCATTGTGTTTTTGTTTTGGTTCGGTCAGTCCCTTTAACTCTTAAAGGACGTGCTGGTTTTCCCACATCTAACGGAAGTAAGCTTGTTATTCTGAGATTTCTTATATTTTTTAAGTTTAAGGGTACATTTTTTTTAAATTTTCTGAACTCATTCACTGAACTGAAAGAAAATTAATAATATATTAACTTGCAACAAAGCGAAACAGAAGCTTAAAGATCATCATCATCATCAGCTACCATCTCCACAACGAAGGTTGGCTGTAAAGGATCTCCAACGTCTTCTGTCTCTTGTCTTGGTGGTGCACTCTGATAGGCTCTTCCCTGTCCTTCTCTTGATGTATCTTCCCACTTATAGCGCTGTCTTCCCCTTGCACGTTTGCCTTCACCTCTCCCTTCTATTATGGTCTTCTGCAAGGTGTTATGCCTTTTTATGTGGCCAAAGTACTTTTGCTGCCGAACTTTAAAGATACCGGTCCCAAAACCTGGCATCCCGTCATGAGCGTTTGGTGAAATCGACCCTGAATATTGGTCTTTCGTCCTTTAAGAGTTAATATTAGCCTACGACTGCGTATTTCTTATTTCATTTGTGTATCGTTAAAGAAAGGATCTACTGATCAGTTTAACTGTGGCACTGATATAATGACTTTTGAGTATCTACTTCATCGGGTGCCCAACATATGAGGAACAGAGAAAGCCCATATGGCCATCACCAGTGCCATTTCTAGAAAAGCTCTACGGAGATGTCAACATGATCAGACTGACTACTGATTTCTTTGAACATATTCAAGTTGATGTCTGAGGGTGAGCGAAGAAGAAGAAAATTTGAGTATCCCTTACCTCCAGCGTTTGGTTGGCAAAGTGGTTAAAGCGATTGCCCCTCGCAGCAGAATTAACAGGTTCGGGGTTTTAAACGTGGCAGCGAGGCGTTCCAGTCCATCCAGCTATAGCGGGGTACTTGACTTTTATCTTGAGTTAAGTAAGGCAAGGTAGCGAGGATGGGAACTGGTCGTGACATAATTTGTGCTCTCTCTTCTCCTCTCCGGCAGTATTGAACTACATTTGTTGTGTGTACTGAATTATGTGCATTATTCAATTGTTAGGACATTCTTTTTCCCTACTGTCGTAGATTTTTGATAGGTGTTTAAGATCGATTTTGGGACCGTCTGAATAGAACTAGAACAGGGGATAACTCAGTGAGAGATAAGGTAAAGAAAATAGATTTCACGAGTGAAATGGTGAAAGGTAGAATCTGTCCCTGGATTTGAGAAGATATTCTAGTCCAGCCTATCTCTACAACAGAAATTTGTTGATCAGACAGGCTACTATCTCGATATATTAATATATGTATGTATATATATATATATATATATATATATATATATATATATATATATATATATATATATATATATATATATATATATATATATCAACCACTCACATACACACACACACAGATAAGTGACGACAATTAGACGCACAAACGTGAAACTATATTAAATGGAGTAGGTATATTGGGACAAGCTAACCGGCACGGTTATTAAGTTGTTAATGTTAATTTTATTTATCATAAAGAACTTTACAACATTTATCAAAATATCAAAACAAAAAAATCATAGGTTACAGAATTAATAAGGAATAGACCCATAAGTGTAATCCCCCCTCCCTCTGTTGAGACCAGATCCCGTTAAAAGAAGTTATTAAACCCAAAAAGGTCAAAAAGATTTGCTCTGTGGTCTAGAATTTGCCTATGCTGTAAAGAACAGAGTTTCTCAGTTAATCTATTCTGAAATGAACAGTATTAGCAAAACATAAGAAAGGCACAACAAAGTGAGTATATTAGTTATACAAATGTAAGAATTATTCATTCCTTCTTTCTCTCGCTCTGACAAACATGTGATCCCATTTCATTCTCACTTACCAAATAAGTTCTTTCACCACATCTGGAACATATCTCCAAGATACATCCACAAATCCAAGGTTGGGTTATTTGGCAAAACCAGCCCCAGTTTCTCCAAGACTGATTAATTATCTTATTGGGAAACGCTTGCTTCGTTACTGTTACTAGGATTCTGTTTATAACACATCCATGAGTCCAGGTAGGAGATTACTTAAGAGATTTAATGGTCACAGTGTCAGTAGATGATAAATTTGATACTAGAAGGAAATGTTAGGTATTAAAATCTCTCAGGATCAAGAATCCTCGTCATACCACAAATGGTCGATAGTCGGAAAATGTCAATGTTTGATTATGTCGCCACAACGGGCTGAATGTATATAAAATTGGGAAAAAAAGAAATCTAGATAGCTCTAGGCCCAGTTACAATTTATTCTTAATATTCCTTGGGTTGGTACTCTGTCTCTTTCTGGGTGTAAACAAGAGGCCAGACCGGTCCACCTTGAAGACCCGATAGTTATAAAAGAATGTTCTTTTTGTACTGTAGGACATAGATCCGTTATTCTCAGATTAGACTTTTTCACAGATTAAGGCCGCTGGTAGATTTTGGGTTTGTGACCCGTACTGAATATAGAAAAAAAAAACAACCATATAATTACAATAACCACCACACCACCATTCTGTCCTAAAATTAACCCGCGCAGAATTATAAGTTATTATCCACTCGGTTATTTAACTTTGAATAGAACTACACGTGTATAGCTTATCATATCGTTAAAAAAAAACCCGTGAATTAAGCTCTAGTCATTTACAAAATTACTCAAAATGAATTAGAAATAAATATTTATTTCGTCAATTACTCATAGTGAATAGTGCATTTACTAGTTGACCAAGTATCCTTTACTGGTTACTAGCAATTAATTAATCAACGCTACAGCCGGAACAATTTAGCTATAAATTATTTTAATTCGCTAGTCACTTAACACACTGTAAATCTGGCGAAATATAAAGGATGGACTTTAAAAATTAAATCACTCAACACAGAAAAATCTTAGTATAATATTTACCGCAGCACAGAAATTAAAACAACTCCAACGAAAAACTAAGTAATTCCAATGATATAGTGGATCTAGAAATCGCAGCTAGATGTTCCAAAACTGCTGTGGGTACTGAATAATCTAAGTTTGAAAGCTGGAATATATATATATATATATATATATATATATATATATATATATATATATATATATATATATATATATATATATATATATATATAAAATAGACAAAAAGTCGCTGACCAGTGCGAGACATAACACCTTTGGGGATGCGTTTGCGATATTTGCTCAGAAGCCATTAGTAAGCGCCGTGATGTCTGAGAAAGAGAAACGCTGACTACAGCGCCGAAAAGGACGTAGTGTAACGTGAAAATTACTGAAAATAAAGAAGAGAGAGAGAGAGAGAGAGAGAGAGAGAGAGAGAGAGAGAGAGAGAGAGAGAGAGAGGGGGGGAAGGGAGACAAGATGGAGAGCTGAATAGACCGTGTTACGACACTTTGAAGCTTGAGATCGACACCTGAAGATTCTTGCCCTGACCAGGAGCGGTTACTTCCTGAACTGATCTGGAAATGTGACCGTCACCACAGAGACAAATCTACGGAAAAGCAGCATTGGCACTTCAGCATTTTGGGAAGTCCCAATTTTAACAGGCCAAAAAACAACCGAACTTTATTTTGCTAAGTTCATCGAGCCTTAAGACTTTTCGGTGAAGAAACCTAATTATTTTCATAATCACCAGTCATATTCATTTACATTTATTTCAAAGTAATTAATCATTAAATTTGTATATGTTGATTTTGGCAAATTCATTGTTGAATTAATCATTACAGAGAGAACGGCATATGTATGATCCAGAAACTCTAGTATATATATATATACATATGTGTGTGTGTGTGTATCTATATGGAGCAAATAAAAGGGATTTCGCTGATTTAAATCCGCTGGGGGCTTGAACGAGCTAAAGTCATATAATTTGTATACATCTTCACAAAAGGCGGCGAGTCAGATAAAAACTTAACGTGCTCAGACCCAGTCAGCATTGTTCTTGACTTCTGAAATATCTTGTGGATATTCCTTTGAGGTAGAAGGATCGTTATCCTTCTATCTCCCTTGAGGTAGAAGCATCGTTATCCTTCTATCTACAACTCTGCCAAGAGTAATCTTGTACGAAGGTAGACACCTTTGAAGACCCAGATTAGACACTCTAGGTTTTGGCCACTGTCCGACCACTATTGCAGAGAGCAGGGGGAGGCAACACTTGACACTGGTCACCCCACGTCATTGTAACATCCCTAATTCTTCACTCCCCCATGGCAGTATCAGATATGGGATTACCTTTGCAGTTTTTATGCATTGCATCAAGATGTGGGTAATTGTTCTTTCAACACAGTAACAACACGCGTATTGTTTAAATAAAAGCTACATAATTATCACTGGAGTGTGTGTGTGTGTGTGTGTTTTTTAATTAATGTTAATGTTAATTAGAATCGTCATCAATGCATTCTGAGCAGACCCGTGGTCACTAAGCCCCCCCCCCCTCCCCAGCAAATGTCAAAGGGTATGAATGTTTAAATCAAATATTTAAATTAATGAAATAGCAGGACAGCCGGATGTCATCAGATGAAAGTCATCACCCTCCGCTCATCCACCATCTCAGCACACTGTTAATCTTGTGCAGCCTAATCCCCTCTCCCCCACATTACTTGAGTACTGTCGCTCCACGTCTCGAAGCTGGACCTAGTATTTTGACGTATCTCATGCTTCACTTCCCTACGTCAGTATCATTTATTGACTACGATATTTGAATGGCGATGTGCCGATTAAATCAACATGTGTCTTCAAACATCTTTTGTTATTATCACAGCTCTAATAAAGACACAATCTCTTGTGAGCTTAACAGGACGTTTAAACTTATCTGAGAATTTTTTTTGTTCAAAGATATTAATATTTTTTTCTGAGTCGTCCTTTTTCATTCTGTCTCTCCTGGTGACATTAGTGACTTTTCTTAAACATCTCACAGGATGTGATTTTCCTCTTCTCTGCTTTGGTCAATGACCATATTTGACATTGATAGCAGTGAGTTGGCAAAACATATCATCACTGGTGTAAAAGCCCGTCATAAGACGGGAATTAAATTCAAAAGCACCAATCCCTAACGGCAATTTTACGTATTCAAAAGTATTTAAAAAAAAAAAAACCCACTGTGCATCGCCACAGTACACGAACTACGTAGCAGCAGTGAGGATCCCAATGTGTGTATACGAAATCAGACATTCTATAAATATTTTTGTGCACACCGTCATTTCCGCATTCTTCTTTGGTAAGTGTTACAATTTTCGGGAGAGTACATATAAGGGAAACAATACAATTAATGTCTAACTTTTAACCAAAGTTGCTTCCCTTAGCGTTACTGTTGCTGTCATTTTCGACGGAGTCATCTGTCAAGTTATTTGCTTATGTTTGTATCATAAGTATAATTGTGTCTTTACCTGCGATGTCAGGTTGATTAGGGGTTGTCTTCCCTTGTTTTTTCATTCATTGTGTTTGACCTTTAGGGTCAGAGGTTGTCAGTTCGGGCGTAGGCCTATGGGAAGGTTTTTTAAGCGGGAGTGAGATATACTTCCGGGAAGCCGGGAGGTCCTGTTTTTCTGAAGGGACCAAGAGTCCATTGTTTTTCGGGGAGAATCTTCGAAGTAACTGCTATGGCAGTTTTCCCCAGTGAATCTCTGTGCGTCGGGATGACGACAGAATTCCTTGTGTAGTTCTGAGGATTCATTTACCAGGTAATACCGACCTTTATGCATTATTACGCTTTTCGGTGGCAGAACATGTAAAGGATTACCTAGGGTGAACAGCAGTTCACGGATCCGCCATTTCAGAACTTATATATTTGTGCTCGAGGTAGCCATCCAAGACTGTTAGTCTTATATTGTCCAGAAATCCAGTGACGAAGATATATTGTGGGAGCCGCAGATTGGCGGAACTTCTATCTACAGTAAGTATTACTGCAGGGTTGATGATAACCTATTTAACAGAAGTACACGGCCGACGTCAGAACGAGGCCTGTGCTTTCGGCTATTATACTACAGCCTGATATGTGCAATTGGCGGGAGTGCCAAGTTGCACCTATGTGTCAAGGTAACTAAGGCATCTGACGCGTTTAGTCAGAGACGCCAAGGGCGACGCTACGAACTGTCATTATTGAAGAACTTTGCTATTGACCATGCACGTCTATTCTGATGTTTACCTTTTTGAATGCCAAATGTATACCTATCGATGTCAGGTCAGCATGACCTTGTTACACTGACTGTTCCTGTTGATATTATGTGTGTTCCCGTCAATAAATGTCTTGAAACATGCCTGCAGTGTCAAAGCATCCTTGATTACTGCATGTGAGAGTATGGGTTGCAGGATCTACATCTATACGAGCCTAAACACATTCGCGTCTTCATTCGCACCCACACTCAATTCATCATACGCTCGCACTACACATCTAACAACATGTATACTGTCTTGGGCCAGTGATCACCTCAACAAGAAAAAAAGACAGTTACATTTCTGGTGGACCAGTTACGTGGGCTCTTATGATACATTTCTTGTCGCCAATGTGGCCTAGAAACTTACATTTCGGATGGACCAGATCTGTGGGTTTAAAAAGAACAGAGCGAGCATTTGACATTATTGTTGACATTTATGGATCCAGAAATTTACATTCCTGGTTGGCTGTTACATGTATGATGTCTCCAGTTTTGTCGAGAAAGTTACAAGAAGGACAAGTACACATTACACTTCTGATCTGTGGGTCTAAGCTACACACGGGACAGCCGTAACACACAACGCTAATTCTACACTTGCAAGTTTTGGCTACAACAGGACAGATATAGGTCATCAACGGTTGACACAAATAAACAGTACGAGCATTTATATTATAATGCTACATAAAGCATAACAAGACAAGTACTGAAGTGAACTACTAGGCATTTGCTACGTGGACCATAACTGCATAGAAGGCGGGTTCCTATTGTAAACAGTACTGCGGGTTGTGACACGTTTCATTCAACAACAGACTTTTCTAGGTCAGAGCATTCAAGCTACATTGTTGGAGGTCAAGTGTCTGTAAACAGTACGTGAAATTGTAAACATTCAATGTGCAAGCCCTAATTTGAGAAGGTCATAGTAACTTTGGTTCGTGAATACTTTATGTTACAGTGGATTTGACGTTCAGTGCGCGTTTGACATTTCGTTTCTGTGTTCGCAAGGAGCAAGAAATTTATTTTAGTTTCAGCTGTGACTGAACTTGTTCTGCAACACATTGAAATTGATTGCTATATGTTTATGTCACTTCTACTGTTTTTGGTGTATTTTTCTGCGGGTTTTTCGGTTGGTGGGTCTTACGGTAAATATGCCACTTGATCGAGGCTTACTGTAAGCGGTCTGTAGGTGCAAATTTTCTTAATTTGGAAATTTGCTAGTGACAATTGGTCGCTATTGATGTTAGCTGTGATGTAATTGTACTTAACGTTGTTTTTGTAATATTTTGTCTGTTTTTCAGTTTTGATTGTCGATTTGTTTTGTTTGTATTCTGTAGGTCTCTCCTTTCTTGTGTATTTCTCTACACATTTTTGGTTAAAACAGTGTTGCCATTTGTATTGTTTTGTATTTTTGTCTTTGTATTTTTTTTTTTTTTGTTGTACTACATTACTGTCATGCACAGTCTACATACACATACTTGGTCATGTTTTGATATTATTGATAAGGTAGACTCTTCATATAGAGTTTGTTAAATAATATTATATAAGATATTTATACAAGTTCTTTGATAAAAGACTTGTTATCTACAAAGATTGAGACAAGGTGAAATACATATTCAAGTTCTTTATAAAAAAAGACTTGTGCCCATAGTGAGTGGGATATAAGGGAATTTTTTTTTCCACAGGTACTCAAGTGATTTTTTGGGTACATTATAAACAAGATGAACATACAAAGTCTTTGTCTAAGACTAAGACAGTAAAATAAAGTGAAGTGAGTATACAAGTCTAGCATTTCAGACTTGTCTCCCATTGAAGTGGGATAAGGTAATTTATTTAATTTTTTTCAGGTTTCTGATCTCATTAGACAGAATGTCTACATTGGATTTCTTCATCCAGCAAGGGTTGACCCTTGGTAAGTCTGGTAAAGAATTGGAAGAATATTCATCTGCTCAATTCGCCATTGCATTAAAGTCAGAAGAAAAGAAACAAAAAGAGGAAATTAAATTGAAAGCAGAAGCTGAACTAAAGAAGCTAGAAGCTGAGAATAGAAGATTAGAACTTGAAGAAAGAAGGTATCAAAGAGAGGCTGAGGAGAGAAAAGCTCAAGCTGCTGCTGAGGAGAGGAAAGCAGAAGCTGCAGCTGATGAAAGAAAATTCCAGATGGAAATGGAAGACAAAAAAATTCAAGCTCAAGCTGCTGCAGAGGAAAAAAAACTTCAAGCTGCTGCTGAGGCTGAAATTAGAAAAATGGAACATGAGGAAAGAAAACAGAAGATGGAACTTGATGAAAAACTCGCAATTTTGGAGTTAGAGAAATTGAAATTGGCGAGTACGGGTGCTCAGCAAACAACTTCGAGTACGACAAAGGAGTTTGTTAGTAGGATTAAATTGCCTCATTTCAATCCTTTAAAGGATGACGTAGCAGATTATCTAGATAGATTCCAATTTTTGTGCGATACGCATAACATAAAAAAGGAAAAATATGTTGAACAACAGATGCCATTTTTTACAGGTGACACAGTGACTACTCTTATGACAATAGACGAACATGAGAGGACTAATTATGATGTTGTCAGGGCAGCATTGCTAAAAAAATACCAATTAAAACAAGAAGACTATCGTCTTCGTTTTAGGACAATGTTGCCAGAAAATGGAGTAGATTTCTCTGATTTTGTTACAAAGATACGTCGTACATTTACACGATGGGTTGAGTTGTCTCAGATTGAGAAAACATATGAAGGTCTAATGGACTTATTATTGCGAGATAAGGTTTTGTCATCTGTTAATGATTCTTTTCTTGCATTCCTTCATGAGCGTAAGCCTAAAAACTTAAAAGAAATGGAGGAATACTGTTGTCAGTATGCCACAGCACATCCCCATGCTACAGTTAGCAATTCTAAAGTGAAAGAAGGGTTGCCAGCTGCTTCGGCAACACCATATGGCCCTAATTTCAGAAAAAAAATTCAGGGTGCTCAACAAAATTGGAATAGGGGAAGTAATCAAAATTACACTCAGAAGCGGAGTAATCCAACACATGATGGTTCTTCGTCTATGCAGTGGAGACAAGATGGTAGTTCTCGTAATTTTAGTGGTAATAATTTGAGACACTTTCGTAAAGGCTATCCAAATAATAACTATTCAAATTTTCGAGGTAATCATTCTCGACGTCAAGATTATGACGATGGTGAATTTAGAAACCGGGATTCAAACCGGAATGATGATTACAATAGGCAATATGATAACAATTACAGGGGAAATGATAGTCGAAATAATTACAGGGGAAATGATAATCGAGGTAGACCTATGTTTAACAAAAAAAGACCTTACCAACAGGCAAACTCTGCGCAACAAGAGTTTGATGGAGCCTGTAATACAGTAAATGATAGTGGTAACTCTAGGGCTATCACTGGTTGTGCTTTCGATTTTGGGAGAGCAACTGAATGCCCCCAATGCTTAACATTGTTTGACTCATCAACTGTATCTACGCTAAGTTGTGGTCACCCTCTTCCTGCTCTACCTGCTACAGTTGCGCATGATGGGAGAGGATCTCTCATCTTACATAAAGGTCTAATAAATGATAGGCTAGTCTCAGTACTTTTCGATTCGGGATGTACTACCGTCGGGGTTAAGGAGTCTCTGATAGATCCTTGCTGTGCCACTGGAAAAACAATCAAATGTGTTACATTTGGTGGTACTATGGAAAGCTATCCTACTGCTATTATTAGGATTGACACTCCTTTCTTCACAGGAGATGTCCATGCATGTCTTCTTCCTAATCCTATTGCGGATCTTATAATCGGTCGTATTCATGGGGTTAAGGAATGCACCCCGCAACAAATTTCTAGTTGGGAAGAAAGAAACATTCAAACGGTCAATGCAGTGGTGACAAGAGCTCAAGCTCTTAATCCCCCAACTTCATCTGATAATAGTAATGAAGTTGATAGCCAAGACGAGCACTTGGTGATTTCCCATGACTCGTTTGTTAAACGTCAAGAAGAGGATCCTTCTTTGAAGAAATACTTCCTTCTTGCAAAGAAAGGGGATCCCAATCAAAATACGAATCACAAATCGTATATCACTATGAAGAATGGTATATTGGTACGAATGGTACAACACTCGGACAAGTCTATGCACTCGCAAATTCTTGTGCCTAAGTGTATGAGAGCCTTAATTCTTCGGCATGCACACGATTCTCAGTGTGCGGGACACATGGGTTTTTCCAGAACTAAAACTAGAGTCCTTGCGTCATTCTTTTGGCCATTCGTGAATAAAGACATCCGAATTTATTGCCGATCTTGCAAAATTTGTCAAGAGGTCAAGTCTAGGGGTCCGAGACATGCTGCTCCTATTCAGGCTGCAGATATTCCGATTCGGCCGTTTCAGAAAATGGCTATAGACATCATTGGTCCGTTCAAAATTAAGTCAGCCAGAGGACACCAATTTATCCTCACTTGCGTGGACATGTGCACGCGTTGGCCAGAGGCTATTCCTCTGAAGAGCATATCAACTGTCGATATCGCTGATGCTCTTTGGCTCGTATTTTCTCGTCTGGGATTCCCCGGAGAAATACTGTCGGATCACGGCACTCAGTTAATTTCGGACGTTATGTCTCAGGTAATGGCTACGCTAGACATTAAAAGGTCTCTCAGTAGTATTTATCATCCAATGTCCAATGGATTGGTAGAACGTCTTAACAGGACACTAAAGAACTTACTTGGCAAGATAACGGAGGATCATCCTGAAGATTGGGACAGGGTTTTACCTGCAGTCCTCTTTGCCTATAGAGAGGTTCCCAACGAGCATACAGGGTTTTCTCCTTTCGAACTTGTCTTTGGCGCGCAACCGCGGGGGCCAATGTCCTTGTTACACGATTTGATAACTTCCGATAATATCGACGATGATACACAATCGTCATATGAATATGTTATAGCTCTTAGGGAAAAGATTATCGAATCGTGCAGGTTAGCAACTTCATCTTCCGAATTTGCGAAAGAAAAAGCTAGGCGATTTGCTAATAAGAAAAGACGCCTACGTCAACTTTGTCCTGGAGACAAAGCATATGTCTTACTGCCCTCAAGAGAGAATAGACTTCTCATTTCTTGGAAGGGTCCATACACTATAGTCTCGAAAATTTCTGATGTCGACTATATTGTCGATGTGGATGGAAGGCATAAAACCTTCCATATAAATATGCTAACAGAGTTTATTGAACGTCCAGACTATTTACAGCCTATTTTCCAGGCGACGGACGACTCTCCAGTTCAACATGGTCACATCTCATCCCTGTCCGTTATACAGGATGAGGAAACTATTTTTTCTGACGTGAACTTACCTCTTCCTGCGATTCCACTTACTTCAACGGAATCGTGGAGAGACGTTACAGTCTCTTCCAACTTGTCTTTTGAGGAACAGCGTCAAGTATCCTCTACGTTACAATCATATCAGGATGTCCTTACCGACATTCCTGGACACACAGATGTCATAGAACATGACATCATACTTACTGATCGTAATCCGATCAGAGTAAGACCATACCCAATACCTATTCATTTTCAAGCACAAGTCGAGAAAGAATTGGATGAAATGATTCAACTACAAATAATTGAACCATCCACTTCAGCTTATTCTTCGTCGATAGTTATTGTTCGAAAGAAAGACAATAACATACGTCTTTGCGTTGATTATCGCAAATTAAATCAAGTTACGAAGTTCGATGCTGAACCTATGCCGTTATTAGATGATCTACTTATTAGACTTTCTAAAGCTAAATTCTTTACTAAACTAGACTTGTCGAAAGGTTATTGGCAAGTCCCACTGACGGAACACGCCAAACCTCTCACTGCTTTTTCGACACCTAGGGGTCTGTTTCAATGGAATTTTATGCCTTTCGGGCTTATGAACGCCCCAGCGACTTTCGTGCGCATGATGCGACGAATTCTATCAGATCGTGCAGATGTCATTGCATATTTAGACGACATCTGTCTTTTCAGCGATACTTGGGAAGAACACTATGTGGGTCTGAAGGAATTGCTATCTACTCTACGTGAGCATAGATTGACTGCTAAACCCTCTAAAGCTTTTGTTGGGTTTAGTGAAATTTCCTTCCTAGGTCATCGAGTTGGTCATGGTCTGTTGAAGACAGAGGACCAAAACATTTCAAAGATATTAAATATCTCGGTTCCGAAGACAAAAAAGCAAGTGCGTAGTCTCTTGGGATTGATACAATTCTATGGAAGATTCATTGAGAATCTGTCCTCCATTATGGCACCACTTTCAACGTTATTGAAAAAAGGTTCTCCTAATATGGTGCGTTGGTCCCAAGAATGCCAATCTTCATTGGATCAGGTTAAGAATTTGTTCTCATCTCATCCTATCTTAAGACTACCGACGATTGATAAGACTTTTGTCCTTCGTAGTGATGCCTCTTCCACTGGCATTGGAGCGGCACTAATGCAGGAATATTCAGGAACTCTGCATCCTGTAATGTATATTTCTAGGAAGCTGAATGCGGCAGAAAGGAATTACTCGGTTTTGGACCGTGAATTGTTGGCTATGGTTTGGTCCATTCTTAAGCTACAAAGGTTCCTTCTGGGCGCGCATTTCTTTATGGAAACCGACCAAAAAGCTCTTACGGCTATGCAAAGTAAGGATTTGAAGAGCTCGAGATCTACTCGTTATGCTATTGCTCTTCAGCCTTTCCATTTCACGGTGCGAGCTATCCGTGGTTCGGATAATGTGATGGCGGACATATTGTCTAGATGCCCACATGATTCCAGTTAAATCTTGTGTCCTAGTTTTTCCTGATATATTTTCAGACTTAGGTCTGTCCTTAATATCATAATATGTTGTAATACAAATGTATTTGGATGATGTTTAGATAATTTAACAAATTTCATTTTGTCCATCCATCAGTGATATGTTGCTAAAATAGCATTGACATTTGTATATTGCTATGATTATATTATTTAGTAATGTTTGATATATGATTGGTATTGCCAGCAACTTAGGTTTCTTGAATGGTATCCCTTAGTTTGTTTGGTTTAAAGGAAATATTTTCTCTTATGTTGGGAGATGATTTGTACCCTCTTCTATTGTACCTGATATTAGGTTCATTGTTTGCATGAGCACAGAAGTGATACTGGTGCTATCTTGCTCATGAACATATTAAAAAAAAAAAAAATTGCATTTTTTTTTTTTTACAGGGGGGTGGTAGTAATGTTGCTGTCATTTTCGACGGAGTCATCTGTCAAGTTATTTGCTTATGTTTGTATCATAAGTATAATTGTGTCTTTACCTGCGATGTCAGGTTAATTAGGGGTTGTCTTCCCTTGTTTATTCATTCATTGTGTTTGACCTTTAGGGTCAGAGGTTGTCAGTTCGGGCGTAGGCCTATGGGAAGGTTTTTTAAGCGGGAGTGAGATATACTTCCGGGAAGCCGGGAGGTCCTGTTTTTCTGAAGGGACCAAGAGTCCATTGTTTTTCGGGGAGAATCTTCGAAGTAACTGCTATGGCAGTTTTCCCCAGTGAATCTCTGTGCGTCGGGATGACGACAGAATTCCTTGTGTAGTTCTGAGGATTCATTTACCAGGTAATACCGACCTTTATGCATTATTACGCTTTTCGGTGGCAGAACATGTAAAGGATTACCTAGGGTGAACAGCAGTTCACGGATCCGCCATTTCAGAACTTATATATTTGTGCTCGAGGTAGCCATCCAAGACTGTTAGTCTTATATTGTCCAGAAATCCAGTGACGAAGATATATTGTGGGAGCCGCAGATTGGCGGAACTTCTATCTACAATAAGTATTACTGCAGGGTTGATGATAACCTATTTAACAGAAGTACACGGCCGACGTCAGAACGAGGCCTGTGCTTTCGGCTATTATACTACAGCCTGATATGTGCAATTGGCGGGAGTGCCAAGTTGCACCTATGTGTCAAGGTAACTAAGGCATCTGACGCGTTTAGTCAGAGACGCCAAGGGCGACGCTACGAACTGTCATTATTGAAGAACTTTGCTATTGACCATGCACGTCTATTCTGATGTTTACCTTTTTGAATGCCAAATGTATACCTATCGATGTCAGGTCAGCATGACCTTGTTACACTGACTGTTCCTGTTGATATTATGTGTGTTCCCATCAATAAATGTCTTGAAACATGCCTGCAGTGTCAAAGCATCCTTGATTACTGCATGTGAGAGTATGGGTTGCAGGATCTACATCTATACGAGCCTAAACACATTCGCGTCTTCATTCGCACCCACACTCAATTCATCATACGCTCGCACTACACATCTAACAACATGTATACTGTCTTGGGCCAGTGATCACCTCAACAAGAAAAAAAGACAGTTACAGTTACGCACTGACAGAAAAAGCTGGGATTTTATATATAGGATGTTCCTTTTTGCTCCCAATGGAGCACGGAACTATCACTGCAGGTGGGCTCCTTGCAGGAAGCCTGAGCCAAGCATTCACATTGTCCTGTAGTAATGGTTTCTGTAGCGATTTGTTTTACACGATGTTTCCAGCATCATGTATGACATCATATTAGTCGTCTTGCACGACATACCTGGGATGAACGGAATCGTTCTATAGTAGCCAACTTCAGTCATAAAGAACTTTGAGACTGCGCCCCTGTAGGTGACAGCCCTCAGCTGATTTTTTTTTCCTGGTGTTCCTTTCGATGTGTTCTTTTCTCTTCTGGATGTTGTGAGAGCTTCTTTTCACCCACTATGAGGTGGCACCGTGGGGAGCATCGCCATTTGGTGCGATCTCCAGCTTCATCATCTCAGGCTGCTGAATTTATGTCCAGTGTCTTCATATCTCTCTTGTACTCATCTTTGAACCCCAGCTACGGTCTACCGGCTGTTCTTTTGCCATCTACCAGTTGTCCGTAGAAGATATCTTTAGGGATGCGGCCATCTTCCATGTGGTGGACCCGAGGGAGTAGTATTCTTTCTTTATCTCATTAGTAATCCCGGGAATAACGCGGGGTTTTGTAAGAATGTCGGCGTCTGTGTCCTAATGGATATGAACGCAGTTTCATAATCCAGATATACCAGGTTCGAAATCTGCTGCAGGCGGTTTGGTAGCAGATCGCTTTGTGTGGATTTTTAACAATGGTATAAACGCCGTACCGTTCAGAAAGCAATGGCAAACTACTGAATGAAATAAAATTGCCTAGAAAAATCACAAACAGCCAATAAAAGCTGGGGTTGATTGCCACGTCCTGTAAAGGTTAAGCAACTAACTTTTGTAAGAATATACTATGTATCATCCTTCCGTTTAGTTTCCATGGATACTTCTACCTCTTCATCTTTCACTTTTGAACTCCCCAAGAGGCATAAGCCTTAAACAAACGTATGCCAAGTCTGCTTGTCACGTGCCATCAGCTCAAGACCTTTCCATATCTTCTTCATCCCCTTCATGTCTGTCTCCAGTTCTCTTCTCTATGTGTTATTTGGTCTTCTTCTACCTCTCTTACCCCGTGGATTACAGAACAAGGACTGCCTTGTAATGCTATCAACAGGTTTCCACAATGTGTGGCCTATCCATTTCCAGTGTCTTCTTCTCATTTCTTGTTCCACTGGCGCTTGTCCATGGACACTACACGAATTTTAAAGAGCAACAAATATTTCAAATTTTAAAACTTTGACTTTGATTAGACATTTAAAAAAAAAAATTATGAAAGGAACCGCCAAGATTAACCATTTGAATGACAAAAAAAACTCATTACAGTGTGCTGCAGCAGGAGGTAATCTGATTATCAGACGTAACCCCCCTTCCCCCTACACACACACCCCCCCCCCCCCCCAATCCCGTCGGACAAGTGTTTCAGTCCTAAAATTTCCTTTACACTCTAAGGAATTTACACCCTGGTTATGCCTCCCAAGTATCGATCTCCTGTTGTCTTTTCTAGTCTGCGCTGGGAATTGAACCCACTATACCTTGGTTGCGACTTTCGACGTCACTACTGGCTTTATCCATGCCGCCAGCTTGAAAAATAAATTTACCTGGTCAACGCCTTATAAGGAGTTGATGCGCGGTATCGTTATAGGCATGGCATCGTTTGATGCAGGCGTCATTAAATGAATTGTATCTGTTATTGCATGTGTCGTTCGGACCAATTTTATGTCTTACCTCCGCGCATTACGGCTTGCGTTTAATATATTTGATTTGAAATTGTAACCCTATTCGACTGAAAAGTTAACGCGAAAAATATACTTCCGGGCGGAACGATGAATCACTGTTAATTAAAAAATACAGATGGTGAAGCGAGTGAGAAAAATAATCACTTTTTTTTCAACCAGATTTTAATCACTCAATCGACACTGACAAGCATGACAAGGGGTATGAAAGAATCCCCTTCTCGGATGGTTTTGGAGGGAGTGGTTGGGAATTAAAATCAGAGCAGCGTATGTGGCATTCCTTCTGCTACCAACTCATACCTTTTCAGACAACTGGTAAATAAAATTCAGACATTCTTTATGAGGGTTAACAAGTTGAAGGTTGTTTGAAGTAGATTAATAGACTGAGTTTCTGGTATCGTGGTCATGTAATAACAGAAGATGGCAGACGTGAAGCGAAACCAAGAAGAGAATATGAATGGCTCAAGCTACACTCAACAGCACGAGACGAATACTAATATTTATACCAGGGTTCGGCAACCTATAGAAATTTATCTACCAGTAGACCCTGGGAATAGTTTAGTATATCTCTGGGTGACAGAGGGGAGAACACGAATTTTTAACTGTAGCAAAGTTGATTTTGCTGGGGAGGTTATGATGGTATCCTAAAAGAATGAAAAGGTGTTTGCTATAACCGTGTGAGGTCAAGCAAAAGTAGGCCTCTGACTCTATAAATGATGATGATGAATTATGTGCAGAGAACCTACAGCTACCTCCCTAGGTCTCACATGGTCAATCTTCTGGCTCTAGTGTATGGTGTATGGTGTACCTAGTGTCTAGGGGAGAAATGAATGATGGTACACAACAATCAAACACTTTAAGTTTCTATTAAAGAAGTTAATAACTAGAAGTTAAGTTTTTCTTTAAAAAAAGTATTTACAATTTAGTTTGCCTGTCCATTCATAGCTTGTGGACAGGTCTTTGAAAACAAAGACAAGATAGTTTACAGAAAAAGAACAATTTAAAATGTTGGGACAATCTGCCCAATAACTAAAAGTTATTATGTATTTATAACTGTTCTTCCTGTAGGAAATATTAAGCTAATTCACTGTATTTATATAACAGGAGAGTCACTGTATATGAGGGCTGTAGTTCATCCTACCCCCATAATATTCCTGTGTAATATTTTGAAACACATGAAAATGTCAGAGATGCCCCATATGTTTTACTCTTCACCTGAGAGTCCTTGTTGTAAGATAATACGATGGGTAGTTGCAGAAATTTCAAGTTCAACAATCGCCAAAGCTCCTACTGGATATTCAACAGCATATAAGTCTGGTTGGAGACTGGTTGGCGTTTATAAGCATTCAGCAGGTTTCCTTTCACCAGCCGGCAACAGGAACATAGACCCTCTGCAACAAAAGGACACCCTGGCCTTTTATATCTGATCATTTCTTCTAACACGTAATTTCCTATGTAGGTATGGGGTCAGCCTCGCGTGCCTTACAAATGCACTAGCCCCGAATCGTACAGGACTCCCACCTTCTTTGTGACCACACCTCAAGTCCTTATAGTAGATACGCCACTATACGTTCACATAATTTTCCTCCATACAATAATGTGGAGTAACCACATTTCCTGTGATATGATCTTCTCTTCTTTTCTTTACACTTATATTTGCTTCAGGCATGTAAACAGTGTTCATTGAACACAGAGGCTTTATTATCTATTTTAATACACTAATATGTCAACATAATCATAACAACATACATCAGTCAGATACCGTTTAATGTGTGGACTCAACAATGTCTGCTTCCGACATGTCCTTCACTTTTTCCCCAATAGCAGTATCTAACTTTTGTAGTTGGACCAAACATAGTAAATTTCATAAAATATCCTTACCACAATCAAGAAATATATAAACAAATGACGCTGATTTAGTGAAGAAATGGTCTCAGCTTCCTCCGAATCGTACAGACTGTGACTTGATTCTTTATTTAAGTTTATAATTAACACAACTGTTTTTCAGCGTATCTGTATAAAAATATTAGTTCAACTGGCAATGAATAATCAAAGCCTTTTGCTAATATCTACCAGCACAGCCAATCGTAAAGTTCTACTACTTGAATTCAAATGCAGTTTGAATGAAAAACCCAAATAATTTTGAATAACTGGTGGTGGATTGGCTAGTCTGCTCTAGTCATGAACAATACAAAAAGATATTACGTTTAGGATTACATTTCTCGTACCGTTTCCCTTTCCCATTCATGCTCTGTTCACCTCAAGCTAATTTGAATGTACCTCCCTGCCTCTTTTTCCAGCTCGCGTCCCCCTAACGTTACTGAAAAAACATGAGCAGGAACGCCAGTGTGTCTGGTCGTGTGTTCTTAGAGATTAGTATTTCTTCAATAACTTCTCTAATACTGGGAATATCATATATTTTAAAGTACATTCTTACTCATCTAACTTTACGTCACACTACCATATAATTCTTATTGGGAACTTCATAATGGTTTAAAATTTCCAATTTATTTCATCGTCCATCGTCAAATAAAATTTTACACAAGTCCGCCATCTTCCCCTCCTTCATCTTGCGTGTGCAAAAGGCAGCGGTGCTGGCTTTGAAGATGACAACCGTCAGACACATGCGGGCAAATGTATTTATTATCGTTTTATGCCCAGATCTTACTGAATTGAGCGTTTATTCTCGCATATTTTGCTACATTAACCTACATAAATAGTCCTGTCCAGTCGGCACGTTTATTGATCACCAGTTTTAAAAGTACACCAAATTCATATTTCAAACTCGCAAGTTAGCTTACTATAATTCATTTTATTCGTGAACTGTACAAGACAGAAAGCAATCTTTTCTTTCAAAGAAATTGCATATGCTATTATTTGATCAAAGTAGATCTTTAGATAGCTAAGTGTTTCTCAAGTAGATCCTCACACTTTCTGGGTTGCCTACTGCTGGTCTAAAAAAATAACTCAGAATTTAAAAGTGAGAATCATCAAGTGTTACATATAATCTGTATTATTCTGTGGTGATGTAACATGGACAATGAACAAGCAGTTGGAATAAAGAATTGAGGTTCTTGAGATGTCGACATATACAAAATGTGGCGCATCTCACGGAAAGAGAAGAAAACAAATAAAGAGGTCCTAGAAAACCTAGAAATGAAAAGAGAATTAATGAAGAACATAAAAAAACTAAGGGAAAAAAAAGGAAGCTTATTAGTCACGTTAAAGGGAAGAAATCAACTATCTTAGGCATATTCAGAGAATACAAAAGATGGATTGTTTTTATGACAGCTAGGAAGATTGAATGAAACAGAGACAGAGGAAGGAAGACAAAGAGAGAAGATGCTAGACATTTCGACGTCACGACATGTGTGGCGTATGCCTTTTGCACGCCACAGGTGAGTTGTAATGAAAACAAATAAAGTGTTCACAAGTGTTAGCACCTTTTTGTGGTCGTTATGCGTAAGTCGCATATGACGTTGCTTTGTTTGGCTTAGCGACATGATCATTGTTTATGTTCGGACTTTGTTCACCAGATGTGTCTACTGCATGAAGTGCAGTTTAATCAGTGTTCTTGTATGGAAATAATATGTGGTCAAGGAATAGAATATAACCATTGAGTTTACTGAGGATATCACAGGATGTTGGATTCATGAAATGCATCAGTGTAATTGATAATAAATGTCTTCGTGTACGCCAAGGAGTTATGGTCACAGTCCGTATTGTTGGCACAATTTAACGCCATTTTCTATGTTGATTATTTGATAGCTTCATTTGCTCTGGAACCTAGACAGCAAGCCACACATATTATGCTGTATATATATATATATATATATATGTATATATATATATATATATATATATATATATATATATATATATATTATATATATATATATATATATATATATATATATATATATATATATATATATATATATATATATATATATATATATATATATATATATTTATATATATTTTGAAATTGCCACAACATGGAAAAAAGTCAACAACAGTACTGGAGAAAGGAGGTTGTGGAGTGACATGATAGCCTACGCCATCAGGTTTGGTACTTGAAGAAGTAGAGGGAAAAAGAAGGAAGAAGTAAAAGAGCAAGAAGAAAAAGGAAAAGAAGAAGAAGAAGAAAAGAGAAGTAGAAGGTGAAGAAGGAAGAAGAAGGAGAAGAGAGGAGGAGGAGAAGAAGAAGGAAGCAGAAGAAAAAGGAGAAGAAGAAGAAGGAAGGGGGAGGAGAGGAAGAAGAAGGAAGCAGAAGAACAAGAAGAAGATGAATAAAAAAAAGAAGAAGAATAAGGAAAAGAAGAAGGAGGAAGAGGAAGGAAGCAGAAGAGAAGAAGAAGAAGAAGAAGAAGAAGAAGAAGAAGAAGAAGAAGAAGAAGAAGAAGAAGAAGAAGAAGAAGAAGAAGAAGAAGAAGAAGAAGAAGAAGAAGAAGAAGAAGAAGAAGAAGAAGAAGAAGAAGAAGAAGAAAATGAAGAAGGAAGAAAAGGGGTGGGGAAGAAAAAGAAAAAAGAAAAAAAAGAAACAGAAGAAGAAGAAGAATTAGTCGTATCATTCCTTAAAAAATAAAAATATATTCTTGATGTTATAAAACTGATCTATTTACCTACCTTCTTGTGTTTTTGTTGAGTTAGTTCTTGTTTTCTTGCTACATTTAAATCAAACCAGGATCCAGAAAGCCATTACAAGTATTTTTTGCAGAATTCGAAGCATGCTAAGATTTACGAGAGCATAAAGAAAAAAAGGGTAATACGCGCAATGTTTATTATCGTTGCCAAATCAAGGCAGTAAATAAACAGCAGAAATGGGGAAAAAATCAATAAATGCAAAAAGTAGCTGTTAGCGAGATAATACCTTACGAAACAAAATAAGGAATAAAGAGATCAGGGGTTTTAATGATGGACCAACATATTTAGGAATATGAGATCAGATCAGATAAGCTGCCATGTCTTCACATCGAAGATTTTACCTACATTGGATCTTCTGGGTCTTGTCTTTATGGTACACTCTGATAGACTCGTCCCTGCCTATCTGTTGATGCTATCCTCCCGTATTTAGCGCTATCTTCTCGTATTTATCGCTATCTTCCTGAATCTAGCGCCCTCTTCCTCGTGCACGTTTGCCTTCAACATTTTCTTCCAATTATGGTTTTCAGCACGGTTCTACGTTTTTTGTATATGACCCATATATTTTAGCTCACCCGTGTGTTACCGGGGCCCGAAAGGGGAGCAAAGAATAGTGACACAGTACCCTACCATGCTATAAATCAACTCAGCCGCCCCAGACAGAAGAAGGTCCTCTGGCGCACGAAGCAACTCAGAGAAAGCCGAAAGGAGTCTGGGTTGCCGACTAACCTTTTTTTTGTCTAGGAAAATCTGTAGGACTGGCACCTGGAATGTTCGCACTCTGTGTGAACACCAAAAAAACACATGGAGAAGAGAGGTGAAAATGATGAGGAAAACATGAAAAGAACTTGAGCGGATGGCACAGGACAGGAAGACTTGGCTTGTGTTTGTTGAAGGCCTATGCTCCTCGGGGAGCTAAAGGGTATTGATGATTGAAATATTTTAGCTGTCTAATGGTGATCTCATTCATTAGTAATCTGTTCATTCCTAGCTTTGCTATGACTTCTTTCTTTCTTTTCTGACATTTCCACTAGATGTGCCCCATTCTACTGTATATCCATATCTTAAAGGCTTCAGTTCTTTCTTACAACTTTCGTTGTCCATGTTTCTACCCGATGTAGCAATGAGAAGTTCAAATACAACTTTTGAATTTGTATGTTTTTTTTTTTTAATGTGGTTGTTATTATCTGTCTCATATTCTTGAGTGTAGCATTGGCCATTCATATTCTCTTCTTGATTTCGTTTTTTACATCTGTATATTCATGTTATTATGTGTCCAAGAGATGAGAACTCTTGACTAGTTCTAGCATCTTCATAACTTACTCTTAAATGTAATTTTGGCTTCTCATTTCTAACATACTAGTAAAGTAGTCTGTGATACATACAAGCGATCATGCTGAATTTCATCTCATCTCATCTCATAATCGGAACCTCTTCTACCCCGTGAAACGAGGTGTAGAGGGGGGCCCAAGTGCACAAGGCCCATGGGCAGGACATGTAATCGAAGTGACTTGGCAAACAGGTGAATAGCCTATTGTGCAACATGCTGAATTTAACAACCTTAAATTCGCGCATAGAACAAGTATAGGAATTAGGGTGACCCAAAAATAGGTTGATCGATGGGATGGAGGTACATAAAGCAAGACAGGCCGCATCACACATTCGAACATCTTTTCTTCCTTGATCCTTAGCCGCCGACTGTCAAAGCAGTCTGTGGCCACCACGCCTAGTGGCGTCTTGTAGGGCAGCAACAAACTGCTTCCACTTTTCTCGATTGGCTGCCGTACCTCGTGCGGACATTCGAACATAAATGTATGTAAATTGTTCGACTAGATTTCCAGAAAATAACAGAAGAAAGGCGCAATTTTTAAAACTCTTCATCTGCTTGTCCCATACTTGTGTGGCGTTAGTGATCACGCCGCTCCACAACTTCCTGTTTCCAGTATACTTTATCAGTTATATGTTAATTTCTTTCTAGCACTCAAACTGTCCTGTCAGTATCTCTCTTTGTCGTCTTCTTTCTCTTTTCCATTAAATTTGTCCTATTGTCATAATATATTCCAGATTTCTTCTTCCCATAACATATTCCAGGTTTCGTCTTCCCATAACATATTCCAGATTTTGTCTTCCCATAACATACATAAAGAAAATGCATTGTTTCCTTCTAACACGAGTACTAGCTTACTTTACGCATGACATCTTTCAGGACTGTCGTAATTTTATCTGAGAGAGTTCTGATGGATATTGGTCCCTTAAGAGTGTAGAATGATAGTGAAGGCTCTGTGAGAATAAGGATTTAGGAAAGTGAGGTAGTAGATTCACAAGTGCTGAGAAGAGTAAGGACAGTCTCATGTACGACAATATTTGTCTCTCAAAACTACTCCTACCACCCTTCTGTACCAACAATTGTTTGTCAGTTCCAGTCACTCAGGCGCACACACCGATTTGGTGATTCTGACGCACAACGTACATGAATACAGACTACGATAACGAATATGGGAATGTTGGGTTTTGGCCAGCCGACACCAATGCTAATAAAGTTTTAATCCCTTTATTATCATAAAATCAGATCACAAATAATTATCAATTTACAGTCAGAAATCATGGGTTACAAAATACAAAATGACAAAGGGGGAGGGGGTTTTTGCGGAGAAGTATCCACTACACCTTTCCCGCTTGTATTTACTAACAGAAAAGACCCGGTCCCAAAGACGGGGGGGGGGGGGGGAAGGGTGATCAGAGATAGGCAATTTAACCCAACGGTAAATTTATTACTCTGAGACAAGGGGTTACAGTAATAAGGGGTAGAGAAAAAGCTAGGGTTCTCAAATGTTTCCCTTTATTCAACAAATTTTACGGGAGAGGGAATGCACACAGTTAAACAATCCCGCTAGGAGAAATCCCGTACAATGAATACAGTACGCCTTAATACTAGGTCGAACTAATTATAAGGGTAAAAAGATCAAATCTCCTTTCATTAAAAAAAAAAACACGCTTGTGATGGCCTACACACAGCCACGCTCACAGACTTACCGAATCGTGGATTCTGACCCTTCATAGGAATTACACCAAAAACAGCACTAAACCTTGTCTTAGGTAAATGTATTTTCTTCCGTGTACAGCCCCAGATTAGCGGGTTGTTGACGTTAACAAAGTGTCCCGAAATCGCTGGACGTTGAAGTTTAACGGTACTGTTTGTTTATTAGATAAAGTTCCTAAAGAATGGCACAGGCACTTGGCTAGGTGTGAGGTATGGTGTGGTTTCTAAGATTGGCACAGCTGGTGGAAATAACTTTCTTTTGCCGTAATGTCACAAACTACAAAACACTGAGGTAAGTTCTTCTTCGGGGGGAGGGGTAAAATCCAACGAATATACTTGACAGACAGTGTTCAGGTAAATCTATGTTCTTCTTCATAAATAGAGCAGTGAGTAAAATATTGCTACTGGCAACTGTTCTTCTTCCAGTTTGTTAACTTTAAAACGACTTTATGAATTGGGATCTTAAAACAGTATTTGGGTTTGCTTTATTTGTGTAAACTTCAGATAGCTGAATCCCAACAGGATCGCCACAAAGATTAAATTTTAAATATGTTCATAAGTCACTGGAGTAATCGAACTGAGTCGGCAGGACTCTGTAAATATTTTATTGCTGCGTAATGGCTGCTTAATTGCTGCTTAATTGCTGCTTAATTGCTGCTTAATTGCTGGGATGCTAGGTTCGAAAGATCATTCTGGATGCAAATAGAAAAACATGAAATGCAATGAAATCATATTAAAATCTACCGCGCAATACATTTACAGTTAGACTATTTTCTGCACTCGCGTCTTCAATTAATAAAATTCAAGAAAAGCTCCCCGTGAAGTTAATAGTTAAAAGCACATCTATCTATACAGAACTAAACTGTATTAAAGTTATAATTCACTTAACGACTGCAAAATTAATTTACGCGGCTATGGTATTAGGAAATTAACTTATAGATGTAACATTTAGTTTGCACTAGAACTTTGAAAAATGGGTTTATTTAATAAGGTTAAATTTACACCACAATCCAGTGAAATAAAAATGAAATAACTAGACCACTGATCACTCGAAGCTAATGTATAAATTACCGTCTGCACAGAAAAGAATTCACTCCAACAGCCAACAATTTAGATGAAATCTAGCAGGAATCCAACTATATGCTGGTGAATTTTAGAATTCTGTCAGAACGAATGATAAAATGCAGTTTCTCAGGTTCTCTATATATTTAATTGGAATGCAAGATGAGTGGGACATGTTAGATTCTAACACCTTTCTTCATCTTGAGAAAAATCGAGGTTCTGCGCCGTTGTGTTAACCGCGATGCCCCCCTGGCTTCCGATCTCCGTTCGTCTCAGGCTGCTCGCATGAGGGTGCAAAATATCTGCGAGAAACTAACTTTGTTAGCTGGGAGTTCCCTGATTCCTCAGATCGTATACCGCTTCTACGTTGATTCTGAAGATCAGCCTGGCTTTGATGGGACCGCTTTCCCCGAGAAGCTTTGGCAATTCCCACTAGGCGGGGTGACAGCAAGGTAAGGAAAATGAACTGCTGTTAATTGCTCTAAAAACCGGGGTGAGTCTCTGGCCACTTCCACTTTGGGCCGGCGTTTAAGGAAAAGATTGCTATAAATCGTTCTCAGAGATGGTCGTGGGCGTGATTTAACCTCCCATTAAATGCCATGCGATCTCAAAATGCACAGAAGGTAGAAGTTCAAATATTAATGATCCAACGTGTAGAATCCTCGTGGAAATGCGGCATGCTTAATTAGCCCAGGTGCAACTTTCCAGGCTGATGAAAAGTTACAACAACTGTTCAGGGGTTCTAATGTTATAGAGAGGGAAATACCCTGTCATCTTAATAATTCAGGTCAGCTACAGCCGTCCGTCACAAGGACAACCTCATTACTCGTTCTAGCGGTCCATGGTATTATTACAATTCTTCTGTACAACCATATCTCTACGACCTCCAAGGCTTTCCCTGCTTGTTTACTGATTGTTCGATGACTCGGTTCCATATGTTAGAATTGGCTCAATATAGCACTGGAGACTCCGCCTAGTTGGGAGGCAGGATAGTGTCATTCGCTTCCGTAGCTAGGCGGTGGTGCCGTTCGGAAGGTCCTGGGTTCTATTCATCGGTAACCCACTCACTTCTGTTGTTTTTCTGTTGTCTAGTTTTCTACTTCCTTATCTCTTAAGAGTGTCTGAAATATACCTTTATGAGTGTATTATTTATTTATTTACTGTTTACAGGCCTCGGGTTTCCCCTCTTTATTTGTTTGAAGATTCTAGCATGAGAATGGAGGTTGAGGTAGCTACTGGAGTCTTAAGGTGGCTAACTGAAGCTTCATTAACAAAGGCAGTCATTATGTCAGACTCTCAGCCCATGCTTCGAAAGGTTCAAAATGGTTGGCTACGGCATGAATGGAAAACATTCATATAAGCTTCGAATCTGCAAGAACTAGTGTGGATCTACTGTCCTGGTCATACAAGGGTACGTTAGGATGAGAGAGCTGACAGACTAGTATTAAGAGCACACAAAGTGAGAACACTGGGTATGGATAAGGGAAAGATACTGAGAACAATTAATGATCGCCTGTTAGAGAATGACACTGCAATAGATGATTCATCAAGGTTAAACTGTTTGAATTTGGTATCAAACGTAAGGCTAGCAGAGATGGATATATGAGAGGATGCATTCGTCCAGTATACAATCAGAGAGCTACAGGAACAGTTAGCATTCACATTCTTCGACATATACTGAGGGAGAATTAGCACCTACGGGTTTGCCCGGAGTTCAATGATGTCGATTCTATTCAACAACAACAAAAAACACGGAAGAAAATTATTACTATGATTTATATCAAGGTACGACTGTATTACATCAGTTCACAAAAACATCCCACGTAAATCTTCACCTACAGCAGATGTTTCTTAAAGGTAATAATTTCTCTCACAGAATCAGTTCGCTGACGGTGCATAAAAGATACTGCAATAAATAGTCGCTTACTCTTCCAGCATAATAATAAAATAGCCCCTTCAGCCATAACCGACTATGGGACTTATTAAAAAAAACGAGTTTACGGAAGTGAGTCATCGACAAATAATAAGGCAAGTAGCAAGGTCACTAAAGGCCTCAGATATTTGATTTTACAGAAAAATATAGAATACCATACGCAGCTAAAAAGAGTAATAAAGATGTCTTGAAAGAGGTCAGTGAGCAAAAGTAGCTTAATGCACATTTTAGAAGGAAGCACTCCACCTACTTAGATCATGTTACGGTTTGGTTCGGCTTGGTTTTAAGGACTATCTTCTTGCACACTTCCATCAATGCTCCTAACTCCTCCCTTAGATCACACAATGCGGATCACTGCACAGTGCACGAACTCCGTAGCCCCGGCGGGGATCCCAGTGTGTGTAAACAGAAATCCCACATTCTGTAAATATTTTTGCGGTGGGTAGGTTTCCTAATTTTTAAATTTTGCCAGGGCAGCGTAGGGACTGCTCTTTACGATTTTCAACTTCCGAGGGATTTTTAACGTGCGCAATTTGCATACCGAACCGCCTATTTGGTATTGATGGTATTGTATGATGATGATGGTACTACATGTAAATTGTATGAGGCCAGCTGTGAAGGCTCCTGAGATAAAATGTAATTGAGAATTGTCAGAAGGCCTTTCTTGCTACCACTACGACCTCACACTTAATTTTTTTTTTTTAATGAATGTAGCTGCGTAAAGTGTCTAGGGTTATGATGTGTACTGTGGTGTGATAGTTATAAATATACCCATAGATATTTAACAAGACTAATAAGATTAACAAGTGTTACAATACACTGAACTAACTCACGTGTGTAAAGTTTTTGATATAATTATATTACATTTATTTGTTCTGGATCAAGTTTTATTTTGACCAGAACTTGTTTTAAAAGAAGGATTTAAAATTTATGAAAATTATGCATGGAATGTTACATAATAAATGCAAAAGTGTACATATTTAAGTACTAGAATAGTTAGTTTTATTAAAATGTTCTGGTAGTCAGCTACTAGGGAGGATATTTATTGTCTGTGCTGTTGGGGTGGTCTCATCACACCTGTCTATATTGACTACACAGTGTCCAGAAAATGGTGGGAATTTTTATGGGGTATCTGCAACTAAATGGGGTTGGTGAATATCCAGCAGACCAGAGGCTCACTCATCTGGTATTTGTAGCTCTGGTGCTGAAATCAGGCGGTCCCACCTCTCCGTGCTGGCGGGCAATAATGGTGGTCTCTGTCACAAGGACTGCACAGATACACTTGTGTAAATCACCACCCGAATAGATACTGCTTCGTTGACGACAGAAACTCGCAGCTCTGCAATCAAAGTATGGGCCATGTGTCAAAATCTATTCTCTACCCACGTCTGGACACCACACTGACACAACAACCACATTATACAGACAGGTCAGATCTCTCTGACCAAACAGCACAGTTACCATGGTGGGTTTACATCCGATAGATCCTCCCAGACTATAGATTCTGAAAAATAATTATTAGTTTTCTACCCTAAAAGAGGATAGGTAATATGTTTCCTTATTCTCAACTCTTGATCGGTCTTGCATAATCCTTGCTGGTGTTTAGGTACATTGTTAGTCCCTAGACCCTGACTTGGGCGGGGGGTCTAGAGCAAAATCCCTACTTGTTTGTAAGGCTAGATTATGATATGGCAGTATCAAATCACTCGAACATGAAACAATATTCAAAATATATAAAGAAATAATTTCAATCTTACCAGATTATGAATAATTAACACAGAAGTGCTAGCAAAACTCAGCTGAGCTGCTGGCTATAGGATGGCGTCCCTAAATTTAACTCACTGTCTTTCATATGGGAAAACACCACACTTTAAAATCTGTGTCTAACACTGAACAATTATTGAAGAATGACCCCAAATGCGCTCTAAGCGCTAATAATATGATTGTCTGTGGCCAATCACTGCCGAGGTTTATTTTTAATTTCAAATTTCCTCACTAAAGTCATTTCAGTCAAGCTTCAGTCACGTATGGATGGTTATCTGTTAGTCTGTCCGTCTCTACTTGTGTTTCTACAAAATTGTGCTCGATTTTTGACCCAACCGTTCTCTCCCCTTCAAATTTTTGTTGTAAAAAGTTATATTTAGACACAGCTACCACCAATGTCCCTTCACTTCTATGCCAAGTAAATTTGAACACCTGCGTCCCCAAGGTCGTGTTTTTGTGTGCAAATAACGATATGTTAGATTCAATGCAGTCTGTGGCTGATGTAAACTACACTGTCTTTTGTCATTATTTTCAATATTATCTATCCGTCTGTAAAATTAAGACCATATTCGTTCACTGCTCAGAATAGGCCATCTGGCCAGCTAATTTTTATATTCCTAACATTAATATTAAGAAAAATTTACTTTTTAATTTTTTTGTAATTTTTTTCAGACATCTGCGTTCTTCCGCTCAAATTCAAATCAAGCGCTTGGTATCGCAAAACGTCCAATTCCGTACCTCGTGTCAATTTGGGGGACTTGAATTTTTTTTTTTATTTTCATCCATTTCCCCCCCCCCCCCCCCCCCCCCCCCCCCCCCCCCCCCCCCCCTCCTTTTTTCCTCCCTTTTTTCCCCCCCCCCCCCCCCCCCCGCCCCCCCCACCCCCCCCCCCCCCCCCCCCCCCCCCCCCCCCCCCGCACCCCCCCCAATTGCGTCTCTTTAGCCTTTCCAGTCATATTTTTTTTTTCCTTTTTGATCCTCCGTTCCCCTCCGGTCTAGCAAGTCAAATTTATGGAGGGTGATGACCCGCGGTCTAGGCGATCATGTACATCAGCAGCCTACGCATTATGTTTTTATCCTTAAATGTTATCCTTGGAGGAATTTTACCGTTGTATCTCTGTCAATTTCACTACACATCTCCCCACCTGAAAACATGCCTATGGCAAGTTCCAAAACCAGCGATACACATAGGTAAAATTACTCCTCACGTCTGCCATTACTCTAATTTTGATCACAGGGGTGCCGACTGAGGAAATCTGCACCGACATTCAATTTGCCTGGGATATATTGGATACTAAACTGATAAGGTTGAAGCAATAAAGACCACCTCAGCAATCTTGCGTTTTCATGCTTAGCCTGAGACAAGAACACGAGAGGCTGATGATCCGTCTCCACCACAAAAAGTCCTACCATACAGATAGATTTGAAACTTCTTTATTGCCCAGATTAATGCTAAACATTCTTTTTCGCTTGTGGAGTATCCTTGTTCCGCCTTATTCAATTTGCGGCTTGCATAAGCGACTGGTTTAAGTTCCCCATCAGGTGAAGATGATCTTTGCAACAAAGCCCCTCCTAGTCCCACATTACTTGCATCGGTTCTTAAGACAAAGTCCTGTGTCAAATCAGGCAGTTTGAGAATAGGCTTGCTAGTGAGTTTTTCCTTTAACTCTTGGAACGCTAATTCACATTGTGCAGTCCAAATAATTTTATCTGGAAGTCCCTTGCGAGTCAGATCAGTCAGAGGAGCACAAATGGCGTTAAAATTTTTGATGTATTTCTGATAAAATCCGCATAACGACACGAATGATCGCACGTCCTTTTTGGTTTGCGGCCTAGGTGCTCTCTGCAGTTTTTCCAAGTTCTTAGGATCAGGGGTCATATTACCCTGATATACAGTGTGCCCCAAGAATTCCAACTCTTTGCATCCAATACAACATTTTGTTGGCCTAGCAGTTAAGTTCGCCTCCCGAAGTCTATCAAACAACATCTCCAGAGCTTCAATGTGTTCTTCAAATGTCTCTGTGGCGACGAGTATATCATCCATGAAATTCGTGATACATGGGTTATTCAGGGGGTCCAACAATTTTCGCATCATCCTTGAAAACACACTCGGAGCATTTTTCAGTCCGAATGGTAGCATATTGAATTCATAATGTCCATCCGAAGTGCTAAAAGCCAAATAAGGTCTCACTTCAGGCTTCACTGGGATCTGGTAATAGCCTTTACTAAGATCCACTTTTGAAAAGTATTTTGCCTTGTTCAGTCTGGCAAATAGCTGTTTTGTGTCTGGTAATGGATCCACTTGTCCTTCTGTGACAGCATTCAGTTTCCTGTAATCTATGCACAGTCTGTGTTCCCCAGACGGTTTCCTCAACAAAACGACACTAGAACTAAAAGATGATTCACTGTGCGAAATAATCCCCTCCTTCAATAAATAATCTATTTCTTCCTTTAATGCCTTCTCCTTCGCGAACGGAATAGAATAGGCTCTCATACAGATTGGGTTTGAGTCTACCAGTTTCATGTCATACTGTAGCAAATTTGTATGGCCTGGTTTATCTGTTAATACATCTGTATGTTCCTCCAGAACTTGTTGAACTCTCTCCCTCTGGTTTTTAGTCAGGTGCTTACTGACTTTTACCTGTGCTGCTGTTTCACAAGGATGTAATGGGTATTCATGTGAGGTGAGTGGTTCTTTTTGCATCTGGGTTGCAATAGCCAAGGTCAATAAGGGGGTGCTTTCCTGGAGTGGTCTGTCCAGATACTTCTTTAACAGGTTTACATGATAAACTTTTTCCTTCCCCTTTTTGTCAATTTTATAGTTTGTTCTAGACACCTTCTCTAGAACCGTATATGGACCTTGCCAACCAATTTGTAATTTATTCTGGCTTCCCGGTAGTAGAAGCAGCACCTTCTCTCCGACTGCCAGTTCCCTGTCCTTTGCCTTCCTATTAAAATATGCTGCATGTTTCTTCCTGGCTTGTTTCAAATTATCATTTGCCAGTTTCCATCCAGCTTTCAAACGAGTGGTCAGTTCGTTCACATATTGATACGATGAGGTAACAGTCTCTTCTGCCTTCTCATCTGTCCAGGTCCTTAATAAAGCTTCTAAAGGACCTTTTATTGGCCTCCCAAATAGCAGAGTTGCGGGAGCCATCCCGGTTGAACTATGTGGTACCTCCCGGTACGCAAACAATGCGGCGGGCAGGAATTGATCCCACAGATCCGGTTTTTCGTGTGCCAGCTTTCTCAGGATAGAAATGAGAGTCCCATTGAACCTCTCTACCTGGCCGTTCCCTTGTGGATGGTACGGACTACAATGAAAGTGCCTGGCTTGAAATAGCTTAAAAACTTCTTCCGTTAGTTTCCCCTTGAACTGAGAACCATTATCCGTCAAGATTTGATGCGGGAATCCTAATCGGGTAAATATTGTAAGTAGTGCCTCTGCTACATGTTTTGAATCAATTGATGGCAGGGCTACCGCCTCTCCCCACATAGAACAAGTGTCCACCAGAGTAAGGATGTAACTGTTCCTCCTCTTGGTCCGAGTGAGAGGTCCTACAATATCCACTGCAACCCTCTCAAAAGGTGTTCCCACTATGGGCATTTCCCCGAGATTTGCAGGGGCAGTCCAGTGCTTTGGAGCTACCCTTTGACATTCTGGGCAGGATTTGACATATCTTTTTATATCCTCCGTTATCCCTGGCCAGAAGTAATGACAAGCTATACGCTGTCCTGTGGCGCTGATCCCCATGTGACCACTGAAGGGGATTGCATGTCCGAGTTCCATCACTTTCTCTCTATATGCAATGGGAAGAACCAGCTGGTTGTGACCATTTGTTCCAGTTCCGGCCTTCCTGTATAAGAGTTTGTTCTTCATGAAATATTCCCCCTTGCTCGGAGGTGTGTGGCATTTGGGTAATTTTTTAAAACCTGGCTGGAGTGTCCTATCCTCAGCCTGCGCCTTCCTCATCTCCTCTGGATGAGCGTTTATAGGTTCACCTTCTTCCTCCTTCTTCTGTGACCTGGTCTGCACTGTCGCCATGATCACAGGTTTCTCGGGATTCCCCAAGAAGACGTATCTACACCCCAATATCAGAGGGTAGATTGGTTCATCTATCACTGCTGCTCTGATTTCTCCTTCCACATAGCGAGTTTTCACCGTTATCCTTGCGATGGGAAGTGTCATGAGTGGTATGTCCTTAGTCGCCCCTTGTATTTCCACTGTTTCTGTGGTATACTGACTTGGGTCCACTAGGCTAGACTTCACAACTGAATCATAATCCAAACCTGTATCATAAAGGCACCTTATGGTGACCCCATTACAAATAACATCCTCACAAACTGGGGGGTGATAAGGTTCCTGTTGTCCCTTAGGATTAACCTTTAATCTTTGCGTCCCCGACTTCATTGCAGCAATGTTTGAAGGTTTCCTTCTACAAAATTCGGTGTTATGGTTATCCTTCTTGCACCATTTACACCATCTTTTTCCTTGGTTCAACGGTTTTCTTTCATTGAACTTTTGGTCATTGAACTGTGAGTTTCTGTCGCGATAGTCATTTCTTGGCCGCTCAAAATTTGTCCTACCTTTATTTCCCTGCTCTCTATTATCAAATTTATTAAATTGCTGTGGAGCTTTAAAATTGTCTATGTGCTTCTTCTTAGCACCACTTACCTCTGCCTGGGCTGCCTGATACCTCTCAGCAACATTTAAAATTTCCCCCAACTTCTCTGCACCTTGTTCCATGAGAAATTTTCTCATGTCTGGAGCCATGGACTCTCTCAATTGCTCAATCATGATCATTTCTTTAAGATCTTGGGTCTTCCCCAGAGCCGTCCATTTCTCCAAATAGGTTTCTAGTCTGGCCGAGAATTGGTGGTATGTCTCCCCAGACAACAGTTTGGCATTTCTAAATCTCTTACGATAAAATTCACCATTCTTCTCGTACCTTAATAACAAAGCCTGCTTTAACATGTCATAATTGTCTTGGTCTTCCCTGTTCATTTTGGCAAATACTTCATAAGAAGCACCCCTCAATCCCTGTGATAGCTTTAAACTCCACCTCTCTCTCTCTAACCCATATGTAGTAGCTAATAACTCAAAACGTCCCAGGTACCCCTCTATGTCATCGTCTTTCTCAACAAAATGGTCTAAATGAAACCCCATAGCTGAGTTTGAGGCTCCCATACTGGGCGTAGCATCTGAGGCAAAAGGGCTGGCACCATTTTCAGGGGCCGGGCCTTGTAATTCCAGCTCCCTTAGTCGTAATTCGTGCTCCCTCTGCAACCTTCTATCTTCAGCCTCCCTTTCGGCCTTTTTATCTTCTGCCTCCCTTTCGGCCTTTTTATCTTCTGCCTCCCTTTGCTGTCGTTTTTCTTCTGCCTCAATCTGCAGCCTCTTAATTTCTCTATCAGCCTCAATTTGTAACCTCTTCTCTTCAGCTACCTTTCTATCTTCCCTTTCAATATATTTATCACATTCAGTCGTTACGTATTGAATTAAAATTTGACCATCCATCCCCATCTCCTTCGCAGTGAGCACAGCAGCTGATCTAAACTTTGCTAGCTCAGCCATACTTTTTAGACAATATAATAATATATAAGCTAAATCTCTAACCAGTAAATACACTAAGTACTTCTAATTACTATAGTCTAACTAATTCTAACTAACCAGTTAACTAATTAATTATTACTGGCTGTGAAGATTCACCAACTTTTATCTGCAGGGACACTTTTACTTTTAAAGGAAATTTTACAATTTATTTCCCTACTTTTATTTCTCCCACCAGGAGATCTTAATATTACTGTTGGGCTAATTATCCCTGGACAAGACCCCAATATATGTAGTGGTATTGATGGTATTGTATGATGATGATGGTACTACATGTAAATTGTATGAGGCCAGCTGTGAAGGCTCCTGAGATAAAATGTAATTGAGAATTGTCAGAAGGCCTTTCTTGCTACCACTACGACCTCACACTTAATTTTTTTTTTTTTAATGAATGTAGCTGCGTAAAGTGTCTAGGGTTATGATGTGTACTGTGGTGTGATAGTTATAAATATACCCATAGATATTTAACAAGACTAATAAGATTAACAAGTGTTACAATACACTGAACTAACTCACGTGTGTAAAGTTTTTGATATAATTATATTACATTTATTTGTTCTGGATCAAGTTTTATTTTGACCAGAACTTGTTTTAAAAGAAGGATTTAAAATTTATGAAAATTATGCATGGAATGTTACATAATAAATGCAAAAGTGTACATATTTAAGTACTAGAATAGTTAGTTTTATTAAAATGTTCTGGTAGTCAGCTACTAGGGAGGATATTTATTGTCTGTGCTGTTGGGGTGGTCTCATCACACCTGTCTATATTGACTACACAGTGTCCAGAAAATGGTGGGAATTTTTATGGGGTATCTGCAACTTAATGGGGTTGGTGAATATCCAGCAGACCAGAGGCTCACTCATCTGGTATTTGTAGCTCTGGTGCTGAAATCAGGCGGTCCCACCTCTCCGTGCTGGCGGGCAATAATGGTGGTCTCTGTCACAAGGACTGCACAGATACACTTGTGTAAATCACCACCCGAATAGATACTGCTTCGTTGACGACAGAAACTCGCAGCTCTGCAATCAAAGTATGGGCCATGTGTCAAAATCTATTCTCTACCCACGTCTGGACACCACACTGACACAACAACCACATTATACAGACAGGTCAGATCTCTCTGACCAAACAGCACAGTTACCATGGTGGGTTTACATCCGATAGATCCTCCCAGACTATAGATTCTGAAAAATAATTATTAGTTTTCTACCCTAAAAGAGGATAGGTAATATGTTTCCTTATTCTCAACTCTTGATCGGTCTTGCATAATCCTTGCTGGTGTTTAGGTACATTGTTAGTCCCTAGACCCTGACTTGGGCGGGGGGTCTAGAGCAAAATCCCTACTTGTTTGTAAGGCTAGATTATGATATGGCAGTATCAAATCACTCGAACATGAAACAATATTCAAAATATATAAAGAAATAATTTCAATCTTACCAGATTATGAATAATTAACACAGAAGTGCTAGCAAAACTCAGCTGAGCTGCTGGCTATAGGATGGCGTCCCTAAATTTAACTCACTGTCTTTCATATGGGAAAACACCACACTTTAAAATCTGTGTCTAACACTGAACAATTATTGAAGAATGACCCCAAATGCGCTCTAAGCGCTAATAATATGATTGTCTGTGGCCAATCACTGCCGAGGTTTATTTTTAATTTCAAATTTCCTCACTAAAGTCATTTCAGTCAAGCTTCAGTCACGTATGGATGGTTATCTGTTAGTCTGTCCGTCTCTACTTGTGTTTCTACAAAATTGTGCTCGATTTTTGACCCAACCGTTCTCTCCCCCTTCAAATTTTTGTTGTAAAAAGTTATATTTAGACACAGCTACCACCAATGTCCCTTCACTTCTATGCTAAGTAAATTTGAACACCTGCGTCCCCAAGGTCGTGTTTTTGTGTGCAAATAACGATATGTTAGATTCAATGCAGTCTGTGGCTGATGTAAACTACACTGTCTTTTGTCATTATTTTCAATATTATCTATCCGTCTGTAAAATTAAGACCATATTCGTTCACTGCTCAGAATAGGCCATCTGGCCAGCTAATTTTTATATTCCTAACATTAATATTAAGAAAAATTTACTTTTTAATTTTTTTTTGTAATTTTTTTTCAGACATCTGCGTTCTTCCGCTCAAATTCAAATCAAGCGCTTGGTATCGCAAAACGTCCAATTCCGTACCTCGTGTCAATTTGGGGGACTTGAATTTTTTTTACTTTCATCCATTTCCCCCCCCCCCAATTGCGTCTCTTTAGCCTTTCCAGTCATATTTTTTTCCTTTTTGATCCTCCGTTCCCCTCCGGTCTAGCAAGTCAAATTTATGGAGGGTGATGACCCGCGGTCTAGGCGATCATGTACATCAGCAGCCTACGCATTATGTTTTTATCCTTAAATGTTATCCTTGGAGGAATTTTACCGTTGTATCTCTGTCAATTTCACTACAACAATCATAGGCGGACGCCATACCTCTTAACCACTCCGACCCCCTAGGGCATGGTATGTAAGTCATCATCATCATCATGTAGCATGTCCTTTGCAGAACGTCGCTCTCATCACAGCCCGCCTGAAAGACTCTCGATCTCTAGCCAGCCCTCCAGCCTCCTCCAATGTCATGTTCAAGGTGTCTTCAACGTCCTGTGTCCACCGTCATCTTGGTCGGCCCCTGCCTCGCCTTCCAGGTACCATACCCTCCATCACTGCTCTCTCTAAGCCACTATGGCGTTTAATGTGGCCAAAATATTTCAGTTTCCGGGACATGATATTGTTTATGAGCCAGTTTTCCTCGATGTTCAGGTCGTGTAGGATGTCTATATTTTTCTTCTTCTTGGTCCACGATATTCTGTAAATTTTTCTGTAACACTGTCGTGATATTATTCTGTCTCACAACACGGTTTTCTAATCTGACCATTCCGCACACCATAGGAAGGGAACTCTCTGATTCAATAGCCAATGAAAACGCACCCTTATTATTGTGTGTTAGGAAACGTACTATGTTTAAACATAGAAGCCTATCCTGTGTAACCGATGGGAAAAGGATATTTAATTATAAAAAGAATAAAGAAGTATCACATGGGAGGATTATATATTTCAACAACGGGAATTTTATGTTAGAAGTAGGTGTAAAAACTTTCTCGAATAGTGTTCTAGTAAGATAGAAATATCGAGTGAAAGAGCTTCTTTATTACATCATGGTTAGTCCCAACTTAGCTAGTTAAAGCATGCATATATTAAAATGCATTTTGCCAACTAACTAATTAATAGAGATTAATACAGAATAATTCACAGAATACTTTAAACTTTAAATGACCAAAATCGTCCCACAAATAAAGAAGATAATTGAAAAACTACTTTTTACTAATTGAACTGAAGGCACAAATAAGCCTCATTTTGAGATTCTTTACACCCTTTTTCCCCCTGTCATCCGATACGGAGGATGTGCTGGTATAAAAGACCTTGCCCTTGGCTAAATTGAGGCCACAAAATTGAAAACTTCAAGCTGTACAGAAGAAGCGGTAACAGTGTAATCGTCATGTACCTTTGCCATCCGCAACTGTAGCGCAGACATTAGATGCCATTAACAGCTTGTAAAAAAAGAAGAGTTGGCCACTTGAAAAGCAGCAGCTGGGAGACTTTTTCAGGCCATAAATCGAGGATTCCTCAGCAACAGAGAGGTTGGTATGAAAACGAAGATGGCTGTATACCGCTCCACCTATGTCCCAGTCTTGACATATGGATGCGAGTCATGGCCAATGAGTACAACCCATAAAAGCCAGATCCAAACCTCAGAAATGAGGTATCTGAGGAAGGTGGTTGAAGTAACAAGAAGAGACATGGTACGCAACCAGACGATACGTCAAGGTCTTAAATCCTACCCCCTGCAGACCCAAGGAGAACAGTCCCAATTAAGATGGTTTGGCCATGTATGCAGAATGGGAGAAGATCGGATACCACGACAAGCATGGGAAGCAAAGAGCCAAGGATCCAGATCCCGAGGACGACCCAGAGTCCGATGGGAGGACAACATTAGACAATCTTTGAAGGACCGAGGACTAGAATGGAACCAGGCCAGGAGGAAGACAGCCGATAGGATAGTCTGGCGCTCTCTCTTCCAAACCTCTACACCTCACGGTAGAAGGGGAACGACTAAGTTAAAAAAAAAAAAAGTTAATCCACTAATGTGTTAGGAAGTGCATAGCGTGTGTTAGGATATTACAGGACGAATGTGCTGTCGGCTGAAACGCAAGCACGTGTTGACTTTCAGAAACGAAAGCCAGCATTGTGAAAAGTGTAGAATAATTAAGAATGATGGCAAAAATACAACCGTAAGTTTGATAATGAATTGAAGAGTATTTCTTAGAGGAATGACATTTATCAGGAACCTAAGGAAGGACTGACAGGAATTGTTGTAATGAATCGATCAAGATATTACTTAGTACATTTATACTAAACCAAATCATTGTATGCCCAATGGGCTGATCACCCGTTGGCTTGTCACACCGATTACGGAAACAACGGCAGATGGATCTATTTGTTGTTGCCCTAAAGACGCCGCTAGGCGTGATGGGAAACTACAACAGAGAAAATCAATCTGCTGTTGCCCTTAAGACGCCACAAGGCGTGATGGCCTCTGACTGCTTGGTCGGTCTTTGGCTAAGGATGGAAGAAGAAGAAGAAATCATTGTATGGAAGCAGATCATGGACAAAGGAATCTACCTTATGATTTATAAGGAAATTGTAGTCACAGTGAACTGGCTGTGATTGGTGGTGAGGTAAATTGTCCTGTGCATATGTTAGCACAATGTCTGACGCTGTGTGTTATGTCCATTGTATGTAAGGACAGAATAGTGCTGGACCATACAGGGGTTGTGATTATTTGTATTCCAGGTTTTATCCTGCAAACTACTAGAAGAATCTGAATCAACTAACTCTATTGGACTCTGAGGTGCAAGTGCTCGTGAAGTCATTGTAGCCAGTCACCCCCTGTTCCACTGCCTGACATTTCAAAGACGTGATAGTCTATGGCGTGAAGAGTTTGAATTCGTCACCCACCAGATAAGTGGCGATATATAGCCACTGGTCAGTCTATTCAGCATATACAAATATAAAATACAATATAAAGAAATAAAAAAACACAGTGAAGGATGATTTCTTATGGACAGAATGTATCTATTACTACCTTCACAGTTCAACTTAGTGACAAACTATAGTGAATTATACTAATTAATCAGTGTAGAGAAAAATAGAACTTTCAAGACAGGATTCTGTTTGATAATTAAAGTTTCTACGTTTATTTATTTTATGCTGTAAATATCTTTGAATTTCTTTAAATTACCTAACCAAAAAGAGAACCGGTATAGGTTAAATAAAATTGTAAATATGTACTATCAGACTTGCTGACATTATTTACATTGAGTTACAAGTTTTGTTTGATACATATTATAGTTATAGAGATAGATCATAATTAATACCCCTAGCAAAATTAGCCAACATAAACAATTAATAATAATATCAAAGGCAGATCTTGAAAAGGAGCAAATAGACTTTCAGGACATTCACTCTCATCACATCTGGAGGTTTATACAGCTGACCCTAACCTTTGATGTCAATACACCCTTATTCTGTTTCAGAAAAGGGGGTATTTCTTGTAAGACCAGTCTCTTACCTGGCACTATCCTGGTATCATCTGATACATCTTTTTGTCCGGGATAACCTTATTCTTTAATATAACGAAACCCTTTCGTGACAAACACTTTGCTTCGGAAGATTCGATTTTTTTCTTTAATGTTTGAGTAAAGGTCCATAATTCACATCCATACCTTGCTACCGGAAAGATGCACGTTCTCAGAAGTTTTACTTTTATTAATTTGCTGGTGTTATGCCATAGGTTCTTCATTTTATTTAACCTCTGCATTGCTATGGCCAGTCTCCTTCTGACCTCTTTTGAGCAGTCTCCATTGTTGTAAGTTGTATGTAAGTAGAAAGCTGAAATACATTGTGACAACATAACATTTTGAAGGGAAAAAAAGAGATAGAGGTAAGAGAGAGAGAGAGAGAGAGAGAGAGAGAGAGAGAGAGAGAGAGAGAGAGAGAGAGAGAGAGAGAGAGAGAGAGAGAGAGAGAGAGAGAGAGAGAGAGAGAGAAGCTGCTGCATTGTTTGAATTTGTGGCACGGAAGCACGTCAACAACAGAATTGATAAACAGTACTGAAAACAAGAAGTTGTGGAGAGACATGATCTCCTACATCAGATGACGTGGTAATTATGTACTTAGTCGTCCCGCGGTCTACCGTGAGGTGTAGAGGTTTGTAAGAGAGCGCCATACTATCCTATATGCTGTCTTCCGCCTGGCCTGGTTCCATTCTAGGCCTCGGCCCTTCAGAGATTGTCTAATGTTGTCCTGCCAGCGGACTCTGGTCGTCCTGGAGGTCTGGATCCCTGGCTCTTAGCCTCCCAGATCTGCTGTGGCAGCCGATCTTCTCCCATTCTTCAGACATGGCCAAACCATCTTAGTTGGGATTGTTTCACCCCGGGTCTGTGGGGTTTGGGTTTTTAGGCCTTGACGTATCGTCTGGTTGCGGACCATGTCTCTTCTTGTTACTTCAAACACTTTTCTCAGATACCGCCTTTCTGAGCAGATGGCGTGGTACTAAAATAAAAAAAGAGATGTACAACAAAAGATTTGTTACAGAATACAAGGATTCAAATTGTGCGGCAACATTACCAATGTGGAGCTTACGACGAAAACCAGACAAGTGCCGTTGGAACAAGAGATGAGAACAACACGCTGGCGGTTGATAGAGCATACATATAAAACCTGTTGACAGCATTACAAGGCAGTTCTTCTGGAATTTAACGGATAAGAGAGATAGATCAACAAAATCACAAGGAGAAGAGACATGGAGACAGAAGTGAAAATGGTGAGGGAGACAGGGAAAGAATTTGTGATGAGGGCACGCGACTGGATGACTTGGCATATGTTTGTTGAAGGCCTATGCTCCTTTGAGAGCTAAAAGGTGTTGATTGATGGTGTTGAATATGCAACACGATGGCTTGATGATGTACAAATTATATAGATGATATACAACATAGTTGGCTTAATGATGTACACGAAATTGGCTAACTCCCCAAGCTCAAATGACGTCGTCGGTTCCCCTAATCTAAACCGTGCATGCTAAATATTATTCCTTTTTTGAATACGCCATCATGCCATTTAAGCCCGTCCACCACATGTTCCAACCAGTGACAACCTCCTCTTCTCACAGCCATAAATTCAGAACAACCGAGATGACGTCAGAAGAGCTGAAATTATCAGAGATACAATGAAGGAGAGTTGATGATCTATGCCTGGGAATTTCCAAATTTATGTACTTAAAAAATTCTATATTGTTCCGCGTACTTTGCTTCTCCCCGTTATAAGCTATCAGCCGCTCATTGTAACATATGTTTTATTGTTTTATTGATCAGATCTGTTGTTCCTATCTGTTCCGGTTTTTTCAAAGCTTTCTATCTGTGAGTCCCACGAACTTGGACGAGAGAGCAAATTGTCCCTGCGTTTGTTTTGCACCCCCCCCCCCCCCCTCTTCCCCCCACCCGTATGTCCTTACAATAACCCGTGTGTTACCGGGGCCCCAAAGGAGAGCAAATAATAGTAAAACTGTACTCTACCAAGCATGTCGTAAAAAAGCGACTGTTGGGCATGGGGCTGGTTACCCCATCCTGTAAAAAAAAAGTTTACCAAAAAACGTCAAAAAAAACTATGGGCAAGTCAAATACAGAATATCAATCAACACAGCCTCCCAAGACAGAAGGTCTTATGGAAAGGAGGCGCATAAAGCAGCTCAGAGAAAGCCGAAAGGAGTCTTGGTTGTCGATTAACCTTTTTTCGTCTAGGAAAATCACCATGACTGGCACCTGGAAAGTTAGAACTCTAAAGAGAGGCAGAGGTAGACAAAAAAAACACACACAGATGGAGAGGAGAACTAGATACAGAAGTGAAAATGATGAGGAAAACATGGAAAGAACTTGAGCGCATGCCACGTGACAGGAGGACTTGGCATGTGTTTGTTGAAGGCCTATGCTCCTCGGGGAGCTAAAGGGTATTGATTGACTGATGTCGTTACCTTGGAGACTGCACTTGAAGATGTAGAATCACATATATACCATGGTAGCAATATACACAGAAGAAAACGCTGGTGATGGATAGGTCACACGTTGACGAAATCTACTGATAGTATTACAAGGCAGTTCTTGTTATGGAGTCACCGGGGTAAGAGGCAGAGGTAGATCAAAAAAGTACACAGAGAAGACAGCTGCGGACAGAAAGAAAAATGACGAGGAAAGAGTTTGAGCTGATATCCCGCAATAAAAGGAGTTAGCACGTTTTTTGTTGAAGGCTTATACTCCGTGGGGACTAAAAGGTATTGCTCGATTGATTGGCTGAATACACAAAGAGCTGGAAGAAGAGACTATGATATCAAAATAAAGGATATACAACGCCGGGGGTTCCAGGATAAAAATTGCCTTGTAATGCTATGAGTTGATTTCTTCAATAGTTGTCCTATCCCATATATCCTCGTTTTCACTCAGCGTTACAGGGATATTTGTCTGGTTTCTTGACATTAGTTTTACAGTAGTGATCTTGTCATACCATTTCAATTCTTGATTCTGCAACTTTATCCATTTCTGAAAGTCGGTACCTCCTTGGTTATCGGTTCTTTTTTTTTCCATGTTTGGTTTGGTTTGGTTTCAAGTGTGACGGTATTGTCTCCCCTGCTTTGCAGTAGGGGTCCAACAGTTGCCAAAACTCAAGAGTATTTACTGTGGGCCTTCAAAAGTGTCTACCTTCGCCCTTACCAGAAAAACTTTTGCGGCTGAAATAAAGAAACGATATCAATTTGCCAAAAGTCAGGAAAAGACATTGACTGATGATATAGACCAGAAATTCAACACCATTTCAACAATATATAAGGTAAGCAGCAAATCATGCTTGGGATTCCAGGAAAGGAAGAAGCAAGACTGGATAACACCAGAAACATTAAACACCATAACACTGAGAAAGGAAATGAAAAGAAAGAAAACAGAAGCGAAGTCCCCCAGGTTAAAGCGACTATATAGCGAACGGTACAGTCAGCTGGACAAGGAAGTTAAATGCCAAACCCGAGCCTACAAAAGGAATTTCCTAGACGATCTTGCAAGACAGGCAGAAGAGGCAGCACTGAGAAATGAACAAAGCACAGTATACAAAATAACTAAATTCATCAGCGGAAAACGAGGTGCAAACAATATTACATTAGTAAGAGATAAGCAAGGAATTCTCATCACGACAGCAGAGGGACAGGAAACAAGATGGGCAGAGCACTTCAGAGAAACTCTGAACAAGGAACCACCAGAGACACAATTTAATGTTCCTGAGGCTGAAAACGATCTAGATGTAAATACAGACATTCCACGAAAAGAAGAAATCATCACAGCAATCAAAGGGTTAAAGAACGGAAAAGCTCCTGGCCATGATAACTTAAATGCAGAGCTATTTAAGACAGACCCTGAGCTAGCAGCAGAACTACTAGAACCACTATTTGCACAAGTCTGGAAAACGGGGACAACACCATCAGAGTGGAACAAAGGAATAATTGTCAAATTGCCCAAGAAGGGAGATCTTGCAGACTGCAATAATTGGAGAGGAATCACTCTTCTCTCAGTTCCTAGCAAAATACTAGGCAGGATAATTATACAGAAAATTTTAAAAGCTGTAGACCACAAAAAGCTAGTTTAGCATCCCCAAAAAAGTGCTTGAATGGCAGCGGTCATTCTTGTACGCTTACACAACGACGGAATATTGGACCAGTGAACGACCTAGGCATCTAGAGACTCGATCACTCATATTAAATACACACACCCATATATATATATATATATATATATACATTTTCCTATCAGCAAATATAAACCAAAGGCCGAAATAATTGTAATGTGTTGTGGGAGACGAACAGCACTTAATAGGCTGGTAGGTTAAAGTCACGGGTTTGAGAACACTTACAAAAATAAATAAAAATTTAAGGAAAGCTAAATCCCTGTGAGTAGCAAATAAATAAATAAATATGTAGATGTCATGAGAAGATCTCCGCTAATGAAGCACGCGGGTTAATTAATATGTAAACAGTTATCATGCGAGGATCCAGGAGTTTCGTTGTGTCTTAGGTTTAGTTAGCCACACCTACTGCCTATCTATAGAGCGATTAAAATCAAGCATTTCCCTACCTTTTTCTGTCATCCCGTCTAGAAGGGCGTTGCCAGAGGAAAACGGCAAAGCGGCTATCATCAAAGACGTGTAGTCCCAGAAGAACGAAGCAGAGTTTTTCTCAACTACGGTTCACATGTTTAATCGAACCGGTCAAGAGGGCTAGAATCGCTGGCGGCCGAACAGAAACAGAGGAATCGAGAAGCTTTGTCCGGCGGCACGAAACGGAGATTGTTCCCTGATTTCAAATAAGGCGAGATACTTCGCATGTCTTTATTACCTTCCATCTATTAACTATATATTGATATCGCTGAAAAATGCAGTTATCATTCGTGCCCAGACAGTTGAAGAAGTAACTAGCTTATACTAAGAATCTTACAAGATTTCTTTGGAGTTTTTATATATTGGAGTGAATTCATTCTGGTGCTACGGTAATATATTAGTCTTGAGTGATTTAGTCGTTTAGTTTCTTCATTTATTTCACTGGATTTTTGTGTTAATTTAAACCTATTAAATAAACTCATCACAAAGTTTTCCAGATGTAAATTAAATAATATAACTATCCGTTATTTCCCGAGATAATAGATGTGCAACATACTCTTAAACGCTAGGCGAGCGAAATTGTTTATTAACCATATTTCTATTTCATCTTGTGTAAATTTTGAGTAATTAACTGTTCATAGCTAGTGGTAATTAAATCGATACATTGGCTAGTTACTCGGGTAATTTCGTTAATATAAATAATTAAATACCAGAGTGATTTTACAGGTCTTACCGAATAACGCTGGTGTTAGATTGTATTATAGTATATTACCTGTTATCCATCTTCTCTTTTTATACAGGTGGGTATACCTTGTTCGATCCAACGGTTTTTTTAATATATAGAGAGTCATGATCAGATGGCTTATGGCATCCCAAAGTATATGTTCCAAACATAATAACATTGACTATACCAAAATCTGATTTTTGGAGACCCTTATAAGTCCTTCGCAAAACCAGTAGAGTGGTTAAATAACCAAACCCACGTCAATGCTAATTTGTGTAAAGTTTAACTGGAACAGGACAATGCCAGATATACTATATTAATTCTATAAAGTTCCCTGGCCTGATGAGGCAGAACTTACCGCACGAATTTTTAAAATTAAACCCAGATGACAGTAACCATTACTCCTACCACCAACTTCTACAGAGAACCTTTACGGCTATTTCTTTCCAAGAACAGCCTGGGAGTATCATTCTGCTGTTTGAGATATTTCCCAGTTATTACGACAGAATCCTAGAAAACAAACTTATTCCCAATTAAATACCTGCAAATCCGACGAAGAAGACCCGCCAGGAAAATTATAAATCAACGCACCCATCCAGCGAAACCTCCGAGAGAAAACAGCAGTGTCTATACGGAGCTGTACGGGACAAAATTAGCAAGACATATAATAGTCTTTAATCCATTTTTGTGTTTGATAAATTCCTTGGACGTATGCCGTGTCGGCAGAGGGTAAGTTTGCCTGTTGTGAGCGCTCACTGTATGAATGTAGAGCGTGGAAACTGAACGAAAGAATTTATTTCTACAGTTAATACTAATATAACACCTTCTCTGTTATCTATCTCTCACTAAGTCTGAAGGGCCAAAGGGATAGTTAAATTACAGACATACCATGTACCCATCCTGACTACCCCACTCACCATTGTTAATCCCTAGTTTTGATCTTTTGGGTAAATAAACCCCGGGTTTGATCATTCCTAGGTTGTCCATATTCCAGAGGGAGGGTCGATGAGACTATATTTTTGTATTTTTTCTCTTATGTAACTATTATTCATTGATGTAATGATAACGATGTATTTTTTGTAGTGATCTATATTTTTCCAAAAGGTATAATAAACTAAATAAACCTTAAGCTATTAGTTTTGGTCAAAACCTCCCCTGCCCCATTATATATATGTGCCCATAGGTACCTGTTCGTTTCTACGTATGTACGTACTGATGTCACAAAATTCTGTGTGTGTGCGTACGAGAGGATAGTGTATACAATCAGTATCTAGTGGGAAAAAAATACGTCTCCATTTAAGTGTGTCGTACTAGATAGGCTGGGTTGAGAAATTACTCAATCCAAGACTGTAATTTTTCCTACACTCTGTAACTCCTCGTAAACAGAACTATTTCTCACACCTTTTTCTCACCTAGATTTCACCATCTCACCTCTGCTCGATTGGGACCATAACAATAAGGCCTATCTATAAAACATACAACAATAATGGGTAACTCGCCGGGATTCTGAGCCTTCGAGAATAAAGTGTTGCTCGCTGGAATTTTGAGCCAGGTCTAGTAATTGACCAGTGTCTATTACGGTATCTTATCTGAATTTTCAGTTAAATAGAGTGTGTTGTGTAATCGTCTTGCGAGATAGGTAAATAATTTTTTAAAAATTTCACCCCCCTAGACAAACGATTTTAGACAGGGTGTTTTGACCAAACAAAATTTTAGGTTGTTTTTTTTTTCCACAGCATTATAAAATCATTTACAACTTGTTTACAATAACATCTGTCAAATATACGGTATTTGAAAATATTTTATGCAAAACCGTTGGATCGCGTGACTGAGTAAACAGTCACAAAAAGGTTTTGAAGTTAGCAGAGTTTAGCTAAGCAAAGGACGGCTTATTCTGATTTTTCTTAAATCTTGTTAATAACGTTCCTTCTCTAACTGACTTCGGCTGGCGAGCTTTGTGGCGGAGATATATTTTTAAGGAAATTATTTTTTCTCTTTAAAATTTTTTAAAAATAAATATAATAATTTTTTTTTTAATATTTTTGTCTCTACCGATAGTAATAGATTTTTTCTAGTTGTTTCACCTACCATTTAATGTGGCATATTTGCCTGCATTAAGAGTCTTAATTGACAGATAATAGCAGCGATAGGTTAGCAAATTAATAACGGTAGGAGGTATCTCAGGTAATTTATATTTTGTGTTTTTCTGGAGAGCGGCTTAGAGTTTTTTTTTCTTCTTTTCTTCTTATTCTCTCGTCGTAGTAACATCCAGTTCTTTGACATGGCAGAGCGAGTGCAGCTTAGGTCGATGCTGAGAAATGAGGCGAAGGAGACAGGACTGCAAGGAGATGAAGCGACCGCGTTTGTTAACAGGGAACTTGACAGATATGACGCGGAGGAGAAGGAAGCGAAAGAGAGAGCAGAGAGGAAGGAAGCACAAGATAAAGCAAAAAGGAAGCATGCACAAGAGAGGGCAGAAGCTAGGGAGAAGGAAGCACAAGAGAGGGCAGAAGCTAGGGAGAAGGAAGCACAAGATAGGGCAGAGAAGAAGGAAGCACAAGATAGAGCATAGAAGAAAGAAGCGGAAGCTCGTCAAATGGAACAGAAGAAAATTGAGGCAGAGATGGAGGCCTGCAGGGCAAATGAGAGAGAGAGGGAGAGACAGCATGAATTGGCACTTAATACTTTAGAAGTCCAAAGTCGGGGTGCTTCTACTTCCAATAATGGAGAGCCGTCTTCACCCCAGTCTCAGTTAACGGATCTCTCCAGTAGCCAATCTTCCCAACTAGCAGCGATGTCTTTTGTCTTAGAGTCTTTCTCTAGCCCTAACGAAAAAATTGATACCTGCCTAGAGAAATTCGAGAAAATGGCGAATCTGTATGGGTTAGAGAGTTCCCGGTGGTGCCTAAAACTTTCTCAGGGACTAAAAGGAAACTCTTATGACGTTTCCGTCAAGCTGGGAAGCAGCCAAGATGACTACGACATGTTAAAGAAGGCCTTGCTAGAGCGTTTTGAGATGACCGCTCGCAAATGTCTGCAAATGTTGAGAAACAGCCGAAAGGAGAGCACGGAGACATTTCCCCAGTTCTCTTCACGTTTCACGGGCTATTTGATAAAGTGCCTGAAATTATCAGAATTACCTCTTACATATGAGGGAATTCTTGAACGTGTTCTTGTGGAACAGATAAAATCAACTTTGTCGAACGAAACCCGTAGATTTCTGGCTGAGCAGGGCGCAGTCAAGCTTGAGGAGATTCTCAATGAAGCGGAACGCTATGCAAATGCAATGGCCGAACTTCCAAGCACAAAACGAAAACCAGCAGATGAGACATCTCGAAAGCCAAACCTAGAACAGTAATCCTATTCTTTTAATTCCTCCCAGCACTATAACAGACGAGAAACTAATACCCAGAGACCTCCCCAAGAAAAATCGAAATTCTACAAAACCCGATATCCCACCAACAACAACAATCCTGATCAACCTGCAAAGCCTGCATGGCAGCGCGGCCACCAAGGTCAAGGCAAGGGAAAGACCCCTACAGCAGGGACGTCTAATCAGGGCAAGCACACCGGGCTGAAACGCATCAGATGCTTGCATACAGCCTCGCAAGGAAGAGTCAATGTCAGTGATTCTCAACCTTAGGGAGAAAGACCCTCATCGCGAGGAACTGTAATTTTGAACGGTACCTCAACAACTTGTCTTTTTGACACTGGATTATCTTTCGACTGTATCGTCGCCAGGCACCTAGTCAAACCCGGTCAGGAGACAGAGGACACCGTCAAACTATGTGAAGTTTTTAAGAGCGATGCACCCAGGACGCTGCCTATCGCACGGGTAGAAATACACTCTGATTTAGTCAGAGTGGTTATTAAAGCGGCCATAATAGATGATCCTATCTACCCAGATATCCTGGGATGTAGATATGTGTTTGTTGGGAGACCAAAAGAGCCGATTGTGGCAGCGGTAACCACAAGAGGGCAAACCAAGAAATAACGGGAGCCTGCGATAAAGTTGTTACCGAATGAACTAAAAGAGGCGCAACAAAAGGTTCCTACTCTGGAGCCCCGCTTTAGAAAACTTCCCATGGCCAAGGACCCCAGACACCACGGATACATCTTTTAGAAGGATGGCGTATTGTATCGTAGAATGGGCGACCCTGATACAGTGAATAACCAGCTCCTAGTACCGACGCAGTACAGAAGCCAGATCTTAGAAATGGGGCACTCTCTTCCCTTTAGCGGACATATGGGACAAAACGCCACTATTCAGCGAATAAAAACTCACTATTGGTGGCCAGGAATGAACTCTGAGATTATCAGGTATGTGAAATCCTGTGCCCAGTACCAACGTGTGGCACCCAAGCAACGGACACCGTTTTTTCCCATGGGTGATATGCCAGTAGTGGGGACACCTTTTCAACAGGTTGTAATCGACATTTTAGGACCCTTAGAAAGGTCTAAAAGAAGGCACAGGTTTATCCTGACCTTAGTCGACAACTGCACTTTGTGAGCCGAAGCTATACCGCTATTATGCACGAATTCCAAGCATGTCGCAGAAGCCTTCGTGCAGATATTTACACGGTTGGGTTTCCCTCAAAACGTTTTGACGGACAACAAATCCCCATACCGTAGCATGTTGATGGAAGAGATCGTTAAGATCTTGAGGAACCAGCACATCCACACAAGCCCTTATAATCCGGTCGGATGTGGGTTAGTGGGAATTATATATATCTGCAGCTTTATTCGGCTACAGAGAAGTTCCCCAGGCATCTACAGGATTTCCGCCCGCTACACTTTTATTCGGCAGACCTATAAAGGGGCCACTAGAAGCTGTACTTCGGTCCCTGACAGACCAAAAGGCCGACGAGACAGTCGTCTCAGCAAGCAAATATGTATCAGAGCTCAATAAAAGGTTACAACTAGGATGGGACCTAGCCACAACCAACCTTAAGAAAGCGCGCGCAAAACACGCTCAAAGATACAATAAAGCAGCGAAAGAGAGAGAACTCTAACCAGGGGAGAAAGTTTTGTTGCTACTTCCAACCGGAAACAACAAACTTCGCATCGGATGGCAAGGGCCGTTTACCGTCCTTAAAATATCTCCCGCACTAATTACGAGATCTCCATTAAAGGAAAGGAGAAGATCTTCCACGTAAATCTGCTTAAGAAATACTTGTAAAGACCAGTGCCGTCCTCCGAGCATCTCCTGGCGGTCGCCATAGCAACGGAAGACGAGAAAGATGATGATAGTTGCATGGAGTATCCACTGCAACAAACAGAATCCTTTAAAGATGTCAAATTCGGCGACAATCTCTCGGAAGAACAACAGACAGAAACCACGGTGCTACTGAAACAGTACGCTGCAGTCTTAGCGGATGTACCTGGTCGAACAAATCTCATAGAATTTGATATGAAACTAACAAACGAGACCCCTGTTTGAACCAGAGTTTACCCCATTCCGTACGCTAAAGCTGATGCACTTCGCGGATAAATAGACAATCTACGTCAGGCAGAAAATATCAGTGAGTCTACATCTCCTTACAGTTCGAGTGTAGTACCGTTGCAGAAGCCCAATAAGGAAGTTCGGCTGTGCATAGATTACCGGTTGCTAAACGCTGTAACGGAATTCCAGCCCGAACCTCTACAGACTGTTTCTGACCTGTTTACCAAGCTTAGCAAGGCAAGGATTTTCTCCAAGATTGATTTGAGTAAGGGTTATTACCAAATACCAGTCAAGGAGGAAGTTAAACCCTTGTTAGCTTTCAGCACTAATGAAGGACATTACACATTTAATGTGATGCCGTTCGGACTGCACAACGCACCAGGAGTGTTCACCAGGGTGATGAGGAAGCTTTTAGAACCTTTGCAAAGTCCCCACATCCATAATTTCATGGATGACATACTAATCGCATCGGAAACCTATGATGAAGATATTGCTACGGTTGCTATGCTCCTCAGGAGACTACAGGAAACGGGTCTCACAGCCAGACCTAGCAAATGTCTCATCGGGTTTGAAAAACTAGACTTCATGGGGCATACTATTTCTCAAAGCTGCATGTGGCCTGTTAGCAAAAATGTTGAGAAAATAGTTGCAGCTAAAAGGCCACGAACGAAAAAGGACACCCGTTCTTTCCTTTCACTATGTGCGTATTATCAGAAATACAAGGGGATTGACATAAGTCTTGGGCCTGACCATGAAGGAATCACAGGAGGAAAATGAAACTTGGCACTTTTAAAGTTCATCATATTTGCACTGAATGTGTGAAGGACGCGTTTGTTTCTTCAATGGGTTTTCCCGCTACGCTGAACGGCGCAATGTACCCTATTGACCGGATCTGCTGCTCCAAAGATTTGACAAAACAATGGAAAAGAAGGAGGCCAGAGCTGTGATAAAATTTATGATGTTTCAGGGAAAAACACCTAAAGAAATACACAGGGAGATGGAACCAGTGTTTCGTGATTCTTGTCCTTCATATACTACGGTAAAAAGCTAGTGTCAACAGTTTAAGTGCGGCCGCTCAAATGTTGCTGATCTGCCAAGATCTGGTAGACCAGCCTCAGTGTGCAACGATGAAAATGCAACATGAGGGAAGAAAATTATTGACCAGGATCGAAAAATGACAATTGTGGAGATAGCTAGTAGAGTAAAACTAAATGAAAGAACAGTTTATAGAATTTTACACAACAGACTGAACATGAGAAAAGTGTGTGCACGGTGGGTTCCGCGACTGTTGACATGTGAACAGAAAACGAGGGTAAATTGCTGTCAACAGTTGCTCAAAAAGTGTCAGTCAAAAAAATTTTTGGAGACCATGGTGACAGTAGATGAGACTTGGGTACACCATTATGACCCCGAATCCAAAATTGCCAGCATGCATTGGAAAACTCCGGGCTCCCCAACACCTGTCAAGCCGAGAGTGCAGAAATCTGCAGGAAAAGTGATGCTGACTGTTTTTTGGGGACGGCAAAGGTGTCTTTTTGAAAGATTATCAGCCTCGTGGCAACACAGTTAATGGACAGTACTGTGCAGATCTTCTCACCAAACTAAGAAAGGTTGTGACCAGGAAACGAGGGATAACGCGCACTCAAAATCTTCCTTTGCTTCAAGACAACGCGCCCTCTCACAAAGCACGGCTTGTGCAGCTAGCAGCCAACGATTTGAATATTGAAATTCTTCCACACCCACCATATTCTCCAGATTTGGCTCCATCAGACTTTTTTCTATTCCCAAATCTTAAAAAACAGCTAAAAGGAAATCATTTTGACATCGATGAAGAGGTTATACTGGCATGTGATGACTGGTTTAGTTTGAAAAATAGGGTGTTCTACTCCCAAGGTCTTTTCAAGGTCAAGCAGAGATGGCAGAAGTGTGTCAATTCAGACGGTGGCTATATTAAAAAGGAATAAACACTGTACAAAATTTCAGCTCTCTGTGATATGTCCTTCATGGTCAGGCCCAAGACTTACGTCAATCCCCTTGTACATCCGAACTTTCAACGGGCTAACGTCACCCCTGACTGACCTTACCAAAAAAGGACGTCCTGACAGGGTTATTTGGGATTCAACGTGCGAACACGCGTACAGCACTTTAAAAGGACAGTTGTCCGGATACCCCATTTTGAGGCTACCTGACCTCAAGAAACCTTTTGTATTGCGGGTCGACGCTTCGGGTCAGGGCATCGGGTCAACCCTGCTTCAAACAGATGACACCGATCCGAATCTGCTTTTCCCATTTGCGTATGGCGGTCGTAAATGGAATACGGCTGAACATAACTACTCCACAGTTGAAAGAGAATGTCTGGCACTAATTCATGGCATAAGACGTCACCATGATTTCCTTTACGGTACATCATTTACGGTGCAAACAGACCACGGTCCCTTAGCTTTTCTTGGCGCAAATAAGGAATTTAACGCAAGAATCATGCGTTGGGCCTTGTTATTAAGCGTTTACTCCTTGAAAGTGGAATATATTCCGGGAAGACAGAATGTCGGAGCTGATTTCATGAGTAGAAACTGGACTACTGAAGAAGAGGAGGAAACCGAACATACCAATCATCCTAAAGCTACCGATCAGGGCAGCTTCATTGTCATAAATGAAACATGAAAAATGGTTTCATGTCTCAAAGGGGGGACGATTGTGACGGATAGGATGAAATTCAGCTGTCCCTGAATTGACGGATGATAATAAGAGTAGCCTTGAATAGCATCGAGGCCCCTGAATTTGTGTGTAGTTAAATCGTAACGTGTCTCACACGTGGATTTTCCCCCCACGCGGGTTAATTAATATGTAAACAGTTATCATGCGAGGATCCAGGAGTTTCGTTGTGTCTTAGGTTTAGTTAGCCACACCTACTGCCTATCTGTAGAGCGATTAAAATCAAGCATTTCCCTACCTTTTTCTGTCATCCCATCTAGAAGGGCGTTGCCAGAGGAAAACGGCAAAGCGGCTACCATCAAAGACGTGTAGTCCCAGAAGAACGAAGCAAAGTTTTTCTCACCTACGGTTCACATGTTTAATCGAACCGGCCAAGAGGGCTAGAATCGCTGGCGGCCGAACAGAAACGGGGGAATCGATAAGCTTTGTCCGGCGGCACGAAACGTAGATTGTTCCCTGATTTCAAATAAGGCGAGATACTTCGCATGTCTTTATTACCTTCCATCTATTAACTATATATTGATATCGCTGAAAAATGCAGTTATCATTCGTGCCCAGACAGTTGAAGAAGTAACTAGCTTATACTAAGAATCTTACAAGATTTCTTTGGAGTTCTTATATATTGGAGTGAATTCATTCTGGTTCTACGGTAATATATTAGTCTTGAGTGATTTAGTCGTTTAGTTTCTTCATTTATTTCACTGGATTTTTGTGTTAATTTAAACCTATTAAATGAACCCATCACAAAGTTTTCCAGATGTAAATTAAATAATATAACTATCCGTTATTTCCCGAGATAATAGATGTGCAACATAATCTTAAACGCTAGGCGAGCGAAATTGTTTATTAACCATATTTCTATTTCATTTTGTGTAAATTTTAAGTAATTAACTGTTCATAGCTAGTGGTAATTAAATCGATACATTGGCAAGTCACTAGGGTAATTTCTTTAATATAAATAATTAAATACCAGAGTGATTTTACAGGTCTTACCGAATAACGCAGGTGTTAGATTTTATTATAGTATTGTTGCTGTCTATTTGACATAATTGTTTAAGACATCAACCTGTATAATTCTTTTGATAGTCTAAGAAAGGGAACTGGTGATTTACGTTAGTGACAGGTTTGATTTATGGTTATCTTCCTCTTGTCTTATGTTGACCTTTGTTGGGAAGGTCTTAAATAGTGGTCATGTCTTAAGTCACTATTCACTTGACCATATACGGAGCGGCTTTGCCTCTCGCTTGAGGAAACGCCCTGGTCTGGTGTTAGTTTCGCTCAGGTCTGTGCTTATTGCACATGCGCAGGTTTTTGGCGCTAAGACCGAGGGACTTCCGTCTTGTGCAGTGTACGCTGGGCGTTGTGATCGGACAGAGGTCCGAAGATTTTGTCTTTGCCATCTTTTTGGGGATTTTGGAAGTTCATTGTATGACTGAGATGTCATCTTTCCTTCCCCTAGTTAATTCTGTATGCCAGGAATGGCAGTTTTGTGTTTAGTGTTTAATAGGATTCTGAAACAAGGTAATAGAGTCATTTTTGATCTTCTCGTATGCCTAAGTTAGAGAAGTACATTTGATTACCTTAAGGCGACATGTTGAACAGAGCTCACAGCTGATACGTTACATAGAGCCCCATTATTGGTGCTTGATACGAGACCAAGACCAAGTTGTCTTCTGAACATTAGAAGCCCAGAGAAAGTTATCTACTTGAGTAATCCGCTATATAAGCGGGAGGATTGGCAGGAATATGTACACGGAAAGATAAAACACTAAGGTTACATTATATTTGAGGCCCACTACTTGCGGCCTGATGCTGTCGCCATAGAGGTCCGTTGTTACGGCCTTTATTCTTCATGAGAAGAAGTGCCTGGCATGTGATGCCAGGAGAAGTCATAGCCTTTTGTTAGGCCATTGAAACCGCCCTTCCCGTGCGGTATATTTGTAAAGGGGTACCTGACGGGTTCTGTCGGGGTACCTGAACTTCAGTATATGAAAGCAGAACGTAGATTGAGAGGCCATTATTGTTGGCATCATATATCTGAGCTGATGCGATGTGTTAACCACCATTACCATCACGTAATGTCCATTATTCTTGTACCATTGACTGTGTCGTCCATACTATCGTACGTCGTATAATAAATATTGTGAAACGTCAGCAGTATTACCTACCTTCACTGACTTCTGCATGTGGGTGAGTGGGTTCAATGTGCAGCTGTCCAAGAGCCTAAACGCATTCGCCTACCCCCACACTTACCACATCATCCCACATCATATTACAAGTGCTACAAGCCTGAAAACATGTATGCTGTTTGTGGGAATGTCTTCATTACACCCTGGCAGCGCCTCACGCTGGTGACCTAGATATACACCGCAACATTGTGCTGTCCAGGTGATAAAACGACACGCCTATTCTACCAACTTTAACATCACGAACAAACAGACTTTTACATCTAGTAGGCTAGATTCGTGGGCTTTCAGCTACACAGGACAGTGGTAAATAGGTCGACGACTGCTAACCCACATAAACACGGACGTTAGCATCTTTATGATATTGCTACATGGACCACAGCTGCTACAGACACTGGCGTTAGCATCTTTATGATATTGCTACATGGACCACAGCTACTACTAAAGAGAGTGACACTATTCTACTAATAAGCGTTCTACTGCAGTTTTACAGACGATGTACATTTACTTGAGCGACCAAGTCACATCGTTTGTTGTCAAGCTCTTATTGTAAACAATTCAGCTGTTTGTTTACATAATACAGTCTACAGACATTGCAACGTTGGATCTTACGGTCGCAACTGGTTGTCGAGAATGTCACAGTAGCTGTATGTTTGAAGACCACTACATATTGTCGTCGTTCGGTTGTGACGATATTCTAAATACAATAGCTAAATTAAATAATATTATAGTGCATAAGTCAAAAAAAAGATAGAAAATGAAATTTGAGTCCAGCGTCTTCTTCCCCACGCCAGCCGGTATGCGGGTTTTAATAAGCCTAATAGCCGAATGAAGGGTACTGTCTTTTCAAATTCGTCCTTGAGATTAAATGTAACACTTTTGCAAGTTCAAGACGACAGAGTGATAGAATAAAAGAAAAGCAGGGGAGGGAATGGAAAGAAAAAACCTAGGGTACGCTGTCTCGCGTTGATTTCAAAAAGCCAACTCGAGCGACATAGCCTTGGGCGATTTTCAAATTACGATACAAAAACTAAAAAATGTTCGTCAATTTGGTCACGCAGACAGCCTTAGCTCTTATAAAAAATGACGTAATTCTAACGGACTATGGACGATTCTCGTTTTTAGTTTGAAAATAGTTGTAAGAAGAATTGAACAGGTGGCAGTTTCTAGATTTGAACGACTAACATAGAAAAAAATATTGGCAAAAATACTATGTATTGTAAGACGGGCTGACGAAAACAGAAATCATGCCTGCTTATTTTTTTCATAGCATGTTTTGAAAAAAGCTTTTGGGGAAATGAGGACTAAAAGGTTCCTGTAATTTGATTGGTGGTAGTTTAAAGGAAGGCGAGATAGGATTGGTTGACCTAAAACTAAAAATATATTTGCAGTAGTAAACATAGTAGTTTGAGAGTTTGTTTTTTTTAAGTTTGATTGAAAATAAATGAGTTCATGGTCCTATTGACCCATACATTATATATTATCGGAAACGTAGACTGCTCGTTGCCATTTTGAAAAAATTTTCTGATGAACAAGGAGCGATGAGAGCAGGCTGGTGCTTTTCAAACCTATAGAAAGCAGTCTGGACAAGGCAGATCTAAAGTGTGCCATAAATTGTTTGCCAGTCATCGTTCGCTTGTGTATATTTCATTGAAATTTGTGGGTTTTTTGGTACTGACATTAACGTAGTACCAGGCTCGTGGAAACTGTTCGATTCCTGACACTGTATGCATATTTCTGGAACATGCTGGATGCCATTGCCTTTCAAGAAGGGAAACAGATTGTCCAGCGAGCCTACGAACAGATCTACCGGTGTTATCCTTTGAAGATAAGTGCCTGTTCGGTACCAGGAAGCTCAACCTCTAGTTTAAAATAAAGACTGAATATTAATTTTAAAAAATTCCTCCAGTGTCAAATGAAAAGAAAACAAACAATAGTGCGTGATGTTAACCAACAACCTACCATTATATACCCGTATTAACCTAAGTTAGAAAACTCCGCCTATGCCGGTCCCAAGCCCGGATGAAAAAGGAGGAGGCCGTAAGGAGGCAGCCCCTCCACTATGCAAAGGCACAACAGGCCAATCATCTGTTTGTCTTAAACTATGATTACAAGCAATATAAGAGAGAAAACCGGACTGATTCTAAAGGCGACGAACTGGAACGGACTACGGACTACGACTTATGGAACATGGAACACAAGAAGTATAAATGGGAAAGAAGAGGAGCTGATGGAAGAGATGAGGAAAGCAAAACTAGAAATCCTGGCTATTACCGAAACAAAGAAAAAGGGACAAGGAGTCTTGGATCTCGATGGCAACACTCTGCTATACAGTGGTGTACCCACATCTGAAAGAGCTAAAGGGGGCGTGGGTTGCATTGTGGCCAAAAACCAGAAAGATAGTATCAAGGGATGGAACTTTGTCTCGGAGCGCATTATGGTTGTGTGACAGGGGCGCTAGGCGTACCTCACACCCAAGACCCGTGCACCAAGAAAATTTATAAAGGATCGTTTGACAGGGGTTGCAATTATTGGTTGCTTGCAACCCTCTCAGCAGCAGACTTAACAATTCAAGCAACCCAAAGCCTTATGCAGATCAACATTTAATTCTACCGAACAGAACCGAACACCAAACAAACAATCCAACAAACAATCAAACGAACACCCAGTCAGTGTTCATAGACTGTCTGAAAAACAATAAATAAAGCAATGTCTAAGTGAACATTAATAGCATGGATAATAACACTTACCATACAGAAAACATGCGCCCACCTGATATCATCAACTATCTCACACACTCATGCGTGTCGTCCAATGCGACTAGTATGGTGTTGTGCATGAGGCTGGCAATCGCACCGGGTAACATAGGTTGCTACCGAAACCACTACTGCAAAAGCATCTGAATGCTTCATGCTGAGACAAACCACACCGGTGGCCCCATGCTCCCTCAGGAGCGGAGGAGAGAAATATACAACTCTAAGTACGCCCACGTGCTCTCACAAACCATGTTCACATAACAATAATAATCAACTGGACATAAAATCATATTCTTCAATACATGTACAACAAATAATCTCAATAATGAGAATTAACTACTACCTCTCAACCGACCCACATCAATACTCGTTCCCGCACTCTGAACATGTCGTAAGTGACGACTGGTGCGCCTGGCCACAAACGTGTCATATGTGACCCCTGACGAGATTGGGAACTCATCACATGAAACACATTATTACAGGAACAACCACTGTAACAGCATAAAAATGCTTCTGTTGACTTGTGGTGGACACCAGCCGCATTGGTGTTTCCATGCTCCACCGGGAGCAAACAGAGAAACACCTGTCTCAACTTGCCTTACGCACCAGAAATCTAAATGACTATTCTCCCTTCTAAGTAACCACTAAAGATAAACAGTAGAATAATCAATAATCGTGAAATACACTTAATTACTTTTACATTAAAGGATAAAATAAAATTACTCTTACATTAAAGAATAATATTCTTGGCTTTAACCAAAAACTGGAACTAAATACACCGCGTGTCGCTCGGCATAACATATTATAGGTTTAACACGCGGAGCGTGTTTAATCAGACTCGCTATCACCGCCTTTTATCACCACGAGGTTGCTATCTTGCGATTGTTAATCTTATCTAAATTTCGCAGTGAAATAGCCTCACACTATGTCTGCCTTTCTGAAGAATGAAATAATCGCTCTTAAACTTTCACATCTATCTATCTATCTATTTATTCCGTTAAACATTAAAATAGCCACATCGATATAATTTCAGAATCCTAGAAAACTAATGCTAATTTAAATTAACTCACGTGCTCAAGGCATTTACAGCTTGGCTCTTGTGTGTCTTCTTCGTCTGTTCTCACTGGGCGGCTCTCTCAAACATAGACCGGTTTCGCCGCTTGCTACCCCTTTTTATAAGCCCTGGCCTAACCACTCAATTTACTGCGCGCTCGCGTATTAATCTGCGCCACACAGATAACACACGCGATTATTGCTCCAGAATGCATGAAAACACAGATTTACACAACTAGAGCAAAAACACAACTAATTCGTAGGCTTATTATGGCCTTGTAATAAATCTGCTTGAAGATAACGTGATCAAAAGGCACTAAACCACAGAGACAATATGACTGACCAGATGGGGCCAGCGCCTAGAACGACAGACCTCAAGATGGCGCTGTCACAGTTGTAAAACTAAAAGAAGGAGAAACCATAGTCAACCTGGTCATAGTGTATGGGCCAAATGAGGATGAGAGAGCAGAGGTCAAGGAAGAATTCTTCGAGCTGCTTCAAAGGACAGTGGATGACTGCCTAGATGAAATTATCATGCTCGGGGATTTCAATGCCAGAGTTGGAAATGACCATGCTAGATGGGGTGGAGTTATCGGAAGATATGGAGAAGATACTCTCAATGACAATGGAAAGCGACTCCTCAGATTCTGCAGTGAGCAGAATCTGATCATTACCAACACAAAGGTCCCCCATAAGCGCATACATGCATACACTAGGTGTGAACCAACAAAGAATGAGAAGTCAGTGATCGACTATGCCATTGTTAGGAGGAGCTCATTCAAATATGTCCGGGATGCTAGAGTCTGGAGGGGGCCAGAGATTGGAAGTGATCACTACCTGCTTACAATCAAAAGAACATCTGAAAGAGTTGCTCAGCCTAGGAACTGCCCAGCACCACGCAAGAAACCAAGTAAACGAAAGGAAGAAATGAGCATTAAGACCTACAAGCTGAAAGAGCCAGAAATTAAGACCAGATATCAGGGGCTTATTGCTACAGCGGTGATAAACACAGAAGAACAACCTGATGACTTGGAAACCCTGTGGCTTAAATTCAAGGACATCATAAAGACAGCTGCTGCAGAAGCATGTGGTGAAGTCCGACTTGGAAACAAGAGAAAGAGGACACCTTGGTGGACAGAAGAAGTCAAAGAGAAAATAAGAGAGAAGAAAATGGCATGGAAACAATACTTAGGAGCTAAAAACACAGCAGGACAAAAAGAGAAATATAGAGAGTATGTGATACTCAGAACAGAAGCAAAGAACAAGGTGCTAGCAGCAAAACAGAAGTCCTGGGAAGAATTTGGAGAAAAGCTAGAAAAGGATGCGCAAGAAAACCAGAAATTGTTCTATAAGACCCTAAAGAACATGAGGAAGGAAAAACAATGCACTCTTAAATTTATAAAGGACAAGCAAGGCAAATTGCTTACTGCCCCGAAGGAAGTAATGGAAAGATGGAAAGAATATTTCTCAGAACTCCTTGATGGTGAGCAAGGTAGAGCATCAGAAATGATAACCACTAGCACAGAAGAGGATACAAATGGTGATGAAGATGACATAAAGATGGAAGAACTGAAGGCAGCACTGGAGAAAATCAAGATGGGCAAAGCAGCAGGGCATGATGGTATAACACCAGAAATGGTTAAGTACATGGGAGCATCAGGCGACCTATTACTCCTAAGGGTCCTACAGGCAGCATGGTGCAACAAGGCCATACCAAAGGATTGGGAGATTGCCATCATAACACCGATTTTCAAAAAGGGTGACAATCGACAATGTGGAAACCACAGAGGCAAATCCCTTCTCAGTGTCCCTGGTAAAATCTACTCTAGAATCCTAGAGCAGAGACTCCGATGCCTAGCTGAGCCACAATTGGATGAAGCCCAGTGCGGATTCCGAGCAAACCGAAGTACTCAAGACCTAATCTTCACACTCAGGCAGCTGTGTGAAAAGGCCCTTGAGTATAAGAGTGAGATCCATCTTTGTTTCATAGATCTGGAAAAGGCGTTTGACAGGGTCCCTGGAGCAAACTTTGGGACTGTTTGGCAAGAAAGAACATTCCAGCACCTCTGATTCATGCTATACAGAGCTTCTACAAGTCTTGCAGAAATTATGTGAGGACAGCAAACTATAAGTCAGAAGAGTTCAGGACCACCACTGGTGTAAGACAAGGGGATATCCTGTAACCTTATCTTTTCATACTCCTCATGGACGATGTCATCAAGGCATGTAAGGAGAGAACAAGAAAGTATTCAGTGGGGTATTGGAAGATGAGACAGGTCTGTATTTCAGAGCTAGCATTTGCTGATGATGTTGTCCTGATTGCTAAATCAGAGACACATCTGCAATCCAACCTGCAAGTCTGGAAGGAAGAGCTGGAGAAGAGAGGGATGGTCATAAGCAGCTCTAAAACAAAATCCATTGTGATATCACGAGATGAAAGAAAACCTCAGATTATGTTGGGAGAACAGGTCCTGGAGCAGGTCGACCACTTTAAATATCTCGGAGCTATTATAGACCGAAAGGGGGGCATCAAAGAAGAGTTGGCCACTCGAAAAGCAGCGGCTGGGAGACTTTATCAGGCCGTAAATCGAGGATTCCTCAGCAAGAAAGAGGTTGGTAAGAAAACGAAGATGGCTGTATACCGCTCCACCTATGTCCCAGTCTTGACATATGGATGCGAGTCATGGGCAATGACTACAACCCACAAAAGCCAGATCCAAACCTCAGAAATGAGGTATCTGAGGAAGGTGGTTGAAGTAACAAGAAGAGACATGGTCCGCAACCAGACGATACGTCAAGGTCTTAAATCCCACCCGCTGCAGACCCAAATAGAACAGTCCCAACTAAGATGGTTTGGCCATGTCTGCAGAATGGGAGAAGATCGGCTACCACGACAAGCATGGGAAACAAAGAGCCAGGGATCCAGACCTCCAGGACGACCCAGAGTCCGCTGGGAGGACAACATTAGACAATCTTTGAAGGACCGAGGACTAGAATGGAACCAGGCCAGGAAGAAGACAGTTGATAGAATAGTCTGGCACTCTCTCTTCCAAACCTCTACACCTCACGGTAGAAGAGGAACGACTAAGTAAGTAAGTAAGTAAGCCTATGAACAGATCTACCGGTGTTATCCTTCGAAGATAAGTGCCTGTTCGGTACCAGGAAGCTCAACCTCTAGTTTAAAATAAAGACTGAATATTAATAAAAAATTCCACCAGTGTCCAATGAAAAGAAAACAAACAATAGTGCGTGATGTTAACCAACAACCTGCCATTATATACCCGTATTAACCTAAGTTAGAAAACTACATCTACACACTTATAATATAATAACATTTGTATTATGGACAGAAGATCCATGGTGTTATTTAATTGATGTAAATAATTCTTTTGATTTCACTTTTGATTGTCAGTCCTGATTCAAAACAAACTAGAACCAGGACAATAAATTGTAAAAATTTAACTTTTACCCAAAATTCAACCACTGACTTACTAAAGATAGTCTTTTAAAGTGCAGTTTGTATGCGATTGTCGTAGTACTGTTGTGTTGGGTTGGATAATAAAATAGTTGTTTATATGTTTAGTTGGTTAATGCACATTACACTACATATTCATAACCATAGACACCAAACGTAGTCATCATACATTATAGTCAAAGAATAAGTCTGAATGAGATCATAGAGGTGGTAGCAGAAAGGTACCCTGTAAACGTACCATCATATGTGTTATATTCAGGGACCTTCACAGCTGACCTCATTCAGTACACTAAGAGTGCATAACAACATTTCTTAACATCAAATCCACCACATCGGTAACCATAGACGGTGGATCTTCCAATCATTGCTGTTCTTATATTGTACTTCGGTGTTGACAAAAGGCGAGGATTGTACTTTAAGATAAGTGGCAGTTTGGTTTTGGAAACTAGGCCGTTATATTGTGTGTAACTGAGCCTTCTTTGCAACACATTATATTATATGCTTTCTGTTTTGTTACATGTTTAGATTAGTGTGTTTATTTTTGCGAGTTTGGTTGGGTCGATGACTCCAATAGAATATCCCACTTAACCGAGGGTCTATTGTGAGCGTTCTTTAGGGAACTTATCGCGTATTTCCCAGTTGGGGAAATTTCTTGCGACTTTTGTTGCTGCGCGATATTTTTTGTTAGTTGTGACGAGATGTGTTAGTGTCGTTTTCATTATTTTTCTCCATTCTTCCGTTCTGTTCTGATTTGTTTGTATTTGTCTGCCTTCTTTTTTCTATTGTTTATTTTTATACACCTTTTCTGTTTTATACACTGTGTTGTCATTGTATTATTGTGATATTTCGAAGTTATCATTACAATTTTTTGTAACATTTTCTTTAGTTTTGCTTTTCAGTTTAGTTGACCTCTGCGAATGTTTTCGATTGTCTAGATGTTTGTCTTTGTTTAATTAGTGTTAGATATTGTCGTCATATACAGTCTACATATATACTTGGTCATGTACTATTATTAATATGATACACATTAGATACTGAGGTGATTGATGGTGACATTATAGACAGGGTAACTATACAAAGTCTTTGCCAAAGACTTGTCTCCCACTAAGATTGGGATATAGTGTATTATTATTTCAGAAGTATTGATAGCACATTATTGGACATAATGTCTATATAGGATTACTTTATCCAGCAAAGGATAACCCTTGGCAAAACTGGTGAGAAATTGGAAGAGTTTGCACTTACTCAATACGACAAGTCGCAAAAGCAGAAGAGAAAAAACAAAAAGCTGAGGAGGAAAGATTGGAAAAAGAAGCTGAAGAGAGAAAGATTCAGCAGGAAAGAGAATTTGAAGAGAAAAAGTTAAAAAGAGAAGCTGAAGAGAAAAAGTTACAAAGAGAAGCTGAAGAGAAAAGTTACAAAGAGAAGCTGAAGAGAAAAACTTACAGCAAGAAAGAGAAGCTAGAGAGAAAAAGTTACAAAGAGAATTTGAAGAGAAAAAGTTACAAAGAGAAGCTGAAGAGAGACAAAGAGAAGCTGAAGAGAGAAGAGAAAAACAGAAAATGGAACATGAAGAAAAACTCTTAGCTTTGGAGTTAGAGAAAACAAAAGTGATGAATATGGGTAGTTCTCAGGCAACTTCTAATAAGACAAATGAGAATACTTATAAAGTAAAACTACCTCCTTTCAATGCTGCACAGGACGACATAACGTTCTATCTTGATAGATTTGAACTTACATGCGTAGCGCATAAGGTAGATGAGAAAAAATATGTGGGTCAACTGTTGGAAGCACTTACAGGTGAACCATTAAATACTATAATGGCAATAGATGAACCGGACAAGACTAACTATGAAGTTGTCAGAGCAACTTTATTAAAGAGGTATCAACTTAAAGAAGATGATTATCGTCTTCGTTTTAAAACTATGTTACCAGAAACTGGAGTAGAGTTCTCAGACTTTCTTACAAAGATACGTCTTACTTTCACTCGATGGATTGAGTTGTCTAAGACTGAAAAAACATATGAGGCACTAGTGGACTTATTACTTAGGGACAAAGTGATGTCATCAGTTAGTGAGTCCTTTCTTGCCTTCATACATGAACGTAAACCTAAGAACATAAAGGACATGGAACAATACTGTTGCCAGTATGTCACTGCACACCCACAACAAACGATTAGTAATTCTAAGATTAAAGAGGGTTTGCCCGTGGCTTCTGCGACACCATATGGCAGAATTTTCAGAGTAAATTTAAAGGCAATAAACGCAACTTTGATAAGAAAAGTAATCGTAATTATGGACAGGATCAGGGTGATCCATCCCACAGTGGTTCGTATTCAAAGAACTGGAGGCGATCTGACAGCCCTCGTAACTTTGGTTCCGCCAATTTTGGGAACTTTCGTAGGGGTAGCCACAATAGAAACTATCCTAGCTATCATAATTTTGCAGGGAAACAGCAAAGTCAATCTGGTAGATATTCTAATCAAGGAGTAAATCACAATCACAATTGTGAAAACTGCGGTGCAAACCAAAGCAAAAAGTCAAATAACAATATTTCCAGAGGACATAATAGTCGGGGTAGATGGCAACACAACAATAGTAGATCATGTCATCATGCTAATTGTGCTCAACAAGAGTTACAGGTAGTTAGTAATGAATCTAATGATAATAAAGCTAACCCTAGTGCTGTCACATGTTGTGCCTTCGATTATGGGAGAGCATCTCAATGCCCTCAGTGCACTACTTTGTTTGAACCTACTACAATATCTACCCTGAGTTGTGGCCATCCTCTACCCGCTCTTGATGCCGCAGCGGCGCATGACGGGAGAGGATCTCTTCTCCTAAATAGAGGTCTTATGAATAAAAAACCAGTCTCAGTTCTCTTTGATTCTGGTTGTACTACTATTGGGGTTAAACAATCTCTCGTAGATCCTTCCTGTGCAACTGGAAAAGTGATCAAATGTGTAACATTTGGTGGCACAGTAGAAAAATACTCGACTGCTATCATACACATTGCTACTCCTTTCTTTACGGGAGATGTCTACGCGTGTCTGCTACCGAATCCTATTGCGGATCTTATCGTCGGGCGTATACACGGGGTTAAGGAATGTACCCCGCAGCAAATTGTTGCCTGGGAAGAACAAAATATGGAAGCTGCTAATGCAGTTGTCACAAGAACACAGTCTCAGAATATGCCTCCGTCTTCATCGACCGAAGGTGACGAAGTACTTGAGCAAGATAATCATTCGGTAATTTCGCGTGATTCTTTTATAAAAAGTCAACAAGAGGAAACTTCTTTAAAAAATTCTTCCTTTTGGTTAAAGATGGTGATCCAAATCAGAACACAAATCGCAAATCCTGGATCACTATGAAGAATGGTGTACTAGTGCGTATGGTACAACACTCACACACGTCTATACACTCACAAATTCTTGTACCCAAAAGTATGAGAGTTCGTATGCTGCAACATGCTCACGACTCCCAATGCGCTGGTCATATGGGATTTTCACTTACTAAGTCAAGAGTTCTTGCGGCTTTCTTTTGGCCATTCGTAAATAGAGACATACGTCTTTATTACCGCTCGTGCAGAGTATGTCAAGAAGTCAAGTCGAAAGGTCCTCACCATGCAGCACCTATCCAGGCTGCGGACATTCCTATTCGTCCGTTTCAAAAAATGGCGATAGATATCATTGGTCTTTTTAAAATCAAATCAGCCAGAGGACACCAATTTATTCTTACATGCATAGACATGTGTACTCGTTGGCCAGAGGCAATACCTCTTAAGAGCATTTCTACTTCCAACATTGCAGACGCTCTTTGGCTGATATTTTCACGTCTGGGATTTCCTAGAGAAATCTTGTCAGACCATGGCACCCAACTGATATCTGACACTATGTCACAAGTGATGTCTACTCTTAATATTGAAAGGTCTTTGAGTAGCATCTATCATCCAATGTCTAATGGGTTAGTCGAACGTCTCAATAGAACCCTCAAAAATTTACTTGGGAAGATAACTGAGGATCATCCTCAGGATTTGGACAGAGTCTTACCCGCGGCTCTCTTTGCATACAGAGAGGTTCCTAATGAACACACCGGGTTTTCTCCTTTTGATCTCGTCTTTGGCGCGCGTCCGCGCGGCCCTATGTCTTTGCTTCACGATCTTATAGCTGCCGATGATATCAATGATGACACACAATCTTCTTATGAAAATGTCATTGCACTCAGGCAGAAAATCATTGAAGCATGCAAATTAGCAACTTTGCATCGGAATTTGCTAAAGAAAAGGCAAGGCAATTTGCGAATAAAAATAGATGCCTACGACAACTTTGTCCTGGTGACAAAGCATTTGTATTACTCCCTACCAGGGAAAATAGACTTCTCATTGGATGGAGAGGTCCTTTTATGATTGTCTCTAAAATTTCTGATGTCGACTATATTGTCGATATAGACGGGAAACATAAAACCTTTCATATAAACATGCTTACGGAATTTTTTGAACGTCCAGAATACTTGCAACCTATCTTTCAAGTGACGGACGACACTCCCGTTCCTCATGGTTATTACTCATCTCTGTCAGTGATACAAGATGAAGAATCTACTTTCTCGGACGTTAATCTTCCTCTTCCGATGATTCCACTTCATTCTATGGAATCATGGAAAAACGTTACTATTTCTCCTATATTGTCTCCTGAGGAACAGCTACAAGTCTATTCCACGTTGCAAACATTTCAGGATGTTCTCACGGACATTCCTGGACACACATCAGTCATTAAGCATGACATAATACTTACTGACCATACTCCTACCAGGGTCAGACCATACCCTATTCCTATTCATTTCCAAACACAGGTCGAGAAAGAATTGGATGAAATGATACAGTTAGGGATAATTGAACCATCCAATTCGGCATACTCGTCGTCTATGGTTATTGTTCGAAACAAAGACAATAACATACGCCTTTGCGTCGATTACCGTAAACTAAACCAAGTAACGAAATTCGATGCTGAGCCTATGCCTCTATAGGATGAGCTACTTACTAGACTTTCTAACCCTCGCTTCTTTACCAAACTCGACTTGTCTAAAGGTTATTGGCAATTTCCTTTAACTGAACGAGCCAAACCTCTCACTGCTTTCTCTACACCCAGGGGCTTGTTCCAATGGAACTTCATGCCTTTCGGCCTTATGAATGCCCCAGCTACATTCGTACGCATGATGCGTCGAATTCTTTCACATCGTTCAGATGTTATTGCATACTTGGACGATATCTGTCTTTTTAGTGATTCTTGGGAAGATCACTATTTGGGTTTATGTGAACTACTGTCTACTCTGCGCGAGCATAATTTGACAGCTAAACCCTCTAAAGCCTATGTTGGATTTAGTGAAATTTCTTTTCTTGGTCACCGTGTTGGACATGGTCTCTTGAAGACAGAGGACCACAACACTTCTAAGATACTCAACATCACTATTCCTAAGACAAAGAAACAGATCCGTAGTCTCTTAGGCCTAATACAGTTCTACGGAAGATTCATTCATAATCTCTCTTCTATTACGGCACCACTCTCAACCCTATTGGAGAAAGGGTCTCCTAATGTAGTGCGCTGGTCACAAGAATGTCAATCTTCATTGGATCAAATTAAGTCATTATTTTCATCTCCTCCTATCTTAAGACTACCTACAGCTGATAAGACATTTGTTCTTCGTAGTGACGCCTCATCAACAGGGATCGGGGCGGCACTGATGCAAGAGTATTCAGACACTCTGCATCCTGTAATGTACGTCACTAGGAAACTGAATGCAGCAGAAAGGAATTATTCCGTTCTAGACCGAGAATTATTGGCTATGGTCTGGGCGATTCTTAAACTCCAAAGATTCCTTCTCGGCGCGCATTTCATAGTAGAAACCGACCAAAAAGCTCTCACAGCTATGCAGAGTAAGGATTTGAAGAGCTCAAGATCCACTCGATATGCTATTGCTCTTCAACCTTTTCATTTCACGGTACGAGCTATCCGTGGTTCGGATAATGTGATGGCAGACATACTGTCACGATGCCCACATGAATCTACTTAACTCTCATGTCTAGATCTCCTGATACATATCTAGATTTATGACTGTACCTTACAATAACATGCTACTAGAACATTTATGTCACTTTACTTAAATTCATTGTTATGAATTGTTTGATTTCTTTCTCTGTTACCGTTCTTGGTATAACAGAGAAGGTTTAGTTATCATGATATAAAGGTCGGAAATTATTACGGCCACACTTAATAAGGTAGAAATGTAATAGTGACTATGGTACATTATAACATTCTAAGAATCGTGTTATTTGTATTGTTCTCAGTAAACCAGTACTTTGTCCGGGAATGCCGTCACAGATTTATCTGGATACATTATGACTTCCATGCTGACCATTCGGATGCTGCTTACAAGCGACCTCCGGACAAGGCCTCTGAGATTATCGCCTGTTAGTTAGATTATACTTGTATAGTCATATTGTTGTTAAATTACTGTATACATTTTGTAATGATCATCCGTTTCATAATAATGAGTTTATGGCATTAGACGTTGAAAGATTTCTATGCTTATGTGATATAATGACATTCACCATTGCTTCTCATATTGATATGATTTTTCTTGAGATGTATGTAATTTTTTCTTTGCATTGCCTGTACCTTTGGGTTTTTTGATGTCACCTTCCCCGATATGTTTTATTTGGAGGAAATATATTTTCTCTTGTCTTGTGAGATATCTGTTGTTCTCACCAGACGCGCTATTGTGCGTCGATTGGGTCTGACATTATGTCGTTATATTTATGTTGATCCTTTCATCGGCGCATCATTCATGCATTGTGAGCTTGTTTCATCTTGCTCAGTGATGTATTTAAAAAAAAAAAAGTTTCATTTTTTTCCCGGGTGGTGCGGTAATCTCTTGCTGTCTATTTGGCATAATTGTTTAAGACATCAACCTGTGTAATTCTTTTGATAGTCTAAGAAAGGGAACTGGTGATTTACGTTAGTGACAGGTTTGATTTATGGTTATCTTCCCCTTGTCTTATGTTGACCTGTGTTGGGAAGGTCTTAAATAGTGGTCATGTCTTAAGTCACTATTCACTTGACCATATACGGAGCGGCTTTGCCTCTCGCTTGAGGAAACGCCCTGGTCTGGTGTTAGTTTCGCTCAGGTCTGTGCTTATTGCACATGCGCAGGTTTTTGGAGCTAAGACCGAGGGACTTCCGTCTTGTGCAGTGTACCCTGGGCGTTGTGATCGGACAGAGCTCCGAAGATTTTTTCCTTGCCATCTTTTCGGGGATTTTGGAAGTTCATTGTATGACTGAGATGTCATCTTTCCTTCCCCTAGTTAATTCTGTATGCCAGGAATGGCAGTGTTGTGTTTAGTGTTTAATAGGATTCTGAAACAAGGTAATAGAGTCATTTTTGATCTTTTCGTATGCCTAAGTTAGAGAAGTTCATTTGATTACCTTAAGGCGACATGTTGAACAGAGCTCACAGCTGATATGTTACATAGAGCCCCATTATTGGTGCTTGATACGAGAACCAAGACCAAGTTGTCTTCTGAACATTAGACGCCCAGAGAAAGTTATCTACTTGAGTAACCCGCTATACAAGCGGGAGGATTGGCAGGAATATGTACACGGAAAGATAAAACACTAAGGTTACATTATATTTGAGGCCCACTACTTGCGGCCTGATGCTGTCGCCATAGAGGCCAGTTGTTACGGCCTTTATTCTTCATGAGAAGAAGTGCCTGGCATGTGATGCCAGGAGAAGTCATAGCCTTTTGTTAGGCCATTGAAAACGCCCTTCCCGTGCGGTATATTTGTAAAGGGGTATCTGACGGGTTCTGTCAGGGTACCAGAACTTCAGTATATGAAAGCAGAACGTAGATTGAGAGGCCATTATTGTTGGCATCATATATCTGAGCTGATGCAAAGTGTTAACCACCATTACCATTACGTAATGTCCGTGATTCTTGTACCATTGACTGTGTCGTCCATACTATCGTACGTCGTATAATAAATATTGTGAAACGTCAGCAGTATTACCTACCTTCACTGACTTCTGCATGTGGGTGAATGGGTTCAGTGTGCAGCTGTCCAAGAGCCTAAACGCATTCGCCTACACCCACACTTACCACATCATCCCACATCATATTACAAGTACTACACGCCTGAAAACATGTATGCTGTTTGTGTGCATGTCTTCATTACACCCTGGTGAATTAGATATACATCGCAACATTGTGCTGTCCAGGTGATAAAACGACACGCCTACTCTACCAACTTTAACATCACGAACAAACAGACTTTTACAAGTATATTACCTGTTATCCATCTTCTCTTTTTATACAGGTGGTAATACTTTGTTCGATCCAACGGTTTTTTAATATATAGAGAGTCAAGCTCAGATGGCTTATGGCATCCCAAAGTATATGTTCCAAACATAATAACATTGACTATACCAAAATCTGATTGTTGGAGACCCTTATAAGTCCTTCGCAAAACCAGTAGAGCGGTTAAATAACCAAACCCACGTCAATTCTAAATTGTGTAAAGTTTAACTGGAACAGGACAATGCCAGATATACTATATTAATTCTATAACGTTCCCTGGCCTGATGAGGCAGAACTTACAGCACGAATTTTTTAAATTAAACCCAGATGACAGTAACCATTATTCATACCACCAACTTCTATAGAGAACCTTTACGGCTATTTCTTTCCAAGAACAGCCTGGGAGTATCATTCTGCTGTTTGAGATATTTCCCAGTCATTACGACAGAATCCTAGAAAACAAACTTATTCCCAATTAAATACCTGCAAATCCGACGAAGAAGACCCGCCAGGAAAATTATAAATCAACGCACCCATCCAGCGAAACCTCCGAGAGAAAATAGCAGTGCCTATACGGAGCTGTACGGGACAAAATTAGCAAGACATATAATAGTCTTTAATCCATTTTTGTATTTGATAAATTCCTTGGACGTATGCTGTGTCGGCAGAGGGTAGGTTTGCCTGTTGTGAGCGCTCACTGTATGAATGTAGAGCGTGGAAACTGAACGAAAGAATTTATTTCTACAGTTAATACTATTATAACAACTTCTCTGTTATCTATCTCTCACTAAGTCTGAAGGCCCAAAGGGATAGTTAAATCACAGACATACCATGTACCCATCCTGACTACCCCACTCCCCATTGTTAATCCCTAGTTTTGATGTTTTGGGTAAATAAACCCCGGGTTTGATCATTCCTAGGTTGTCCATATTCCAGAGGGAGGGTCGATGAGAGTATATGTTTGTATTTTTTCTCTTATGTAACTATTATTCATTGATGTAATAATAACGATGTATTTTATGTTGTGATCTATATTTTTTCTAAAAGGTATAATAAACCAAATAAACCTTAAGCTATTAGTTTTGGTCAAAACCTCCCCTGCCCCATTATATATATGTGCCCATAGTTACCTGTTCGTTTCTACGTATGTACGTACTGATGTCACAAAACTCTGTGTGTGTGCGTACGAGAGGATAGTGTATTAGAATCAGTATCTAGTGGAAAAAAATACGTCTCCATTTAAGTGTGTCGTACTAGATAGGTTGGGTTGAGAAATTACTCAATCCAAGACTGTAATTTTTCCTACACTCTGTAACTCCTCGTAAACAGGACTATTTCTCACACCTTTTTCTCACCTAGATTTCACCATCTCACCTCTGCTCGATTGGGACCATAACAATAAGGCCTATCTATAAAACTTACGACAATGACGCAATTTTTGACCACAGCTCATGTTGCGCGCACGTGAAAGCAACAAAATTTGGGGTGAACACTATTCACTGACTACGCAACTGAAACCCTATAAAAGGATAACGCTACTCAAAAAAAATTCAGTTCATTTTCAAGCAGACATTTATGGCGTCTCTATCGATAAATTTAAGGAACATTGCTATTGGCCGGCTGCATGCAGGCGAAAGTCAAAGTCAGGTTGCCAGGCATCTAAACGTGCATCAGAGTACCATCCGTCGACTTTGGCACCGGTTCCAAGCCACTGGCTCAGTTGAAGACCGGCATCGCTGTGGACGACCCAGAGTGACAACAGCAGCGGAGGATCGCTTTATTCGGCTTCGTCACCTCAGAGACAGGTTAACAACAGCTTCCTCGACTGCCCAGTCATTGCCTGCAGGACGTCATGTGTCTGATCAAACTGTCCGGAATAGATTGCATGAAGCTGGACTTTGGGCACAACGACCTCACCGAGGACCTGTCCTTACGCGCCGCCATCGCCAAAATCGACTTCTTTGGGCCAACCAGCATCGTCCCTGGACAGCTGACAATCAATGGAGACGTGTCTGGTTTAGTGACGAATCTTTCTTTTTGTTGCAGCGTCATGATAGACGGCGTAGGGCCTACCGTAAGCGAAATGAACGTTTTGCCCAAAATTGCGTTGATGAAGCTCCGCCGCACGGTGGTGGGGGTGCAATGGTGTGGGGAATGATAAGTTACAACGGAAGGAGTCAATTGGTGCACATTGAAGGAGGCTTGAAAGCGCAACGATACGTCAATGAAATTCTTCGACCCCATGTCCTTCCACTTTTGGCTGCCCAAAGGTCTGTGTTTCAACAGGACAACGCAAACCCCATTGTGCAGGGTTGACCACGCAGTTCCTGACTGCCAACAACATTCTCACCCTTCCATGGCCATCCCTGTCTCCTGACATGAGTCCGATTGAGCACCTGTGGGATGAGCTGCATAGACGTGTTTGTCGCCGAGACGTTGCTCCAGCCAATCGTCGTGATCTGTTCCAGGCACTCCAGGATGAGTGGGCAGCCATACCACAGGCCCACATCAGACGTCCGATCGCATCCATGCCCTGGAGATGCCAGTCGCTGATCGGTGCAAGAGGAGGCCACACACCATACTAATGGGAAAGCCCGTACGCGAAAAAACTCTCGTGACCCAGATGCAAAACAACTGTCAATTGATTGGTTGAACCGTAAGGTATTATTGTGTGCAATTTGAACAATTAACTCATTAAATTAAAAAAGTTATTGAATGTCAAAATTATGGCTATGTGTGTGCCTTCAGTAGCTATGCGTTTCTTTTTTTGAACAGTATAGTTAAATCAATTACAGCTGCATTAACATCGTTCCAGGTCAAAACTTTAAGCCTTCAATATATACATGAGAATGAAATAATCGTAATGACAGCAGATCTTACATAATATCACATCAAAGAGCTAATTTTGGACATATCTCTAGATGGGTCAGGGATGTCATTAGAGACTGGAATGAATCTCTGAAGATATAAATATGTAACATTATATATAAGGGAAGTAATTGTTTAACAAGGGAAATAATGAAGATGTAAGTAATAATAAAATTTAAGTGTTATGATTGTTTTAATGCAAAATAAACAGCATTTTATTTTAAAGATATACTAAATAATACACAGCAGTATTAGATTTTTATATGAGTAGTCTATTATTCTGTGTTTATATTTGTAGATGTCTTTGTGCTTTATAAGAGCAATAAAGTTACAAACTAGATTGCTTACATGGGCAGTCGGTATTTATTAAAACGAGTTTCTCTTTACACATTGTATACTCCCCCATTAAGTTGTTTAGTTCTCAGCAACAAGTAACTACTCACAGGCACATAGTGCCACAACACTAAAAAAACAGGTTTGGTGCATTCACAGCAGTGATGCCACAGCTGGGTATTTCTTACTAGATCTGGGTTTTTGGGCTTCCGTCTGGGTATCTGGGTAATTTTTTTCAAAATCTGCATTAATCTGGGTATATTTGAAAATTGGCATTTACAATGTATGTATATTCTGTGCTCGCCCAATGGGCTGATCACCCGTTGGCTTGTCACACCGATTACGGAAACAACGGCAGATGGATCTATTTGTTGTTGCCCTAAAGACGCCGCTAGGCTTGATGGGAAACTACAACAGAGAAAATCAATCTGCTGTTGCCCTTAAGACGCCACAAGGCGTGATGGCCTCTGACTGCTTGGTCGGTCTTTGGCTAAGGATGGAAGAAGAAGAAGAATATTCTGTGCACTGAACATTATATGTATATTATAATTAAATGTACAACATTATGTGCTATCTATTGTTTATTCCACTTAAATTTAATTCTTGTTTTTAACCACATCAATGACATTGTTTTTTTACTCGTTTAAATCAGCTATCTATTTCCTGTTATTCTGTTAATTGCTGTCATCTGCAATACTCGGTCATTTTTGCGATGTGTTATAAAGTCTTCTTTTTACATTATTAGACTTAAGCAGATAAACAGCATATTGGTTTGTTTGTTTTTGTTTATTTTTTTTGTTATTATCAGATTATAAAATGAGCGATGATGAAGGTACGCTTGGTAGTTGTAGCAGCATGACGACACACACGCCACCGCTTAAAAAAGTGAAGTCATGGTATCAGTTGGCTTTTTGTGCGGAATGGCTAACAGACAGCGAACTGAAGGATTGGATAAAGCCGGACTTTGGTAACCGCTATGCTGCGATTTGTACGGTCTGTTCCTGTACATTAACTAATGCCAACAAAACAGCTTTATTGACACATAAAAGCACACAGAAGCACATGAAAAACTTCGAAGCCAAAAGCAATACTCTGAACATTAACAAGTTTTTCATAAAACCAAAAGAGCCCTGTCTCCAAGACAAAATTGCTAAAGCGGAGATAGTGTTGTCGCTTTCATGGCAGAACATAATACTCCGTTTTCGTAAGCTGATCATTTGATTGAATGTTGCAAGCAGATATTTCCAGACAGCACAATTGCTCAAAATATGTCACTGAAGCGCACCAAGGCTGCCTATGTGATGCAGTACAGCATTGCTCATTTTGAGCAGCTTGAAGTTATAAACATTTGCAGAACTCAGAAATTTTCTATAATCGTTGATGAGAGTACTGATATTTCTACGAACCAGATGTTGGCAGTCGTTGTGCGATTCTGTGACACAAAAACAAAAAAAGTAGTTGATTCACTGTTAGACCTCACTGAGGTGGAGGATGGGACTGGTCTTGGCATGTTTACAGCTGTTAAGAAATTGTTGAGCGCGCATGAAATCCCGCTTAGTAACGTCATTGGTTTTGCTGCAGAATACTGTGCCACTATGATGGGGACTGCAAGTGGTTTACAGGCACATCTGAAGAAAGAGATTCCACATGTCTTTGTTCTCGGCTGTGTTTGTCATTCATTTGCACTTTGTGCAAATGCTGCGAGCAACCAGCTACCGTCTTGGCTTGAAATTTTCATAAAGAATGTCTGCTTCTATTTTTCGCGTAGTTGTAAAAGAAATCTCCAGTTCCAGTTAATACAAGATGTAGTTCAGGCCCAGAAACATAAATTGTTGAAGCTGTGTGAAACACGCTGGCTGTCTCGTGAAGCAGTCATTGAGAGGATCCTTGAGCAATGGGATGCTCTGCACTTGTATTTCCAATCCGAAGCTTCAATGGACAACGTCGACGGTGCGGGGCAAATCCTGCAGACGATGAACACTGTTGGCACGAAGCACATGCTTCTATTTGTCGGCTACATACTGGGTAAAGTTAACGTCATGAACATGGAATTCCAGTCCGAGAACTTCCGTCTTCACAAAGTGTACCCGAGTGTAACAAGAGAGTATCATTTTCTTCTCATTATGTTTATTAGGCAGGAGGTATTGCAGCATGAGCATCGCACTCTTGCCGACATTGATCCTTCGGATGTACAGGTGCACAAGAAACTGAATTACATTGAGCTGGGTGGACGATGTGAAGCGCAGTTAATGCGACAACCGTTACGAGATAAAGAAGTCCAGTTTCGCAAGGATGCATTGGCATACCTGATTGAACTTTGTACTCAAATACGATGCAGGTTCCCACTTGAACAAAACAGTGTTCTGGCGCAAATGCAGCTGTTGGATCCAAAGCAAGCTTTCGATATCAACAAACCTTCTGTCATTCCATTAGCAGCGCAGTTCCCAACAGTTGTTTCAGAAGAGAGCCTTGATCGTCTGTCTGATCAATGGCGAGAACTGGCATCGTACCGAAAAGATCTTGGACATCTAGTGGATGAGGATCCGCCCGCATTCTGGCTGGGACTGCAACAAGTAACAGATGCTAATGACCAGAAGAAATTTGATGTTTTGGCTGACCTCATGTGCACGCTTATGGCACTACCTCACTCCACAGCATGCGTCGAAAGAGTGTTTTCGAAGGTTAACTTAGTTAAAACTAAACAAACCAACAAGCTTTTGTGTGAAACAGTTTCCAATCGAATACTAGCCAAGCAAGCAGTTGCCAAAGACGGAGTTTGTCATAAGTTTAATCCTAGTAAAAGCGTGGTTGAAGATGTGCGTGAAGGATTTTGTCGGCAGAGATATGCAAAGATTTTGGAACTTCACAATCAAGATACCACGTTGTCAATTCATGCATATGATCTTGACGAAAGAGAAGTTGTCGACATGAATGCCGAGTCTCTGACAAGTGACATTTTTCAACAGTAACAAATTACAACTAACATTTTATATTTAATTTGAGGAACATTTTGTTAATGTAACTAATGTAAGTATATTACTGTTAAAATATCTCATTTTCAAGAGTTCATATATTGGGGTGTTATTAAAATCATTTTTATTTAATTGTGAATTTTTGGTAATTAAAAAAGAAAATGAAGAAATACATAAAAATTGGTAGCATACAGATTACACTGACTAACAAAAAAAAATTTATTTTTTCTTTCTCTAACATTTCTATGTTTTTCTGGTCAATTTTAATGCGCTGTTTTTAAATCTGCAAACCGTTTTTCTCTATCAGGTCGGGATCTCTAGAAATACGCAATTCAAGTTTTTTTAACAACGCATACAGTATTACAACATCATTCATACAAGAAGTGTAACAGTTATGTAGGCTTGAATTTCTTTGCAGTCGACTTTCGTCGGTGAATGACATGTGGTACATCGCGATGAAGCATCCAACAATAATCGGCAAGCATGGTCACACTACACCGTCCTTGATAGCGTGACTCCATTACGGCGATATCTTGATGGAATCGTTCTCCACGTTCATCGCTGACTTCGCCAAGATTGTCAGGGAAAAAGTCAAGATGCGAATCGAGCAAATGGATTTTGAGGGACATGTTACAGCCCATAATTCTGTATGCATCTATGCACTGCTTAACAATATGCACATAGTCGACAGATTTGTGATTTCCCAGAAAGTTATCGATGATCGATTTGAATGCCATCCATGCGCGAAGTTCACTACCATGTAACAAGTTCTCGAATTGTTTGTCTGCAATAACTTTCCTAATCTGAGGTCCTACAAAGATACCTTCCTTTATCTTTGCATCGCTAACTTGCGGAAACTTTTCTCGAAGATAAGTGAAAGCTTTGCTCGTTTTATCTAACGCTTTTATGAAATTCTTCATGAGCCCCAACTTTATATGTAACGGTGGTAAAATGATGCTGTCTTTGTTAACTAATGGCTCATGTATTACATTTTTATGCCCGAGCTGCATACGATCCCTGATAGGCCACACCTTTCTTGCATAATGTTCCTGTCTGTTGCGGCTGTCCCATTCACATAGGAAGCAACAAAATTTAGTATACCCAGTCTGCATGCCCGTGAGCATTGCAATGACCTTTAGGTCTCCACAAATCCGCCATTGGTAGTCATTGTACTTTATTTTTTGCCAAAAGTATAGCCATATTGTCATAAGTTTCTTTCATATGAACAGAGTAGGCGACTGGAATTGATGAAAATAAATTTCCGTTATGCAATAACACGGCTTTTAGACTAGTCTTGGAAGAGTCGATGAAAAGTCGCCATTCGTTGACTATGTGCTCATGACCGAGGTGCACCATTAGACCGTTTACATCTTTGCAATAGCAAATGCCATCATCCATCTCAAAGTATTGAACAAGTTCTCTGTGTCTACGACGAAATTTAGATATCTGAGTATTGGGCGCTAAAAGATTCCATTCTTTGAGTCGCGAACCGAGTAATTCCGCTTGTCCTTTGGTAAGAGCGAGATCACGTATTAGATCTGACAGTTCTGAATGGTTAATTAAGTGAACACCATCATTCACCGGTATATAATCCGAGTCAGAATTAGTTTCTAAAGCAGATAAACTATCACTTTCTGATGGTTCATTCACGTCCAACGGATATTGTTCTGGTGGAAATGGGATTGGACATGTGATTGGATCATGAGGCACTGGTTTCGAAACCAATTCAATATTTGGATAAACCACAGACTTTCTAGTTTTAAAAATGAAACCATGGATATTTGTCAAGCAGAAGTAACAATCAGTAGCGTGATTTGTCGGTTCACGCCATATTACTGGCACTCCAAAAGGCATCGACTTATGCTTCGGCGATTTTCTTAACCAACCTGCCAATGTATTTGCACAAGTCGAACAAACTGCATTTGGCTTCCAAGATTTATTTGCATCATCAACTTTCGAATCGAAATAACGTTCATAAGCTTTCTTTAGTAATGGTTAACATATGTCATGCATCTTTTAGCAGTATAAAAAGTAGAATTATTTTGCATTTTATTAATTTTTAATAAGTTATATAGTAAAAATGAAACGGAGCAAATAACGGTTTCCCAAAAATATATTTATTCCCAAATATCTTAAGAACCCGACGTGATAGAGATAAACGGATTTCAGATTTGAAATCAGCGCAAGAAACTGACCTAAGAACACTTATTCTTATATAAGAAAGAAAAATGTTGTTTGTCAGTGTTATTTGTGCTAAAGATGCACATAAAAGATTATGTAAGCATCGTCTAACCCGTGTATTTGAGGCATAAAATATTCTGGGTATTTCTGGGGTTTTTTTTAGAAGAGATCTGGGTTTATCTCTAGAACTTGAGTGGCAACACTGGTTCACAGTGTAAATAATGGACATAGGTGTACTAAGCGTATGGTAGAGCTAAGGTTAAGGAGAATTTTTGAGAAGGTAATATTTGACAGCTAAATTGTTTAAGGGATTATAAAATGTACATGAAAGAGGTAGACATGAGTGACCAACTTATTAACAAGTACATTGCTTAGAAAAATACCAATAAATATAGGAAAACTTTGATTTCACTTTCTGGATATTGCTAAGGTAAGTGCTTATTTTTTATTTCAAAAAGTTAGAAAAAATAAATACCCAAATTTAGAAGAAATAAATAGCCCAGAGAGATATAGCCAGCTAGATTTTATAGAAGAGCTTATCCGGGAATTTGAGAACATAGGCGTGTATAATTATGCGCCACTTACTTCAAAAATTTCATTTTGACAGAAACTTAACTGAACAGATGGGCTATGAGAGACACTGGGAGAGAGGTTTACAGAAATATAGCCGGTCCTGATCCTAATGACAACATCAGCCATCTTACAAGGAAGGATTAGAGCAACATTTCTCGGCTCAGAACACAACATATACCACTCATTGTTAATGTTATTGTTAATCAGAGTCGACCTCACTGCACTCCGGGCAAACCCATAGGTGTTCAGTCTCCCTCAGCAAATGTCGAAGAGTATGAATGCTAATTGTACCTGTAGCACGCTGATTGTACATACGACGGATGCATGCTCTCTTACGTCCATCTCTGCTAGTCCCACGTTTGTTGCCAAACTCCAACAGTCTCAGCCTTGTTGTCTCATCCGTTGCAGTGTCATCATCTAGCAGGCGATCATTAATTGCCCTTAGTATCTCTCCCTTATCCATGTCCAGTGTCCCCACTTTGGGTGCTCTCGAGGCCAGTCTGTCAGCTCTCTCATTGCCACGTACACCTGCATGACCAGGACAGTATATCCACACCAGTTCTTGAAGACTGGAGGATTCAGTTGATGTTTTCCATTCCTGCCGCAGCCATCCGTTCTGAACTTTCCGAAGCATGGCTTGAGAGTCTGACAATATAACTGCCCTGGTTGATGGAGTTTCAGACAGCCACCTCAGCGCTGCAGTAACTGCCCCTACCTCAATTCTCATGCTGGAGGTTGTTGTCATGTAGGCTCCGCTCTGTTCAGCGATGACCCTGCCCTTTATTTTCACAGATAAGCCCCATCCTGATTTCTCACCACGCACTACAGACCCATCAGTGTACGCAATGGCGTCATCATTCTCAGCGTGATCACTTATCAACTGATTAATCTCCAGCTCTGCTTCTCCATTGCCCCAAGATCTGCACTCTCTGCCAAGGCTAATGATGACCTGCTGGTAGTTTATCCAGTTTTCCCCTGACTTACTCCACTCTTCCCCTTTGGATATATTTTCAACCCTGGTCACCTGACCAATCGTAGCCTCTGCCTGTGCCATCCATGAAATCCCCCTCTTTATTCTTGCTTCTTTGATGTCAGCTACGTTCTCATATAGAGGGTGTTTTTTTTGTCGTTGGTTACCCGCATATAGGCTTTTGCCTGGGCCATCGCATATCTGGTTCTAATCGACAGCAATCTGAGCATGTATCTCATTGTCACAATGGGGAGTATCACGCGTACAGCCCAAAACTAGTCGCATCCCTTCATTTTGAACGCGTTCCAGTCGTTCACATTGTGACACTGACAGTGAGAGTATTCATAGCCCATACTCCATAACTGAAATCACGAGCTGATGATACAGGAGAAACAATAGTCTCCGTTCCAAACGCGCAGCTGCCAATGTTTTTAAGTCTGGCAGTCCTCGCTTGCACTTCTGTATGATCAGTTCGACATGATACTTGAATGATAGAACACGATCAAAAGCTAGTCCCATTTATATATATATATATATATATATATATATATATATATATATATATATATATATATATATATATATATATACATATATATATATATATATATATATATATATATATATATATATATATATATATATATATATATATATATATATATATATATATATATACACACACACACATATGTTGTCCAACAATCACTTAAACAGAATTCAACCACAACCTACTCCAGAGTAATAATAATAATAATAGCCCCTTCAATAATAACTGACTATGGGAATGCGCCCCTGAGGTGATAGTGCTTCAGTCATAACTGACTATGGGAATGCGCCCCTGAGTTGTCAGCCCTCAGCTGCTTATTTTCCTGGTGCTCCTTTCGACGTTTTCTCCTCTCTTCTGCAAGTGTGAGCTTCTTTTTGCCTAATCTGAGGTGGCGCCGCAGATAGCACCGCCACTTGGTGCGATCGGCAGCTTCATCCTCCCACGTTTCTGGATTTATGTCCAGTGCCCTCATGTCTCCCTTGCACACATCTTTGAATCTCAGCTGCAGTTGCCCAACTGTTCTTTTGCAATTTTCCAGTTGTCCAAAGAAGATATCTTTCGCAAAGCACACCAGAGTGCCAGCTATGTAACAACCCCTACGTAACTGTTGACCACCACCTCTTTGAAAGCCTAGCACTCGATGACGTTAGGAAAACACTCCTTCCTGCGAGTCCCAGATAGGTAGAACCACTTATCATCATCATCTCAACCCGTAACCCGTCATGGGTCGTAGGGGTGCCATGGTGGAAGCATCAGCAGACATGGTCCTCCACTGCTCTCTATCCTCAGCAATGCGTTCAAGTGTGGAAAAACCGTGACCTGCCCATTCTTTGATGTTATCCTCCACTAAACGGAGAAACAAATCAACTTGCTAAAACATGCAGAAATCACTACATGACACTGGGCTGAAGGGCGAGAGACCAAGCACGGCTGGATCAATAACACCATCAACAACATCTAGACATATCTTTAGAAAGCTCAATGTATATATATAGTAGATCCCCACAGATGATTGGTTGCTTATCGCAGCTCTAAAAATTTACCTTAATAAAATCATGTCTCTTGTCAGGTTTTAGAGCATTTTTAGTTTGGAATAAGTGCTGCCTGCATAAAAGTTTAATATTTGTCGGAAAATTTGCTTCCTGCTGTTCCATCGAAAGAACGATCAAACATTCAAACTAAATGATACTTTACCGAATGTTCACTTCACTTCAGCAATAACATTGCGTTCCTATCTCATGCAATTCAGTACTGAAGTGAGGTTTTGTAAGATTGCAATAGAGTTTTCACTGGGAACTCGAAAATTTTGATTTATGATTAAAAAGAAATAAAAAAAGATCCCGTTATATGCCCGTTAAGGCATATCGGGAATGTGCTGTTAGGTCCATATTTTCTTGACCTTACAGCACACCAGGGGTGATTGGGGTCAGCATCACGCCGGCCGAATATATGATATGAAGTATGCTATTATACTTGAGTCTGGAAGTTGAAGAACCCACATGGAAACAGAAACAAGTTCTCTTGTGGCTGGCTGACAGTTGTTTGTTTTTTTTGGGACCAGCCCTTTTCAAGGTTTCTTATTGCTGCCTGATAAGCACTGGTTGTCCGCTTCAGCAGCTTAATGCCAGTCAACACTGGACAGGCCTTCACGTACATAATTCTGCTTTTTTTTAAACACTGGAAACTCCACTCTGACATAACCGACGGACTGTGGTTTTGGTTTAAAGCAGGGTTGTAGAGTCGACCAACAATTTCTTCGACTCCGAATCCTGAAATTGAAGAAGTCCGACTTCGACTAGAGTTTTTTTTTACTAGTAACGTGGCATAACATTTGGAGTCTGGACATTTTTTACCGAATCCGACTCCACAACTTGGACTCCACAGCCCTGGTTGAAAAAAGCGTGCCTCGCTACACATAGGCACACTCAAACAAATTAAACAATTTTGAAGAAACTGTGAATTTGTAAAGATAAAATGTGATATCATTTGTTGGAATTTTCCCAGACGTGAAGAATTGAAAAATTGATAAGCGAAAAATGATGACATCACGTAAAAAAAAAAAAAAGGAGTATAAAATTAGATTAGAGGATACATTCAATATTGATATAACATGGACGATTAAAAATGTATAATTGTAATGAAAAGAAAAAACGGTCTTTGAAGCTAAAATAAAACTTAATAACATGACTATGAAGTCGCAGTCGAAAATCGGAGGCGTGGAGTCGGTCGTTTTTTTTATTTAAGTGGAGTCGTAGTGGGTAAAAAATGTCCGGACTCCATATCCGCATTTTATTGCCATATGCCTAGTACAATAATGTTATTCAGAGTCGGGAGTCGTAGTGGGTAAAAAATGTCCGGACTTCTGTGGAGAAATTACAGTGATGCAACGTTAAAATTCCTCCATTTATAAAGATAATAGGTAAAATAACATGTAGGGATAAAAATATAGGTAAGATATGCCGAGGCTTCTTCACCTACGCCAGCGTTTTCTAGGGTCATTGAACACTAACTAGTTATACATGCAGACTAAACGAACTATCCTTTTAGACGGGGGTAGAAACGGAGATAAAAGAAAAAAATGTGACGGTCTGAACACGTGTTTGAATCTAAAGTCTAAAAGACGCAATTTGTAGTTTTTAAAGAAAATATTACGCCACTAGTTGACACAATGTAAGGAAATGGAAGAAAAACGACCTTAGCTCTTGTTAGAAACAGACGTATCTTGGACGTTTTACGGTAATTAGTTGTTTTTAGTTTGAATATAGCGGCAAACGACGTACGCGAAAGTTCAACAACAAATTTCAAAACTAACCTTGAAAAAAGTAGGTTTTTTCTTAATAATAAGTTTAGGAGAATAAAAACTAGCTAGTTTGATAGCCCATCTTAATCTGAGAAATAATATGCTTTTAATTACACAGACGGACAGATAACACGGAAGATATTGACGAAAGACTGTATTGTTCAATACAGACTAGCCAACAGTTATTTGTGCATATTTTCACTAAAGTTACATTTTGACGCGTCCTTGAGCTAACGTATAAAACCAAACTGCAGGTGGACAAGGGGCAAAAAAGGGAGGGTAGAAGCTAAAAATAACTTTGTCTCGAAATCGTATAAGTAGGGGGAGACAAAATTTGTGTAGTTTTTTGTAGTTTCGTCTAAAAAACAAGTGTAATTTTGGGAAAAGCCAAGTTGGGACGGACTGACCGACATATAAATATTACACACTAGACAGAAACTGGACCTAAATTTGACTTTGTAGTTTAAATATTTGAACGTTAGTGGGGAAGTCCGCTGATTGGACAGAAAATTTCATATTGTAGAAAAAACTCTAGAAGCAATTGCCATTTTGTATAAGACTGTCCATTGACACAGTTCGTTAATGCTAGAGGTGTGATTTCCAGGAAATATTAAATATTATCAGTGGGACGCCTTAATCTAGCCGGCAGCTCAGCTGAGTTTTGCTAGTACAACGTAACTGTGTTTTCAATTTTGAATTGTGGTAAGGGAAAAAGCATTTACCTTTTTTATTTTAATATTTTGAGTGATTGATACTGCCATGTCATGAAAAATGATTACGACAAGTGAGTGCTTATTCTAGGTCCCCAGCAGCAGTCCAGGGCCTAGAGGCAAAACAAATAATACAGGAAAACATATCTAAGACTATGGAAGACAGATCTATATTTGAGATCAGTGGGAACATATTACCCACCTTATTGGATGGAAGAGGAAACTATTGAACATATTTCGGATGCAATGCAGTCATGGGAAACTAGTGCTATTTGATAACACCTGGGTGAGATGTGCTGAGTTGGTCAGAGAGATCTGACCTGATCTTTGTATTGTTTTTTCGTTGTTATGTGTAAAAATTAGTGCAGTAGGCAGTGTGTTGACACATGGCACAAATTTTGGTTTCAGAGTTTCTGGTCTGGCACTACGCTAGTGCCAGATGCTTTGTAGAAGTCCAAGTGTGGATGCCTAAGAAGCCTACCATTTCACTCCAGCTACTGTGAGGAGTGGGCCACTTGAATTCTTTACTGCATCGTCACAGGCCAGATAAGTGAAAACCTGGCCTGTTGTGGATTCATCAATACTTGTCCACAAATCAATAAATAAATAAAATCCTGTTGTACAAACACTAAACCTCAGTCCATATTTCAAAGACAATGAACATTATAAACAGAGATTGGGCATGATGACACCACCCCGACTAGACATCCAGTGCTAGTTTTCAAAGACACTATAGTTAGTATTAATATTAATCAATGTAACAATATATTTATGTATAAAATTTTCATTTGATTATTCAATATATATATATATATATATATATATATATATATATATATATATATATATATAGAGATATATATATATATATATATATATATATATATATATATATATATATATATATATATATATATATATATATATATATATATATATATATATATATATATATATGCACTTTTATTGATAAATACATATTGTTTCATACGTCCTGACCAGAAGAAACATTTGGTTCAGGACTAAATAAAATTCAAAAAATTGTAAAATCTAAACTTCTAAAGCCAGTGTTAGTTGATTTGATCATAGAACTTATTATTATTATTAGACTTAGTATTTACATGTGTGTGTCTGTGTATTTAATTACCTACACATCACATTTCATTACCCTAGACATTAAACGTAGCTAACATACATAATAGTAGAATAAGTCTGTTTGAGGTCATAAGTGGTAGCAGAAAGGCATTCTGTAACTCACATAAACTGTTATCTTCAGGAGCCTTCACAGCTGACCTCATCCAGTACACTAGGTAACATAGCAACCATACAATAACATCAAAAACCACTACAAATATTGGGTAGCTCTTGTCCGGGATTAGGTTTATCAAAGATATTAGGATCTCCTGGTCCGGGAATTAAACTATTGGGGGCATAAGTTGTATAAATTTAACAGTGTCCCTAAAATTAAAAGTGGAAAGTAAAAGTTGATGAATCTTCACAGCCAGTGGTAATTAATTAATTAATATATTACTTTACTAATTAGATTGTATAATTTACCTTATTCATTGTTAAATTGTGTGATATAGTATGGCAGATCTAGCCAAATTCAGATCGGCTGCTGTGCTGACGGCTAAGGAGATGAACATGGATAGTCAGGTTTTAATTCAATATGTGACGTCAGAATGTGACAAGTATATTGAAAGGGAAGATAGGAGGTTAGCTGAAGAGAAGAGGTTACAAATTGAGGCTGACAAAGAACTTAAGAGGCTGCAGATTGAGGCTGACAAGGAGGCTAGGGCATTGGAGGCAGAAGAAAAACGACAGCAAAGGGAGGCAGAAGAAAAGAGATTGACTGCCGAAAGGGAAGCAGAAGATAGGAGATTGCAAAGGGAGCACGAATTACGACTAAGGGAGTTGGAAATTCAAGGCCATGCTCCTGAAAAGGGTGCCAGCCCCTTTGCCTCAGATGCCACGCCTAGTCAGGGAGCCTCAACCTCAGCTATGGGGTTTCATTTAGACCATTTTGTTGAGAAAGACGATGACATAGAGGGGTACCTAAGTAGATTTGAACTATTGGCTACTACGTATGGGTTAGAGAGAGAGAGGCGGAGTCTTAAGTTATCCCAAGGGCTTAGAAGTACTTCTTATGGAGTTTTTGCTAAAATGAATAGAGACGACCAAGACAATTATGACATGCTAAAGCAGGCTTTGTTATTGAGATATGAAAAAATTGTGAATTTTATCGTAAGACGTTTAGAAATGCCAAACATTTGTCTGGGGATATATACCACAAATTCTCTGCCAGACTGGAAACCTATTTGGAGAAATGGACTGCTCTGGGGAAGACCCAAGATCTCAAAGAAATGATCATGATAGAGCAATTAAGAGAGCCCATGGCACTAGACCTGAGAAAATTTCTCATGGAACAAGGTGCAGAGAGGTTGGGGGAGGTTTTGAATGTCGCTGAGAGGTATCAGGCAGCCCAGGCAGAGGTAAGTGGTTCTAAAAAGAAACATATAGAAAATTTTAAAGCTCCACAGCACTTTAATAAATTTGATACTAGAGAACAAGACAATAAAGGTAGGACAAACTTTGATAGGCCACGAAATGATTATCGTGATAGAAACTCACAGTTCAATGACCAAAAATATAAAGAAAGAAAACCGTTAAACCAAGGAAAAAGATGGTGCAAATGGTGCAAGAAAGACAACCATAACAACGAATTTTGTAGAAGGAAACCTTCAAACATTGCTGCAATGAAGTCGGGGACTCAACGATTAAAGGTTAATCCTAATGGACAGCAGGAACCTTATTACCCCCCAGTTTGTGAGGATGTTATTTGTAATGGGGTCACCATAAGGTGCCTTTATGATACAGGTTTGGATTATGATTCAGTTGTGAAGGCTAGCCTAGTGGACCCAAGTCAGTATACCACCGAAACAGTGGAAATACAAGGGGCGACTAAGGACATACCACTCATGATACTTCCCATCGCAAGGATAACGGTGAAAACTCGCTATGTGGAAGGAGAAATCAGAGCAGCAGTGATAGATGAATCAATCTACCCTCTGATATTGGGGTGTAGATACGTCTTCTTGGGGAATCCCGAAAGACCTGTGATCATGGCGACAGTGCAGACCAGGTCACAGTCAAAGGAGGAAGAAGGTGAACCTATAAATTCTCATCCAGAAGAGATGAGGAAGGCGCAGGCTGAGGATAGGACACTCAAGCCATGTTTTAAAAAATTGCCCAAATGCCACACACCTCCAAGCAAGGGAGAGTATTTTATGAAGAACAAGTTGCTATACAGGAAGACAGGAACTAGATCCACTGGTCACGGACAGTTGGTTCTTCCCAAGGCATATAGGGCAAATTTAATAAGGAGCTTACATCTTGGAAAAGATGGTGACCATGAGAAAGTAGGTACCATCTGCCAAAAGGTTGCTCGAAAATACTATTGGCGCGACGTAAATGTCGACATTGAGAACTTTGTAGAAGTATGTGGCGTATTTCATGAGGGAACACCCACAAAGGGAAGAAATGTGCAGGACCTAGAAACGCCACGGGGCAAACTTAGGCCTGGAAGGAAAAATAATTATAATAAAGTAGACAAAGTGGAATGGGAGCCCCCTTTTCACACCCAGTCTTCACTTGATTGTATTAACATGGCCACTATGCGACGAGTACAAAGAGTAATTTTACCCCAGAATAAGCTGACAATCCCTCGGTCAGCATTATATAAACGGGAGGAAACTAAACGAGAGCGAAGATCTCTCACAAGTAATCTAAAGTGGGGAGACAAACCCAAGAAAAAAATTGGTAGTGGTCGATTTGTGAGTGATGATTCTAGGAAGAAAAGTCCTCACTACAAGGCTTCTAATGGAAAGGACCCGACGGGTGCCATGAAAAATAAGTATGAAAATTTAAAAGTCCATATGTAAAACCTTATTAAGGACCTGGACAGATGAGAAAGCAGAAGAGACTGTTACCTCATCATATCAATATGTGAACGAGCTGACCTCTCGTCTGAAAGCTGGATGGAAACTGGCAAATGATAATTTGAGGGTAGCCAGGAAGAAACATGCAGCGTATTTTAATAGGAAAGCAAAGGACAGAGAATTAGCGGTAGGAGAGAAAGTGCTTCTTCTACTACCCGGCAGCCAGAATAAGTTGCAAATTGGATGGCAAGGTCCATATACGGTTCTAGAGAAGGTGTCTAGAACAAACTATAAAATTGACAAAAAGGGGAAGGAGAAAATATATCATGTGAACCTTTTAAAGAAGTATCTGGACAGACCAATCCAGGAAGGCACCCCCTTACTGAACTTGGCTATCGCAACTAAAATGAAAAAGGAACCAGTCACCTCACATGAATACCCCTTACATCCCTGTGAGACAGCCGCACAGGTAAAAGTCAGTAAGAACCTGATTAAAAATCAGAGGGAGAGAGTTCAACAGGTTCTGGAGGAACATACAGATGTATTAACAGATAAACCAGGACATACAAATTTGCTACAGTATGACATGAAGCTGGTAGACTCAAACCCAATCTGTATGAGAGCCTATTTTATTCCGTTCGCTAAGGAGAAGGCATTGAAAGAGGAGATAGATTATTTGTTGAAAGAAGGAATTATTTCACACAGTGAATCTTCTTTTAGCTCCAGTGTAGTTTTGTTGAGGAAACCGTCTGGGGAACATAGACTGTGCATAGATTACAGGAAACTGAATGCTGTCACAGAAGGACAAGTGGATCCATTACCGGACACAAAACAGTTATTTGCCAGATTGAACAAGGCAAAATACTTTTCGAAGGTGGATCTTAGCAAAGGCTATTACCAGATTCCAGTGAAGCCTGAAGTTAGACCTTATTTAGCTTTTAGCACCTCGGAAGGACATTATGAATTCAACATGCTACCATTCGGATTGAAAAATGCTCCGAGTGTATTTTCTAGGATGATGCGCAAATTGTTGGATCCACTGAATAATCCATGTATCACAAATTTCATGGATGATATTCTCGTCGCCACGGAAACATTTGAAGAACACATTAACTCTCTGAATATGTTATTTGATAGGCTCAGAGAAGCGAACTTAACTGCTAGACCAACAAAATGTTGTATTGGATGCAAAGAGTTGGAATTCTTGGGACACTCTGTATATCAGGGTAACATGACCCCTGACCCCAAGAACTTGGAAAAACTGCAGAGAGCACCTAGACCGCAAACAAAAAAAGACGTGCGATCATTCGTATCGTTATGTGGGTTTTACCAAAAATATATCAAAAATTTTAACTCTATATGTGCTCCTCTGACGAATCTGACTCGCAAGGGAAATCCAGATAAAATGGTTTGGTCAGCGCAATGTGAATTGGCATTTCAAGAGTTAAAGGAAAAACTCACTAGCAAGACCATTATCAAATTACCTGATTTGACTCAGGACTTTGTGGTGAGAACAGATGCAAGCAATGTAGGCCTGGGGGCTACTCTGTTGCAAAGGTCCTCTTCACCCAATGGGGAACTGAACCCAGTCGCTTATGGAAGCCGCAAGTTGAACAAGGCGGAACAAGGATATTCCACAAGCGAAAAAGAATGTTTAGCGTTAATCTGGGCAATAAAAAAGTTCAAATCTATCTGTATGGTAGGACTTTTGTGGTCCAGACGGATCACCAGCCTCTCGTGTTCTTATCTCAGGCCAAGCATGAAAATGCAAGATTGTTAAGATGGTCTTTATTGTTGCAACCATATCAGTTTAATATTCAATATATCCCGGGGTCACAGAATGTCGGTGCAGATTTTCTCAGTAGGCACCCCTGTGATCAAAATTAGAGTAGTTGGCAGGCGTGAGGAGTTAATTTTATCTATGTGTATCACTGGTTTTGGAACTTGCATTAGTGCATGTTCTCAGGTGGGGAGATGTGTGGTGAAATTACAGTGTTGCAACGTTAAAATTCCTCCATTTATAAAGATAATAGGTAAAATAACATGTAGGGATAAAAATATAGGTAAGATATGCCGAGGCTTCTTCACCTACGCCAGTGTTTTCTAGGGTCATTGAACACTAACTAGTTATACATGCAGACTAAACGAACTATCCTTTTAGACGGGGTAGAAACGGAGATAAAAGAAAAAAATGTGACGGTCTGAACACGTGTTTGAATCTAAAGTCTAAAAGACGCAATTTGTAGTTTTTAAAGAAAAAATTACGCCACTAGTTGACACAATGTAAGGAATTGGAAGAAAAACGACCTTAGCTCTTGTTAGAAACAGACGTATCTTGGACGTTTTACGGTAATTAGTTGTTTTTAGTTTGAATATAGCGGCAAACGCCGTACACGAAGGTTCAAAAACAAATTTCAAAACTAACCTTGAAAAAAGTAGGTTTTTTCATAATAATAAGTTTAGGAGAATAAAAACTAGCTAGTTTGATAGCCCATCTTAATCTGAGAAATAATATGCTTTTAATTACACAGACGGACAGATAACACGGAAGATATTGACGAAAGACTGTATTGTTCAATACAGACTAGCCAACAGTTATTTGTGCATATTTTCACTAAAGATACATTTTGACGCGTCCTTGAGCTAATGCATAAAACCAAACTGCAGGTGGACAAGGGGCAAAAAAGGGAGGGTAGAAGCTAAAAATAACTTTGTCTCGAAATCGTATAAGTAGGGGGAGACAAAATTTGTGTAGTTTTTTTGTAGTTTCGTCTAAAAAACAAGTGTAATTTTGGGAAAAGCCAAGTTGGGACGGACAGACCGACATACAAATATTACACACTAGACAGAAACTGGACCTAAATTTGACTTTGTAGTTTAAATATTTGAACGTTAGTGGGGAAGTCCGCTGATTGGACAGAAGATTTCATATTGTAGAAAAAACTCTAGAAGCAATTGCCATTTTGTATAAGACTGTCCATTGACACTGTTCGTTAATGCTAGAGGTGTGATTTCCAGGAAATATTAAATATTATCAGTGGGACGCCTTAATCTAGCCAGCAGCTCAGCTGAGTTTTGCTAGTACAACGTAACTGTGTTTTCAATTTTGAATTGTGGTAAGGGAAAAAGCATTTACCTTTTTTATTTTAATATTTTGAGTGATTGATACTGCCATGTCATGAAAAATGATTACGACAAGTGAGTGCTTATTCTAGGTCCCCAGCAGCAGTCCAGGGCCTAGAGGCAAAACAAATAATATAGGAAAACATATCTAAGACTATGGAAGACAGATCTATATTTGAGATCAGTGGGAACATATTACCCACCTTATTTGATGGAAGAGGAAACTATTGAACATATTTCGGATGCAATGCAGTCATGGGAAACTAGTGCTATTTGATAACACCTGGGTGAGATGTGCTGAGTTGGTCAGAGAGATCTGACCTGATCTTTGTATTGTTTTTTCGTTGTTATGTGTAAAAATTAGTGCAGTAGGCAGTGTGTTGACACATGGCACAAATTTTGGTTTCAGAGTTTCTGGTCTGGCACTACGCTAGTGCCAGATGCTTTGTAGAAGTCCAAGTGTGGATGCCTAAGAAGCCTACCATTTCACTCCAGCTACTGTGAGGAGTGGGCCACTTGAATTCTTTACTGCATCGTCACAGGCCAGATAAGTGAAAACCTGGCCTGTTGTGGATTCATCAATACTTGTCCACAAATCAATAAATAAATAAAATCCTGTTGTACAAACACTAAACCTCAGTCCATATTTCAAAGACAATGAACATTATAAATAGAGATTGGGCATGATGACACCACCCCGACTAGACATCCAGTGCTAGTTTTCAAAGACACTATAGTTAGTATTAATATTACTCAATGTAACAATATATTTATGTATAAAATTTTCATTTGATTATTCAATATATATATATATATATATATATATATATATATATATATATATATATATATATATATATATATATATATATATATATATATATATATATATATATATATATATATATATATATGCACTTTTATTGATAAATACATATTGTTTCATACGTCCTGACCAGAAGAAACATTTGGTTCAGGACTAAATAAAATTCAAAAAATTGTAAAATCTAAACTTCTAAAGCCAGTGTTAGTTGATTTGATCATAGAGCTTATTATTATTATTAGACTTAGTATTTACATGTGTGTGTCTGGGTATTTAATTACCTACACATCACATTTCATTACCCTAGACATTAAACGTAGCTAACATACATAATAGTAGAATAAGTCTGTTTGAGGTCATAAGTGGTAGCAGAAAGGCATTCTGTAACTCACATAAACTGTTATCTTCAGGAGCCTTCACAGCTGACCTCATCCAGTACACTAGGTAACATAGCAACCATACAATAACATCAAAAACCACTACAACTTCATATCCGCATTTTATGCCATATGCCTACTACAATAACGTCAATCGGAGTCGGGAGTCGGGGTCAACACATTTTTCGGTCGACTCCAGTAACCCAGCTTACATGTAATGCTGTTAGTGGGCGCCACCGCTGTCAGATTGGTTATTAAAAGATGATCTTATGACGCGTTTCTTTATGATCACGAGCTAACTCTAGGGTTTATGAAAGAGTAATTTGCCTTATGTTTTTTTTTAATTACATCTAAAAACAGGTAGTTTTACTTATTATATTTTAAAATAAGAAATGAAAAACAATTGTAAAATGACATAAAAGTACATGTATTTAATGATGTTTATTGGCAGTATGATTACTTCCCTTGTACAATAAGGAAAAAATTACGTCGCTTGAAGTTAAGCAAATAAATTTACTATTGGTTTTTTGTGTGTTAAACTTCACAAATATTTAAAGCAACATAGTTGAAAGTAAAAATAAAATGAGACCCAAGCAAAGTCTCCAGTCGTCTAAAGGTGCTGCCGATACCGAAATGTTAAGACGTTGGCTGTTATTCATTCTCCTTAAATGTTTTGACGGGTTATATTAACTCGTAGTTCATTTAAAACTCATTTGCTTGGACGGAGAGGAATTAGTAAAGAAAAGGGTGATTGATAAAAGAAGGAGTAAAAAGTAGAAGCTATTGGGTTAAAAAAAGACGAGTGGGAGGATAGAAACATCAAGCAAAAGTGAAAACAGAAGGAATATTGGGGCCACAGGGTGTAATTAAAGGAGACAGAGTGATGGGTGGATGGATGGATGGATGGATGGAGAAAAGACAATACAGATATAAAGAGGCACAGCTGTGGTTTGTGAGCCGTCAATAGATAATAAACGTAAATGAATTATAGGCACTCACAGAAAGAAAGAAAGAAAGAAAGAAAGAAAGAAAGAAAGAAAGGAAGGAAGGAAGAAAGAAAGGAAGAAAGGAAGAAAAAAGGAAGGAATAAAGAAAGAAAGAAGGACAAACAGACAAACATAAAGACAGAACAATGAAACAAACAAAAAATGAACCTTAGAAGGGGGATTCTAGCCATCAGTAATGAAAGATAAGTAATAGATACTCCAGAGATTCGATTTAGGTTATCTAAATACATTTTGTATTAATGCAAGAAGTAAACGTGTCAAAATATACGACCAGCTAAGTACTCCAAAAAAGTGCTGTCGCTGGAGTAATCCGTTTTAAATCAACAACTCGCAAATATGAAAATTAGACGTGGACTTTCAAAACATTTGAATAGACACTAATATTTGCAAACTTTAATATTAACACGTAAATATCAAATACAAGACAAGACAAAGGTTATAATGCTCACGTCTGGCAGATTATGTACTTAAACTTAGCTTTGTAGTTTTCGACGATAGTTTGTCGTTTGAGCCTTGTCTAGTGATGCTAGGTCTTCATGGATTCTTGACTTTACTTCTCAAGTAAGAAGTCGAGTGGCGCCTTGGATCACGTTAATTGTATGCGTAGATCTCACAATTATGCTTACACGGATGTCTTCTAGAACCGTCTCTGAGGGTTGATGTCAAGAAATGGGTACCATGCACTAAGCAGAAGTGCAAGATAGCATCACTCATACATCTTCTTTCTACTAATGTAGAAATCAAGATACCTCACATTTCTCCCGACAATGTCATCTCCTTTGATTTCTTCCGATGTATATGAGCAAGAAAGATAAAGACAACCAGATAGATAAAAGTGTCATTTAGGTGAATACAAGAGTGTGAATAAATCATAATATAATTTACAAACATTCTGTCAATCTCAACGCATAACTGATGACACATAACATTGTATTCATAATGATATCATCATCATCATCATCATCATCATCCTCTACCTGCTCCATGTGAAGCCTGGTGCTACCTCTGCCATTGGTTCCTTGCGAGGAAATCCCCACGAAGCTTTCGACAGCTGTTGTAGTGGCGGTTTATATGGTTTTATATTTTACATGATGAGGTCGCCGGCCTCACGCATAACTTTACACACATAAACATACATGTTAAAACACACATATAAGAATGCAAAAATATACATATAACATTTACCCCCTTCTTTGTATTGTCTTTGATCCACCATCACTGAGCGTTAGCTCTTGGTTATATACCCCATTCTTTATGAAGGGTATGACCAACTCTTTGCACAGTTTGGTCCATAGCACTTACTACAGGCGTTGCCATGTAGTCTTCACAAGGTAGGGCTGCTAATGATAATTGTTAAGCTACAACATCCTAGCTTTATTACTTGGGGAACATTCCTGGGGAAAGGTGACTATGAATACACTCTCTGAATTTTAACAATTTAGTTTTAAAAGACTACTATTGGTATTAATCACGTCTTATGCTAGGAATCTTCTCTATTTACTATCTGGCGTCCTCTCTCTCTGTCTCTGCATGTTGGAAGCAAAAGTAAAGGTCCTTTCAAATGTTTAGTTAAGTATCCAATATTTTATCCCACAAAATATTATTTACGAGGTTAGTTGATTTCCTATAACTAATTACTATTAGAGGGGTGTCCTAATTGTATCACTCAGTCCGACGCATCTTATGTTTTCGAGGGGGTTAATTATTAAAATGGGTGGGGTAGATTCGTACTGACATTGCCTGGATTATCGGAACTCATTGCGTTACCAATTCCTGGCAAGTATTAGCTCTCTCTAGATGATCGGAAACAAGGATAGGCAATGAGACAGACACATTTACACATTTGTAGCAAAATATGCAAGAATACACGGTCAATTCAGTAAGATTTAGGCATAAAACGATAATAAATACATTAGCCCGGATGTGTCTGACGGTTGGCATCTTCGAAGCCAGCAGCGCTGTTTTTTGCACAGTGCTAAGCCTATAGAACGATTTCACGGAAAAAGTCTGACACGCTTTAGTTTCGTTTTCGAGAAACACTACTATATTTAACTTTTGCCCAATCTGCTGTATACACTTTGTAGTCTAGCCTTACAATTAACTATTGGCGGAAGCATGCCGCATTATAGCTATCTGAAGTAACACTTTCTGTCAACGTTGTAGCAAAATCAGTAGAAATCCTTACATTTTTTGGTAGTATTACACGATACAATGCTAACTAGTAACGCAAAGTCCTAACCCGCCCCGTCTACACCCCGCTTTGATGACACAGTCTGCACCGCATATATACACACTGCGAAAAAGCCAGCCAAGGCATCACCACGCAGACAATTTTATTTCCTCCTAGTGGTAGCATTTCTGACGTAACTAAAACAAGTTAGTTATTTGAAAAATACATGCTCGAAAGATGAAGGAGAGGAAAGATGGTGGACTTGTGTAAAATTTTATTTGACGATGGACGATGACATAAATTGGAAATTTTAAACCATTATGAAGTTCCCCATAAGAATTATATGGTAGAATGACGTAGAGTTAGCTGAGTAAGAATGTACTTTAAATAATATGATAGCCCCAGTATTAGAGAAGTTATTGAAGAAATACTAATATCTAAGAACACACGACCAGACACACTGGCGTTCCTGCTCATGTTTTTTTTTTTTTGGTAACGTTAGGGGGACGCGAGCTGGAAAAAAGAGGCAGGGAGGTACATTCAAATTCGCTTGGGGTGAACAGAGTATGAATGGGAAAGGGGAACGGTAGGAGAAATGTAATCCTAAACGTGATATCTTTTGTATTGTGCATGAATAGAGCAGACTAGCCAATCGACCACCAGTTATTCAAAATTATTTTGGTTTTTCATTCAAACTGCTTTGAATTCAAGTAGTAGAACGTTAAGATTGGCTAGTGCTGGTAGATATTAGCAAAATGCTTTGACTATTCATTGCCAGTTGAACTAATATTTGTATACAGATACGCTGAAAAACAGCTGTGTTAATTTTAAACTTAAATGAAGAATAAATTCACAGTCTGTGCAGTTCGGAGGAAGTTGAGGCCATTTCTTCACAAAATCAGCGTCATTTGTTTATATATTTCTTGATTGTGGTAAGGATATTTTATGAAATTTAATATGCTTGGTCCAACTACAAAGTTAGATACTGCTACTGGGGAAAAAGTGAAGGACATGTCGGAAGCAGACATTGTTGAGTCCACACATTAAACGGTATCTGACTGATGTATGTTGTTATAATTATGTTGACATATTATTGTATTAAAATAGTTTAGCAAGCCTCTGTGTTCAATGAACACTGTTTACATGCCTGAAGCAAATATAATTGAAAAGAAAAGAAGATAATATCATATCAAAGGAAATGTGGTTACTCCACATTATTGTATGGAGGAAAAGTATGTGAACGTACAGTGGCGTATCTACTATAAGGACTTGAGGTGTGGTCACAACAAGGTGGGAGTCCTGTACAATTCGGGGCGAGTGCATTTGTAAGGCACGCGAGGCTGACCCCATACCCACGTAGGAAATTAAGTGTTAGAATAAATGATCAGAGATAAAAGGCCAGGGTGTCCTTTTGTTGCAGAGGGTCTATGTTCCTGTTGCCGACTGGTGACAGGAAACCTGCTGAGTGCTTATAAACGCCAACCAGTCTCCAACCAGACTTATATGCTGTCGAATATCCAGTAGGAGCTTTGGTGAGTGTTGAACTTGAAATTTCTGCAACTACCCATTGAATTATCTTACAACAAGGACTCCCAGGTGAAGAGTTAAACATCTGGGACATCTCTGACATTTTCTTGTGTTTCAAAATATTACACAGGAATTTTATGGGGGTAGGATGAACTACAGCCCTCATATACAGTGACTCTCCCGTTAGATAAATAAAGTGAACTCTGTAATATTTCATACAGGAAGGACATTTATAAATACATAATAACTTTTAGTTATTGGGCAGATTGTCCCAACATTTTAATTGTTCTTTTCTGTAAACTATCTTGTCCTTATTTTCAAAGACCTGTCCACGAGCTATGAATGGACAGGCAAAATAAATTGTAAATATTTGTTCAAAGAAAAACTTAACTGCTAGTTATTAACTTCTTTAATAGAAACTTAAAGTGTTTGATTGTTGTGTACCATCATTCATTTCTCCCCTAGACACTATGTACACCATACACCATACACTAGAGCCATAAGAGTGACCGTGTGAGACCTAGGGAGGTAGCTGTAGGTTCTCTGCACATAATTCATCATCATCATTTATAGAGTCAGAGGCCTACATTTGCTTGACCTCACACGGTTATAGCAGACACCATTTCATTCTTTTAGGATACCATCATAACCTCCCCAGCAAAATCAACTTTGCTACATAAATTGGTAGGCTTATAAATAGATCGGTAATCTCATATGTTGGATAAGGTCTCACAAACGTCTGTTGAATTCTAAATCCATTGATGAACGCCTCGCTGAGCGTCGACTTCCTTACTTATAGATAACAAAATGCGAAAAGTGACCGCATCTTGACCAGAATGATGTTATCTAAGGCGAGAGTACACCTGTCGATATGAAAAAAAAGAAAAAGATTATTCCCGATAGAGGATTGTCAAAAGGAAGTAAAAGGATGGAGAGAAAAAAAGACATGAATGAGCGAATGACATTTTGCCACAGCGATAACTGAACAAGTTCCAGTATCATGCGATAGCCGAACCACTCTAGTTTCTGTTTCTGTAGACATTCGATTCAGGATGTAGTTAATACAGTGTTTTCATGTTATAGTTTCCCATTCAGTTTCTTCTTGTATCATTAATAGCTGATCTCAATCATGGTATATCGTACTACGTGATTTCTCATTTGTTAATAGGAAAAAATATAGCGACTAGCTCGGGCTTTGGCGTAGATGGCGAGTCCTTCTAGCAGATAGATAATGTTGGTCCTTTTCAGGAATTACACTCTATCAACGCTGATCGAGTTAGCAGTCAACAGAGTTGACTTTTTTGGATGGTAAATGCGCTCTGATATAATCAAATAGGTTGAGTAGGTTCTTTGCTAGAAGAAGGCAAAAACTGAACAAACAAACAAACAAAAAAGTTAATAGGAAAGTTTTTAAATAATAATGTCAATAAAAACTATAGATTAGTCAGCACTAAATTTCATAATTTAGAGAAAGGGACTACCCCAGTGACAATATTATTTTGGAGTGTTAAACTGATCTTCGACCTCAACACACTCCATTCTCGCCACTAGGCGCTGTGGTTAAGTGGATGTCAATCAATAAATCAATCAATAAATGAATCTATACCCTTTAGCTGACAAAGGAGAATATACCGTCATCAAATAATGCTAAGTCCTTCTGTCGCGTGCCATCAACTCAAGATAATTTCATGTCCTGATCATCAATTTTTTCTTCTGTCTCTCGTTCTCTTCCACTTGTGTTTGTCTGTGTGCATCTACTTCCCTTGCCGTGGGAATGCCAGAGAAAGATCTGCCTGGGAATGCCAGAGAAAGATCTGCCTGGGAATGCCAGAGAAAGATCTGCCTGGGAATGCCAGAGAAAGATCTGCCTGGGAATGCCTGTGATGAATTTACCGTGATGCAACGTTAAAATATCTCCAAATATAAAGATAAAATGTAGGGATAAAAATAATGCGTAAGATACTAGGAGACATGCTCGCCCATGCCCGCATTTCCTACCGCCATTCAAACTAACTAGTTAGACGTGCAGACGAAACGGTTTACCCTTTGTAGACGGGAGGGAAACGGAGATATAAAAAAGGAAAAATATGACTGAACACGTGTTTGAATCTAGCACGGCAAAAAGACGCAATTGGTAGTAAAAGAAAGAAAATTCACGTCCCTAGTTGACACAATGTAAGGAAATGGACAAAAAAGACCTTGGCTCTTATTCGAAACAGTCATTTCTTGGACACTTTTCGATACTTGGTCGTTTTATTTGAATTCAGCGGCAAACGCCGTAGAGAAGGTTCTCGAACAAATTTCAAAAAAATAAACTTGAGAAAAAATATGTTTTTTCTTAATAATAGAGTTATGAATATAAAACCTAGCTAGTTTGATAGCCCATCTTAAGCAGAGAAATAATATACTTTAAATTATACAGACGAATAGATAACAAGGAAGATATTGACAAAAGACTGTATTGTTCATATCAGACTAGCGACTGTACTGTTCACTAAAGTTTCAAATTTTCGTCCTTGAGACACGCAAATGCAAAAATCAAGCTGTAATGAAAGAGAGGGGGAAGGTGGAGAATTGTGGCTAAAAATAACTTAGGAGGCAGATTTGTGTAGGGTATTGCATGTAGAACCAAGTGTGTTTTTGTTAAAAACCAAGTAGAGACAAACGGACCAACAGACAATAATACATACTTGACTGAGATCTGACTGAAATTTGACTTTTGGTTGTAGATTTGAAAAAGTTAGGGGGGAAGTCTGTGATTGGGCAAATGTAATCATATTAGCGGGACAGAGATGCGCATTTTTGCCATTTGATACAATTCTGTCCAGGGACACAGTCGATTATTGCCTGTGGTGTTTTTCCCAGAAGATATTACATACATTTAGTGGGACGCCATCATATAGCCAGCAGCTCAGCTGAGTTTTGCTAGCAATTAACTGTGTTCTCAATTCTGAATTCTGGTAAGAATGAAAGCATTTATTTTGTATATTTTAATATTTCGAGTGATTGATACTGCCATATCATATAAAATGATTACGACAAGTAAGTGCTCGCTCTAGGTCCCCAGCCCCAGTTCAGGGTCTAGAGACAAACAAAATATATGGACGCCTAACTAAGACTATGGAAGGCGGATCTATTATTGAGATCAGTGGGAACATATCACCTATCTTATTGAATAAAAGGAAACTATTGAACATATCTCAGATGCAATGCAGTCTTGGGGAACTAGTACTATATGAAAACAACTGGGTAAGATGTGCTGTGTGGTCAGAGAGATCTGACCCATTCTGTGTATTGTTGATGTGTTGTGCTGTGGGTAAGAGTGGTGCAGTAAATAGATTACTGACACAGCACACAAATTTTGTTTCAGAATTGTGAGTTTCTGTTGTGGCACTAGGGTAGTGCCACATAAGCAATCAAGATTACACAAGCAGATGTGTGTGCCGCCTAACATTGTGTCGGTGCAGTCTAGCATTGTATTCTAGATACCGAGAGGAGTGGGCCACCGGAATCCAGCATCAGATCTTCACAGACAAGATGAGTGACTAGTGGCCTGCTGAAGATTCACCAGAACTCTTAACTATTTATAAATATTTCCCCATCACAAAAATATTGAATTCTTGGGAAATAGAACATTTCCTAGTCTATAAGTCAATGGACAAAGCTTGTTCTAGTCCCAGAGTGGGTGTGATGACACCACCCCAACAGCACATCCAGTAATAGTTCTCCCAGAGACATTATAAATATAATTAATATTAACCAGTCTTATAAAATACATATGTACACACATTCCATTTTATTATGCCATATATTTATGCATTCCATTTATAACTCCATAACATTTCATATGTTCTGACCAAAATAAAACATTGGTTCAGAACTAATAAATTTAGAAAAAATTTTAATATTGAAACTAAAACAGTCTGAGTTAGTTCAGTGTGTTATAAATTTTATTAATATTATTAGACTTATTAATTATCTGTGTGTGTTTGTATATTCTACTACAACACATTACATTTCAGTACCCTAGACTTTTAACGTAGCTACATTCATAATAGTAAAAGAGATATGTTTGAGGTCGTAAGTGGTAGTAAGAAGGGCCTTCTGTAATTCCCATAAACATTTATCTCAGGAGCCTTCACAGCTGACCTCATACATTACACTAGGTAACATCACAACCATACAATACCATCAAAACCCACTACAAATATTGGGGTCTTGTCCATGGATATTTAGTTTATCATAGATAATAGAATCTCCTGGTGGGTGAATTAAACCAGTGGGGACAGATTGTAAAAATTAAAAAAAAAAGTCCCTTAAAATAAAAAGCGGAAAAATAAAAGTTGGTGAATCTTCACAGCTAGTGGTAATTAGTTAATTAATTAATTAATTAGAATTACCTTGGCCATTTTATTAATTAGAATTACCTTGGTCATTAATTAATTAAAATTACCTTGGCCATTATATATAAGTAGAATTACCTTAGTTACTATATAATTAGATTTACCTTGGTCATTGCTGAATTGTATGTTGAGTATGGCAGAGCTAGCAAAATTTAGATCGGCTGCTGTGCTAACGGCGAAGGAAATGAATATGGAGGGTCAGGTTTTAATTCAGTATGTAACTGCAGAATGTGACAAGTATATTGAAAGGGAAGATAGGAGGTTAGCTGAAGAGAAGAGGTTACAAATTGAGGCTCACAAAGAACTTAAGAGGCTGCAGATTGAGGCAGAAGAAAAACGACAGCAAAGGGAGGCAGAAGAAAAACGACAGCAAAGAGAGGCAGAAGATAAGAGATTGACTGCCGAAAGGGAGGCAGAAGAATAACGACAGCAAAGGGAAGCAGAAGATAGAAGATTGCAAAGGGAGCACGAATTACGACTAAGGGAGCTGGAATTACAAGGCCATGCTCCTGAAAATGGTGCCAGCCCTTTTGCCTCAGATGCTACGCCTAGTCAGGGAGCCTCAACCTCAGCTATGGGGTTTCATTTAGACCATTTTTTGAGAAAGACGATTACATCGAGGGGTACCTCAGTAGATTTGAATTATTAGCTACTACATATGGGTTAGAGAGAGAGAGGTGGAGTCTAAAGTTATCACAGGGATTGAGAGGTACTTCTTATGAAGTCTTTGCTAAAATGAATAGAGAAGACCAAGACAATTATGACATGCTAAAGCAGGCTTTGTTATTGAGATACGAAAAAAATGGTGAATTTTATCGTAAGAAATTTAGAAATGCCAAACTGTTGTCTGGGGAGACATACCACCAATTCTCTGCCAGACTGGAAACCTATTTGGAGAAATGGACTGCTCTGGGGAAGACCCAAGATCTTAAAGAGATGATCATGATAGAGCAATTAAGAGGGTCCATGGCTCCAGACTTGAGAAAATTTCTCATGGAACAAGGTGCAGAGAGGTTGGGGGAGGTTTTAAATGTCGCTGAGAGGTATCAGGCAGCCCAGGCAGAGGTAAGTGGCACTAAAAAGAAGCACATAGAAAATTTTAAAGCTCCACAGCAATTTAGTAAATTTGATAACAGAGAACAGGGTAATAAAGGAAGGACAAACATTGATAGGCCAAGAAATGACTATCGTGACAGAAACTCACAGTTCAATGACCAAAAATATAATGAAAGAAAACCGTTTAACCAAGGAAAAAGATAGTGCAAATGGTGTAAGAAAGACAACCATAACACCGAATTTTGAAGAAGGAAACCTTCAAACATTGCTGCAATGAAGTCGGGGACTCAACGATTAAAGGTTAATCCTAATGGACAGCAGGAACCTTATCCCCCCCCCCCCCAGTTTGTGAGGATGTTATTTGTAATGGGGTCACCATAAGGTGCCTTTATGATACAGGTTTGGATTATGATTCAGTTGTGAAGTCTAGCCTAGTGGACCCAAGTCAGTATACCACAGAAACAGTGGAAATACAAGGGGCGACTAAGGACATACCACTCATGACACTTCCCATCGCAAGGATAACGGTGAAAACTAGCTATGTGGAAGGAGAAATCAGAGCAGCAGTGATAGATGAACCAATCTACCCTCTGATATTGGGGTGTAGGTACGTCTTCTTGGGGAATCCCGAGAGACCTGTGATCATGGCGACAGTGCAGACCAGGTCACAGAAAAAGGAGGAAGAAGGTGAACCTATAAATGCTCATCCAGAGGAGATGAGGAAGGCGCAGGCTGAGGATAGGACACTCAAGCCATGTTTTAAAAAATTGCCCAAATGCCACACACCTCCAAGCAAGGGAGAGTATTTTATGAAGGACAGATTATTATACAGGAAGACAGGAACTAGATCCACTGGTCACGGACAGTTGGTTCTTCCCAAGGTATATAGGGCAAATTTAATAAGGAGCTTACATGTTGGAAAAGATGGTGACCATGAGAAAGTAGGTACCATCTGCCAAAAGGTTGCTCGAAAATACTATTGGCCCGACGTAAATGTCGATATTGAAAGCTTTGTAGAAGCATGTGGCGTATTTCATGAGGGAACACCCACAAAGGGAAATATGTGCAGGACCTAGAAACGCCACGGGGCAAACTTAGGCCTGGAAGGAAAAATAATTATAATCAGGTAGACAAAGTGGAATGGGAGCCCCCTTTTCACACCCAGTCCTCACTTGAATGGATTAACATGGCCACTATGCGACGAGTACAAAGAGTAAATTTAACCCAGAATAAGCTGACAATCCCTCGGTCAGCCTTATATAAACTGGAGGAACCTAAAAGAGAGCGAAGATCTCTCATAAGCAATCTAAAGTGGGGAGACAAACCCAAGAGAAAAATTGGTAGTGGTCGATTTGTGAGTGATGATTCTAGGAAGAAAAGTCCTCATTATAAAGCTTCCAATGGAAGGGACCCGACGGGTGCCATGAAAAATGATAAAAATTTAAAAGTCCATATGTAACTTTATTAAGGACCTGGACAGATGAGAAGGCAGAAGAGACTGTTTCCTCATCGTATCAATATGTGAACGAACTGACCACTCGTCTGAAAGCTGGATGGAAACTGGCAAATGATAATTTCAGACAACCCAGGAAGAAACATGCAGCATATTTTAATAGGAAGGCAAAGGACAGAGAACTAGCTGTGGGAGAGAAGGTGCTTCTTCTACTACCCGGCAGCCAGAATAAATTACAAATTGGATGGCAAGGTCCATATACGGTTCTAGAGAAGGTGTCTAGAACAAATTATAAAATTGACAAAAAGGGGAAGGAGAAAGTTTATCATGTAAACCTTTTAAAGAAGTATCTGGACAGACCACTCCAGGAAAGCACCCCCTTACTGACCTTGGCTATCGCAACTCAAATGCAAAAGGAACCACTCACCTCACATGAATACCCATTACATCCTTGTGAAACAGCCGCACAGGTAAAAGTCAGTAAGCACCTGACTAAAAATCAGAGGGAGAGAGTTCAACAGGTTCTGGAGGAACATACAGATGTATTAACAGATAAACCAGGACATACAAATTTGCTACAGTATGACATGAAACTGGTAGACTCAAATCCAATCTGTATGAGAGCCTATTCTATTCCGTTCGCGAAGGAGAAGGCATTGAAAGAAGAAATAGATTATTTGTTGAAGGAGGGGATTATTTCACACAGTGAATCTTCTTTTAGCTCCAGTGTAGTTTTGTTGAGGAAACCGGGATCCCCTGAATAACCCATGTATCACGAATTTCATGGATGATATTCTCGTCGCCACAGAGACATTTGAAGAACAAATTAACTCTCTGAAAATGTTATTTGATAGGCTTAGGGAAGCGAACTTAACTGCTAGACCAACAAAATGTTGTATTGGATGCAAAGAGTTGGAATTCTTGGGACACACTGTATATCAGGGTAACATGACCCCTGACCCCAAGAACTTGGAAAAACTGCAGAGAGCACCTAGACCACAAACAAAAAAGGACGTGCGATCATTCGTGTCGTTATGCGGATTTTATCAAAAATATATCAAAAATTTTAACTCTATTTGTGCTCCTCTGACTGATCTGACTCGCAAGGGACATCCAGATAAAATAATTTGGACTGCGCAATGTGAATTGGCTTTCCAAGAGTTAAAGGAAAAACTCACTAGCAAGCCTATTCTCAAACTGCCTGATTTGACACAGGACGTTGTGGTGAGAACAGATGCAAGTAATGTAGGCCTCGGGGCGGCTCTGTTGCAAAGGTCATCTTCACCCGAGGGGGAACTGAACCCAGTCGCTTATGCAAGCCGCAAATTGAATAAAGTGGAGCAAGGATATTCCACAAGCGAAAAAGAATGTTTAGCGTTAATCTGGGCAATAAAAAAGTTCCAAATCTATCTGTATGGTAGAACTTTTGTGGTCCAAACGGATCATCAGCCCCTGGTGTTCTTATCTCAGGCTAAGCATGAAAATGCAAGATTGTTGAGATGGTCTTTATTATTGCAACCTTATCAGTTTAGTATTGAGTATATCCCGGGGTCATTGAATGTCGGTGCAGATTTCCTCAGTAGGCACCCCTGTGATCAAAATTAGAGTAGTGGCAGGCGTGAGGAGTAATTTTATCTATGTGTATCACTGGTTTTGGAACTTGCTGTAGTGCATGTTCTCAGGTGGGGAGATGTGTGATGAATTTACCGTGATACAACGTTAAAATATCTCCAAATATAAAGATAAAATGTAGGGATAAAAGTAATGCGTAAGATACTAGGAGACATGCTCGCCCATGCCCGCATTTCCTACCGCCATTCAAACTAACTAGTTAGACGTGCAGACGAAACGGTTTACCCTTTGTAGACGGGAAAGAAACGGAGATATAAAAAAGGAAAAATATGACTGAACACGTGTTTGAATCTAGCACGGCAAAAAGACGCAATTGGTAGTAAAAGAAAAAAAATTCACGTCCCTAGTTGACACAATGTAAGGAAATGGACAAAAAAGACCTTGGCTCTTATTCGAAACAGTCATTTCTTGGACGTTTTTCGATACTTGGTCGTTTTATTTGAATTCAGCGGAAAACGCCGTAGAGAAGGTTCTCGAACAAATTTCAAAAAAATAAACTTGAGAAAAAATATGTTTTTTCTTAATAATAGAGTTATGAATATAAAACCTAGCTAGTTTGATAGCCCATCTTAAGCAGAGAAATAATATACTTTAAATTATACAGACGAATAGATAACAAGGAAGATATTGACAAAAGACTGTATTGTTCATATCAGACTAGCGACTGCACTGTTCACTAAAGTTTCAAATTTTCGTCCTTGAGACACGCAAATGCAAAAATCAAGCTGTAATGAAAGAGAGGGGGAAGGTGGAGAATTGTGGCTAAAAATAACTTAGGAGGCAGATTTGTGTAGGGTATTGCATGTAGAACCAAGTGTGTTTTTGTGAAAAACCAAGTAGAGACAGACGGACCAACAGACAATAATACATACTTGACTGAGATCTGACTGAAATTTGACTTTTGGTTGTAGATTTGAAAAAGTTAGGGGGGAAGTCTGTGATTGGGCAAATGTAATCATATTAGCGGGACAGAGATGCGCATTTTTGCCATTTGATACAATTCTGTCCAGGGACACAGTCGATTATTGCCTGTGGTGTTTTTCCCAGAAGATATTACATACATTTAGTGGGACGCCATCATATAGCCAGCAGCTCAGCTGAGTTTTGCTAGCAATTAACTGTGTTCTCATTTCTGAATTCTGGTAAGAATGAAAGCATTTATTTTATATATTTTAATATTTCGAGTGATTGATACTGCCATATCATATAAAATGATTACGACAAGTAAGTGCTCGCTCTAGGTCCCCAGCCCCAGTTCAGGGTCTAGAGACAAACAAAATATATGGACGCCTAACTAAGACTATGGAAGGCGGATCTATTATTGAGATCAGTGGGAACATATCACCTATCTTATTGAATAAAAGGAAACTATTGAACATATCTCAGATGCAATGCAGTCTTGGGGAACTAGTACTATATGAAAACAACTGGGTAAGATGTGCTGTGTGGTCAGAGAGATCTCACCCATTCTGTGTATTGTTGATGTGTTGTGCTGTGGGTAAGAGTGGTGCAGTAAATAGATTACTGACACAGCGCACAAATTTTGTTTCAGAATTGTGAGTTTCTGTTGTGGCACTAGGGTAGTGCCACATAAGCAATCAAGATTACACAAGCAGATGTGTGTGCCGCCTAACATTGTGTCGGTGCAGTCTAGCATTGTATTCTAGATACCGAGAGGAGTGGGCCACCGGAATCCAGCATCAGATCTTCACAGACAAGATGAGTGACTAGTGGCCTGCTGAAGATTCACCAGAACTCTTAACTATTTATAAATATTTCCCCATCACAAAAATATTGAATTCTTGAGAAATAGAACATTTACTAGTCTATAAGTCAATGGACAAAGCTTGTTCTAGTCACAGAGTGGGTGTGATGACACAACCCCAACAGCACATCCAGTAATAGTTCTCCCAGAGACATTATAAATATAATTAATATTAACCAGTCTTATAAAATACATATGTACACACATTCCATTTTATTATGCCATATATTTATGCATTCCATTTATAACTCCATAACATTTCATATGTTCTGACCAAAATAAAACATTGGTTCAGAACAAATAAATTTAGAAAAAATTTTAATATTGAAACTAAAACAGTCTGAGTTAGTTCAGTGTCTTATAAATTTTATTAATATTATTAGACTTATTAATTATCTGTGTGTGTTTGTACATTCTACTACAACACATTACATTTCAGTACCCTAGACTTTTAACGTAGCTACATTCATAATAGTAAAAGAGATATGTTTGAGGTCGTAAGTGGTAGTAAGAAGGGCCTTCTGTAATTCCCATAAACATTTATCTCAGGAGCCTTCACAGCTGACCTCATACATTACACTAGGTAACATCACAACCATACAATACCATCAAAAACCACTACAATGCCAGAGAAAGATCTGCCTGGGAATGCCAGAGAAAGATCTGCCTGGGAATGCCAGAGAAAGATCTGCCTGGGAATGCCAGAGAAAGATCTGCCTGGGAATGCTATCAACAGGTTTCCTCATAGTGTGTGTCCTCTCCATCTCCAGCGTCTTCTTCTAAAAAATGCTTGTCTGATTCTTGTCAGCAGTTCCATGTTGGTGACGTTTTCCTACAATTTCAATCCTTCTTTTCAACGTAATCCCATTTAAATTTTTTAAATTTTATTTTGCAGTCTGTAATGTCTTGGTTGTCAGATTTGTTGCTCTCTTTATTTCAAAGCCATAGTTTATAAGTAGAGGGAATATAATTTATGGAATTTTTTTCTTTTTAGAACCAATGGTCCTAATGATGTCATACCCCCGACTGGTCTACTGAGTGGTGAGAAGGCCTAGCCTTCTCGGATAAGGCCAAAAAAATATGGAAGAGAAGGTCCCGTGTGCAAGTTTCGCACGTTAAAAATCCCTCGGTAGTTTGAAATCGTAAAGAGTACGCCGTAATGGCCGATGCCCTGGTAAAATTTAAAAATTTGAAACCTACCCACCACAAAAATATTTATAGAATGTGTGATTCCTGTATACACACATTGGGATTCTCGCCGGTGCTACAGAGTTCGTGCTGAGATTCTCCTTGTGTAATCTAAGGGAGGTGATCGGAGCACTGATGGAGTTGTCCGTGTGCAATGAAGAAAGTCCTTAAAACCAAACCAAAACCATACAATAAGACTGAAGTGAGATTGTATCTGAAGATTCTATTTTTTAATTGGGCTTCTTTTTATGTCCATACATTTCCCAGTGTAATTAAAGCTCTTATTGCCTTTTATATCCTTATTGTCATGTCAATGTCTGTCCCTTCAATTCTGTCTACAGTGCTGTCAAGATATGTGTACGATTCTATATCTTGTTTGGTGTTTCGTTAAGTATAATCTTATTTTCTTTTCCTGCATATATTCTTTGTTCTATTCCGCTGTGTATTTTTAGACCTATTTTCTAGAACGCTCATCTAGTGATTTCATTTGTCGGGCTTCTGATTACAGTTATGGGATAAGACAGCAAGGTCGTCTGGAAAATTAAGATCACCAAGCTGTTTATTAAAGTCTACTAAATTCCATTTATGTTGGCTGATGATGCCGTTTTCGTAACCCAATATATAGAAAGGTGAAAGAGAAATTATGACGAGGCATCCCTGTCGCACTTCACACCGTATTTCACACCTGTCTACCTTATGCTGTAGAAAATGTGTGGCTATAAAAACTTCAGTAAAACTTTAATTTACGCGGATGAACCTACATCAAATCTCCGCAGCACCATTAGTGCTCTTTCTTTCTGTAGTCATACACTTAATTCTTTTTTTTTCTTAGGAAAGCCTCCAAGTGACATAAAAATATGGAAATAATAGGATTAAAAGGGGAACATGAAAGCAGCGAAAGATGTGTAATAGGAAGTGAATTATGGGTCATAAATACATTGATCGCGTCTTCAGCTTTGATTCTTTACTGCGGACACACACATTTCCCATTAGTCCTCCTCTGCATAATTTCCTTGCCTCTATTAACTTCCATTTGTTCACCATGTCCCAGCCATCTGTACCACCATGGTTTTAGTGTCCTGGTTATCGATGCGGGCTTGCCTAGTTAGTACTGCTGGCTATTTGATATTTTCTGGCATAGTTCTCTGGTTTGGTTTTCTTTTTCTCACCATTCCATGTATTGTTTGGAGTATCAGTTAGTGGACGTAACTTAAGATATGCTGAAGATGCAGTGTTCGTTAAAAAAAAGGGAGAAGAAAACAGAACCAAAGGAAATACTGTTACAATACTTGACAGGAATTGTAAATAGTAGGACTTAGCCTATATAGCAATAGGACAGAAGGGAGCATCATCAGTTATCGCTGTGGCAAAATGTCATTCGCTCATTCATGTTTTTTATCCTGTTCGCTTCCTATGGAGTTTGGAGCCACCACTGCAGGTGACCACCTTCCAGAAAGCCTGCACACCGCAGTCACATGATCTTGTAGCAGTGGTCTCTGTAGCAATGTGTTTGATATGATGAGGTTGCCTGTCCCATGTGCCCAACATTATTTTATTCGCCTTTTACGACATGCCTGGGGCAACAGTAGTCCCATTCTGTCTTTGTCCGGTACGAGACCCCTTGGAACTATACGGGACGCAGAAGTAATAGTCATCTAGAAAGAAAAATGACTTCGCCAAAATGCAATCTCAAAGTACTCGTAAATGGAGCAGTTTTAAAACAAGTCAGTAGATTCTAATACTTCTTCGCTTCTTTGGTCCTTAGCCGGCGACTGTCAAAGCAGTCAGTGGCCATTACGTCTGGGGGCGTCTTGTAGGGCAGCCAACAAACTGCTTCCACTTTGCTCGGTCCACGGCCATCCTTCGTGCAGTGCCCCCAGCTCTGGTTCATTCTGTGCATCTCGGCCTCCACAGTTTTCCGCAAAGTTGTTTGTGGTAGGCCTCTCTTTCATTTTCCTTCAGGGAGATTCAAATACATATACACATTAATAACACCAGGTGGAAGATTTAAAATACATATTTTAACAGAATTTTGCCTCGTTTTGGGGAGGCGCTTGTTCAACCTAGACATACAGTCCGTCTGTTATATTAGGGCGTATATCCAAATATTTCAGACCTTGTGGTCTGGATAATGAAACCATTTTTTTTAGAGGGAAGATGCATCTCAGACATGAAGATTAGCACAGGCAAAAGCAGGGTTCCATGAAATTAAAAGTATTTTATGCAACAGCTCTTTGTCAAAGTAAATAAAGAAGATAGTTCTTCAGTATTATATAGAACCACCCCTGGCATACGGAAGTGAGTCATGGACAATTAGTGAACACGAAGGAAAAGCTCTGGAGGGAATAGAGACGTGTTTTTACAGAAGGAAATTAAGAATACCCGGGACAGCTAAAAGTGTAGTAAATATAAATAAGCTTAATACTAATATTAGAATGAAGCAATCCCCTTTTACTGGGCATGGTAAGAGAAGAAGAAACGTCAAAGATGGAAGGAACAATAGTTAGAGGTCAATAAAGAAAGAATATAATGAACAATATGACATCCTAGCATGGAAAGAAGTCAACAACAGTAGTGATAAACTGTACCGGGGATTGTCTTTATAGATCCAGCGGTATTTGGGCTCTCGCCCTTCGGCCCAATGCCGTGCAGTAGTATCCGCGTGCATTCACAAGCTTTGTATCGCGCCATATACTGTGTTCCATTTATCTGACCTTGGATGATGGCGAATTTTGCTAACATCATCGAGTACTGCGCACTCAAAGAGGTGGTGATACTGGAGATAAGAAGTTTTGGAGATGTCAAAATCAGACTATGTTTCATTAATTCATTGTCTGTTCTTTAAATGTCTCTTCACAACTTCCTATTTACTGTACTGTTTATCAATTCGTAGTTTGATTTTTACATATTCAGAAATCGTGTTGCTGTAAGTTTCTTTTAACAGTTACTAGAAAAAACCAAAGCAATGGGCTATAGAATTTCACTGTGAAAAGACAAAAGCTAATGAGAATAAATACAGCGAATGAGAACGACAATGCACTTACAGAAACACCACTACAAGATGTAGAATGATACATATATCTTTCCAGCCATACAGCCAGCTTTGAAGGAACTGACAGTTATTACCAAATTAATAATACAAACGAAAAGATGTTTTTATGTATTTTAAGGCACCGAAAATGCAGATCATCAAGAAGTAGGAAATAGTGTCACGGATTTTCATAGCCATAATGTGGAAGAAGTGTGCATCAACTGCAGGGTTTCATGAAAGAAAATGGGCTTGCGCACCTTATTATTATGCAATCTAATGAGATGTAGCAAGTCTTCAATATCAGAAGATGGGCGTCAGCAAAGCAGTACGTCATAGAAGGCAACGGATAAATCATTATCATCATCATTTACCGTTTTCGCTCATTATTGAGCTACCACTTCAGTTACTCCCCTTGCACAGTGGCGTCACTAGGGTTGGTGTCACCCAGTGCGGTAACCCATGGTGTCACACCCATGGACCTCCTCCCGTACTAGACCATATAAATTCCTTAGTAATGTTTTTTGTACTAATGTTTCTCGTAAATCGTAATTCCCGTATATCACTGAATGTAATGGCAATAGAAGTAACACAACTAGCAAAATTAAAATTACACCTTTAAATTACAATATCATATGCACGGCCTGAATGTATTTACATTTTCATAATTTCATGTGGTTAAAGTGAAAATTCATTTGGTGTCACCCCCTCTGATGGTGTCACCCAGTGCCGTCCGCATCCCCCGCACCTCCCTAGTGACGCGACTGCCCTTGCAGGTTTCCTGACGCTAAAGTATTCATGTGCTGGTTTCTGTAGCGATTTGTTGTACATGATGATGTTGCTAGTCTCATTAACAACCTCATATTACTCGCCTCTTACGTCATGCTTGAAGGAAGCAGTAGACGAATCATTCCCCTTATCTTCTCGGAGACCCCCGAGAATTTAAGGAAAAACGGAAATGGCGAAATGATGACGAAACATCTGATGTTAGCCAACGCAGCGTACCTTGCACAACAACAAACTTATACTGTCCATTACTCCGTGGCCACACCCCCCAATTCCGGACACGTAACGGAAGTTGAGGTTAAACTATCAAAAACCGGGAGTTTAAAAGCTGGCAGATTCTGGAGTTGGGTTGGTCACGTCATCAGAAGAGATGATTTGGAGTACTGTGTACATAAGCATGATATGTCAAGATCAGATATATCTGCGCATATCTGTATGATCCAGACGCGTTAACAAAAACTGCTATGTTGCGGGCCCCAGAAGAAAGATGAAGGAGAGGTCGACCAAAAACAATTTGGCAGAGAACAGTGGAGGCTGAAATGCAGATCATGAACCAGAGTTGGGGCACTGCACGAAGGATGGCCGCCGACCGAGCAAAGTGAAGTCAGGTTACTGCTGCCCACCAGACGCGATGGCCACTGACTGACTTGACAGCCAACGGCCAAGAATCCTGTCGTAGATTTTTAGATAGGAGAATTAAGACTTGGGTTGGTCCCTTCTGAATAGCTTAGAATGAATGATAGATACAGTGAGAGCTGGTGAAAAAGCAATAGAATTTCCACACGTGAGATGATAGAATGTGATATAGAGGCTGTCTTTGAGAATCGAGATAATCTTCTCTCTCTCACCTATCTTCTACGACCGCTTTTAAAGTGTCAGACAGTCTAAACCACAGATATATATTACATAAATCTCTATCTACTCGCGGGCACGCACATACACGTGACGACAGTTAAACACACAGACGTGGGAAATCTATAACAATGAATATATATATTTTAGAACGAGCTGACCAACACTATTTTTAAGTTCAAGAGAGGTTTTAATTATCATTTAAAAATCTTCTCACAACACCAAAGAAATACATCAAGGGAAAACATATACAAATAGTCATAAAAATTCAAGAAAATGCTACAAGGATGATAGCCCGTTAGAATCTTAACTCTAGGTTTAGCCCACAGCCCCGTTACGAGAACAGATGATGGCCCAAAGAGATATAGATACATAGGGTTGAGTCTAAGAGGTTTCTTTCTTTCTCGTAAATGTATGAACAGAGTTGAATAATCTGATTTACCCTAAGAAAAAAGAAACTCTAGCATTTGTAACAAATTCTGCAGATTAAAAAGTTAAGACAGCAAATGGGTGACAATAATACACCGGTAAAATAACACTCAGACCTGTGTACTCTCATTCATTCAGCCATGGCCAGGTTCTCACATATATACTCACAACTTTTGCTCGCTGCCTCTGGGAACATAATAATTCTAGGATCTTCACACAGACCCGAAAATGCAGTCATCGACCAAGAAATCCCCAGTTCCAAAAGACGTACTGAACTCTCTGTCTCAGGGAACGATTCCTTGGGTGTTCTAATTTTTCGAATGTCTGATTAAGTCACATAAAATTTGTCCAGGCACGAAAGTTAGCAGAGCACAATGTCATTAGCTTTGATTTCTAGACTTTCAGGAATGTCAGATCGGTGTCTACTTTCAGGAAGGTACTATATTTAGTCACCACAATACTAGTCACAATCTCTGTCGGAATGTTAATGTTATTCTTGTAATTTTTCTCGCCGCCAGGCAGCATGTACATTTAAATTTGTGGAGCAATATGAACTGGCTCAAAAGCCCAATATATATTTCTAGTCTTTAGAAACCGTTAGTGGGATTGCTATTACTGTCTCTCTCTGATGGCATATGCACTGTCAGACCAGTGTTACTTGAAACAAAAAAAACCCACGTGGTTAAAGATAGGAAATATCTATGCTTCTCACAAATATGTCTCTTTACTAAATGCCGGTAAAGTTCGGGTCACCCCAGTATTTCACTGTATAAAAGGAAAAGCACATATAAATCATTTACACATTATGTACTCAATATAATTACATTTAAAACAGCAAGCCTACAGCTTGACTTATTATTTAAACTTCCGGTGAAATAAGTTATATAAAATCGATCATCAGGAATTAGGAATATGGTGCGTATTCCGTCACTACTCACTGATGTCGCGTCTAGCCTTTATAAGTTTGATATAAAATATTCTGGACTGAGTATTTAGCAGTTAAATTAAATTCCTTATAGCTATTTGTTGTTTAATGCTAGAAATTATAATTTGTTCTGCCTTCCACTGAAACACGTCACTAGAAAATAATACAGACTATATAAATTAAGCACTCTGTTCAAAAGAAACTAGTTAAAATGAAATGAGCGATTTAACGCTTTAAACACTTTCCAAAATACTAGATATCTATTTATAATATTTCACCTCAAACACAGAAGTACTAAGAACTTAAACCACTTCGACCAAACTAAAGGCCATCTCTATTAACAGAGATTATTTAGAAATCGAACGAAGGCTAGTTCTGTCTTTACTGCGAAGTTACTGAGTGAGAATGAAAATAAAGTTTCAAACTCGGGCCAATATCTTAAAATCAGACAAAGGGCCCCAACTTATTTCGCCAAGCGAAATTATCTCCCCTACTCCCAACATTTACGTCAGCTTAACGCGTGTCGTAACTGCCACCTACTGACCGAGATGTACGCGTGTCAGCTTCAAATCCCAGACAGCCTGTCTGCGGTGCGGAACGATTTTTCACGCTACGCCGGTTTTTCTAACGAAAAACCTCATGCGTTTCTGCAAACTGTAGACAGCTGTCTCGTTCCTGCACTGTGAGGATGCCGGGTTTGACACCTACGCTAGTGTCAGGTGAAAAATGGTAGACCAAAAGTCTGCTCTTAGTCTGGGTATGAAACATAATCACACCTTTCGTCTACTGACATCTATGTAATAGAATCACTATCCCAGTATGAGAAAAAAACCCCGGTAAAGTTTGAGAATACTGAAGAAAATATTTTTCGCATACAAGTGATGCGAAAAATACAGGAAAAAAACAAGCAAGGGAAGATAATAAAGTAAAGGATGCGGGTGAGAGAATAGGAAGAAGATGTAGGCAATTTAATGATATAAAGACCTACGTGACAGATCCTAGAAAAAGAAGGTCGCTGGGCCTTGAACAAACACATGCCAAGTCCTCCTGTCAGATGCCTTCCGCTCATGTTCTTTCCATGTTTTCCTCATCATTTTCCCTTCTGTTTCCAGTTCTCTTCTCCATGTGTTTTTGGTATACCTCTGCCTCTCTTGCCCTGGGGATTCCAGAACAAGCACTGCCTTGTAATGTTATCAACAGGTTTCCTCAATGTGTGTCCTATCCATCGCCAGCGTCTTCTTCTCAACTCTTGCTCCACTGGCACTTGTCTGGTTCTTGTCATCAATTCCACATTTGTGACTTTGTCATACCATTTCAGTCCTTCTATTCTACGCAAGCACCCGTTTATAAAAGTCTGTAGCTTTTTGGTTTTTGTTTTTGTTGTTCGCCATGTCTCACAGCCATACAATAGGACTGACTTCACATTTGAGTTGAAGATTCTTATTTTTGTGTTGGACTTGATTTCTCTTGTTCTCCATATGTTTCCTAATGTAATGAAAGCTCCTCTTGCTTTTTGTATTCTTATATTGATATCCCTGTCTGTCTCTCCAACTTTGTCTTCTTCTTCTTCTTCTGCGTTCGTCCTGAAAAAGGACGTTTGTTAAACTTTGTCTATATTACTGCCAAGATATGTGTACGATTCTACATCTTTTAGTGGTGTTTCTTCAAGTTCAACCTTGTTATTATTTCTTGCATTTATTCTCATAATCTTTGTCTTTCCCCTGTGTATTTCAGGCCCACTTGTTGTGACCTCTCATCGAGAATTTTCATTTTGTCTTGCATCTGATTATGGTTATGGGACAGAAGAGCAAAGTTATCTACAAAACTTAGATCATCAAGCGGTAACTAATACTAATTAATAAGAAATAATACGTATCTTTAATACAGATAGTCTCGTTGATCTTGACTGTAGTCCGATGTTCAAGGTGTGTTATTTATTCCACTTCTCTTTTCCAAGGCTTGATGATGAACATGACAGCACAACACAGCAGAACACAGCACAACACAGAACAACACAGTACAACACAGCACAACAAAGTGACGTACAACCAGGTCCTCTTATAAGTTTGTACCGGCCAGTACACACCGTCAAAGACGTCGCTTGCAAACACTGCAACGTTGAAAAAGCTGCCTCAGGCAGATTCCACTGCGATGACTTGTCCGGGTACACACATTAGCAAGGTGGTCCTTGCACACAACTAGCTGGACCGTGTGAATTAGACGATGATTAGGTCACAACATGACCGCTGTACGCTGATTGGCCGAAAGTCACGCACTTCGTGTATACTTTTCTGGCTTGAATCAGGACCGTAGAAGACCAGCTCTGTGTAGAAATTACCATCTGTCTTTCAAAACTCAATTTCGTTGACTCCAAAATAGAAATCAGATGTAGGGATGTTCCACATTCCAAAGCTAGATCATCAAGCTGTTTAGTCAGATTCCACTGTACTCCATTTATGCTGTGTGTCGTCGATGCTTTCTCAACCCATTCTATTGCTAGTAACAAAAGAAATGGAGACAAGAGGCATCCCTGACGCACTCCCGTTCTTATCCCAAACGGTTTTGTAAGTTGTCCTTCATGAAGAACTATGTATGTCATGTCTTCATAAGTTTTGTTTATTAAATTAATGATCTTCAGGGAGACTCCATAGTGCGTCATCAATTTCCAAAGTGATTATCTGTCTACTTTTTCAAATGCCTTTTCGTAATCACAAATCAAATGTATAGTTGTGAATTCCATTCCAGACTTTGTTCAACTATTATTCAGAAAGTGGCAGTCTGGTCTGTACAGGATCTGTTTTGCCGAAAACCTGCTTGTTCATCTCTCAGTAGCTTGTATATGTACTCTTTTAATCTCACTTATTCCAGATACCCTGTAAACTGAAAACAGAAGTGATTTTATCAAGGTAAATCTAAAGAGAGCTCAGTGTTTCTGAAGTAGATCCCCAAATATGCCGGGTTGCCTACTACTGGCCTAAACAAATATGGTCATTGATAACAGTGCTATGCTGTGAGCTGTCGGCGTGTCTTGAGTGTTAGAGAATAAAGTTCTCAACTGGAGATTCATTAATTAGGGTTTTGCAAAAACTCAGTTTAAATCCCAAACGTTGAAACTTTCAGCCCCCACTTGTTGATCAAATATCGGGATTGACAAAAAGAAACATCAGCAAACTATCTGTCGCTTCAAGAGCCCATTGAGGGCCACATGCACACACATGCCTGCCGTGTCTACACTCTCAACCATAGCAGTAGAATACAGCCTAAATAAAACGTTGTCCATCCAACAAAAACCTTTCTTGGACGCCTTTCTTGCATGTTTACAGGAGTTAAGAAAAAAACGTTGTCTTTTAAATGAGTGCAGACTCCATGCTCAGAAAAGACCCTCATAATCTGATGCCCATATTAGGAATGGATCATTAGCTAATTAACCAGACATTCGTGAGGAAAAACACCCAATGCGATCACACAGAGAGAGAGAGAGAGAGAGAGAGAGAGAGAGAGAGAGAGAGAGAGAGAGAGAGAGAGAGAGATGAACAGAACAATGTGTGTTATCATTAGCTTTGTCTACCTCTATTTTCTTTACATTCCTTCAATTATTGTACCACGTATGTAGAAGAAAGGATAGGACGACTACATCAGCCGGCATGTCGTCTAAGGCGACTAATATGAGGTTGTTCTTGGGGCTGCCAACCTCATTACGTTAAACAAATTGTCACTGAAATCACCTATACATGAGCACGTGAATGCTTTGATGCAAGTTTTCTGTAAGGTGGTCAACTGTAGTGCTCGGTAAGGAGAGCAAAGAGAAATGATGATGGTGATAATGATGGTGATGATGGTGATGATGGTTATGATGGTGATGATAATGATGAATATGATGATGATGATGATGATGATGATGACGATGATGATGATTGTCACGAGACAGATTTCGTGAAGCATCTTACTGTCTAATATTTGGTGTATAAGTTGGACGGACACTCAAGACTGTACGTAGGCAAATAAATAACTTGACAGAAGTCTGGGTCACAGTTCCTTACATATAATCTTCACAGCATAGTCCTGGACATCAGTAACAATAGTACAAAATACTTGCATCATTAGAATATGTCGTACAGTCATTCTAACGTACTGGCAGCCATTTCATTCTATTAAGTGCGGCATTCACCCCTCGCACATATATCTCTATGGTCTGATCACTAGACATCCAAGTTCCTCCAGAACTTCACAGCGCTGGAAAACCACAACGCGCTTATAGTGTCGATACACACTGGCTTTCTATCAAAGCTCCTGGTAGGCTTCCAAACACTGGAACAGCCAGTGTCTTATAACATAGACCTCCTCTTGGCGCCTTCAAACAATAACATATAGGGCCTAATGGTCTTACCATAGGCCTCCTTTTGGCACGGGAAAACGACGCACCTCTTAATACATCCACTTCCAAGCGCGGGACAGAACACAACGCGCTGGTAAATAACAATATATAAAGGCCTTGTAAATACACCTTAGGCGGAACATCATCGCGTCACATCCAATATATCATAATCAAAATCACAGACACTATTCACATACTCTAGAAAACACTGACCGTCTCCCACGACGGATGGCCACAGACTCCCCTTAACATCTCAGTATCCTTCTCTGACAAGTATGCTAACTACATTCACTTCGCACGCTTTTCTCTTGTGCCCATAAACCTCGATTCACACATGTACGCCCCTGAGTATTCTTCAACCATGCTACGTGCTTCTAAACAGTGAACTTTTAAATGTAACATTCCAAGCTTGCATACTTCAATAATAATACACTCTAAACAAGTTACACCAATCTCTACCTACACACAGGTGTACACGTCATGTATCTCATGACAATGATGAATATGATTATGATGATGAATATGATGAATATGACGATGATGATGATGATAAATATGATGATGATGATGAATATAATGATGATGATGATGAATATAATGATGATGATGATGAATATAATGATGATGATGATGATAAATATGATGATGATGATGAATATAATAATGATGATGATGAATATAATGATGATGATGATGAATATAATGATGATGATGAATACGATGATGATGAATATGATGATGATGATGATAAACCTGTTTGTTTGTCTAATATTTATTTACTGTATGGCTCTTGAACATGGAGAACAAGAAAATTGTCAAGTGAGTCCTACTGTATGGCTCTTGAACATGGAGAACAAGAAAATTGTCAAGTGAGTCCTACTGTATGGCTCTTGAACATGGAGAACAAGAAAATTGTCAAGTCAGTCCTACTGTATGGCTCTTGAACATGGAGAACAAGAAAATTGTCAAGTCAGTCCTACTGTATGGCTCTTGAACATGGAGAACAAGAAAATCGTCAAGTCAGTCCTACTGTATGGCTCTTGAACATGGAGAACAAGAAAATTGTCAAGTGAGTCCTACTGTATGGCTCTTGAACATGGAGAACAAGAAAATTGTCAAGTCAGTCCTACTGTATGGCTCTTGAACATGGAGAACAAGAAAATTGTCAAGTCTATCCTACTGTATGGCACTTGAACATGGAGAACAAGAAAATTGTCAAGTCAGTCCTACTGTATGGCTCTTGAACATGGAGAACAAGAAAATTGTCAAGTCAGTCCTACTGTATGGCTCTTGAACATGGAGAACAAGAAAATCGTCAAGTCAGTCCTACTGTATGGCTCTTGAACATGGAGAACAAGAAAATTGTCAAGTCAGTCCTACTGTATGGCTCTTGAACATGGAGAACAAGAAAATTGTCAAGTCTATCCTACTGTATGGCACTTGAACATGGAGAACAAGAAAATTGTCAAGTCAGTCCTACTGTATGGCTCTTGAACATGGAGAACAAGAAAATCGTCAAGTCAGTCCTACTGTATGGCTCTTGAACATGGAGAACAAAAAGATTTTCAAGTCAGTCCTACTGTATGGCTCTTGAAAAGGAAGAACAAGAAAATTGTCAAGTCAGTTATACTGTATGGCCCTTGAACATGGAGAACAGGAAAATTGTCAAGGCAGTCCTACTGTATGGCTCTTAAACACGGAGAACAAGAAAACTGTCAAGTCAATCCTACTGGATGGCTTTTGAACACAGAGAAAAAACTACAGACTTTCATAAATTTTTGCTTGAGCAGAATAGGAGGATTGAAGTGGTATGAGAAGATCATTAATTTAGAACTGATGACTAGATCATTAATGTGGAAAGTGATGACAAGAACTAGAAAAGTACCAGTGATACAAGATCTAAGGAGAAGACGCTGACGCTGGGTAGGACACAGACACTGAGAAAAGTAGTGGATAGCATTACAAGGCAGTTCCTGCTCTTGAAATTCCCAGGGTAAGGGAAATAGAGGGTGACCAAATATACACATGGAAAAGAGAACTGGAAACAGGTAAGAAAGAGATAAAGAAGGCATGGCAAGATGTTCAGCATTTAACACAGAACGAGATGGCTTGGAGTGTATTTGTTGATTACCTTTGCTTCACAGGTCGCCGAAAAGTAAAGAGGATCACGATGAGATATGTAAAGGATAAAAATAAAATGATTGTAACTTGTGTACATTCGGGAGCCGCGGTAGCATAGTGGTTAGTGCACTGGCTTCCTAGCTCAGTGGTCTATGGTTCGATTCCCAGATGAGGTGGGATTTTTTTTAGGCCGCAAACGGCTCCTGGGTCGACCCAGCCCCAATTGGGTACCAGAGCTACTCTGGGAAGGTTAAGGCGGCCGGCGTGATGCTGACCACATCACCCCTAGTGTGCCGATGGTCAAGAAAATATGGGCCTAACACCATATTCCCAATATGCCTCAATGAGCGTGTAACGGGATCCTTTACCTTTACCTTGTGTACATTCACGTAACAGGCCACCACGTAGACTCAACAATCTTCCTCAGAACAAACAGCACACGAAAGCAACAGTAGAAAATATAGAAGAAATAATAGGAAACTCTATACAGAACGTTACAACAAGAGGCAATCTGATTATTAGAAGTTGTCTCCCCGTCCGACAAGTGTTTCGTCTCTTTAATGTTCTTTACATTCTTAGCGGAGAGGGTCCGCTTGGGACTAGACACCCAAGTGTCAGCCTCCTATTGTCTTGTCCCACCTGCGTTGGGAATTGAACCCATTCCACCTCGGTTGCAACTTTCAACTTCACTCCAGGTTTTATCCATACTACCAGCTTGAGGCAATTGTGAAAGTAACCATTGTGTTGTACATAAATTATTGTCCTAAATTCCATTGCCCGTTGCGGATGCTCCACAGCCAACACTATACCTTTCCGCAGTTTCACTGTGCCTCTTAAGCGCCATTGTTCTTGACTACCCTTTCGCACACAACAGTTTCAAACACTTACGAGATAAGTAACGAATACAGCAATATCAGCTTTTAAAAAAATTGCCTGTTAACAAGAAATCGCAAGAATTATGCTAACATGTAGTGTTAACAAAATAGCAAAAAAACAGAAACATTGAGAATACCGCCAGATTTTGCTGATCAACTACATCAAATAATGGAAGCAGACGTCTTTCTGCAATGCAAAAATACACCTTTCACAGGAGAAAACTTCTGCTGGAGGGAGTGATTCACTAAAAATGTTGAGCGGCGCGGCCATCAAGGAAATTGGAACTTGTGCTCTAAGGGGTCAAGGAGGTTACCGGAAAAACTGGCATGGCAGACAGACCTTTTGTAGAAGTATGCAAGAGGGGACATCTTTCCAGGAGAATAACCTAATAACAAAAACACTGTTGTTTTGTCTTTGTCGATTCATGATTTTATTTCTGCATTCAAAATGAAGGGACAGATGTGTTAATGTTCTAAAGAGGCTTCATATCTAAATTCCGACAGTTTTCTACCGTACATCTAATCTCCGACTGTCCTCTATTTTCCATCGAATCTCCGACAACCCTCTACGTCACATTCAAACTCAGAAATATATCTACTTCACATATAATCTTCCACAATTCTTTATTTCACATTAAAACTCATACATTTCTCTATTTCACATCATCTAATATTGGAAAATCCTCTATTTCCATTCTAATCTCCAACAGCACTCAAACGCACACATATCTATCTTTACTTCCATCTATACCTTCCACAGTTTTTACTTTCCCTCTAATCAACGACATTCCTCTAACTCACATCGAACCTCTGACATCTATATATATTATTTATAATCTTCGACATTAATCCACTTCCCATATAATCCTCGACACTCCTGTACTTCATATCTAATCTCCAACATTCTTCAATTTCATGTCTAATCTTCATTATTCCCCAGTTTCATGTCTACGACATTCCTCAATTTCATATTTAATCTACATTTTTCCTCAATTTCATGTCTAAAGACATTCCTCAATTTCATATTTAATCTCCATTATTCCTAAATTTCATGTCTAAGACATTCCTCAGTTTCATATCTAATCTCCAACATTCCTTAATTTCATGTCTAAGACATTCCTCAATTTCATATCTTATGTCCAAAATTCCTGAATTTCATATCTAATCTCCGACATTCCTCTACTTCATATTTAATCTCCGACATTCCTCTACCTTTTATCCGACTGGGACATTATTCTACTTCATAACCGAATTCCGACATTAATCATCTAACCTTCGACATTAATCTACTTTACATCTAGTATCTGACATTCCTCTACTTTACAGCTTATCTTAGAAATTCCCTTATTTCACATCTAATCTACAGCATTCCTCTGCTTCATATCTCAACCCTGACATTACTCTATTTTATATTCAATCTCCAACAGTACTCTATTTCATATTCAATCTCCAACATTACTCTATTTCATATTCAATCTCCAACATTACTCTATTTCATATTCAATCTCCAACATTACTCTACTTCCCACCTCACATTCGCCATTCCGTTACTTTATTTCAAATCTCCGACATTCTTAGCCACAAATACTGGTCAACATTCCTCTACCTCATATCTACATCGCACCTGTGACATTCCTCTACTTCGTATCCAATACTCGGCTTTATTCTACTCCATATCATCTAACCTTCGACATATATCTACTTCATTTCTAGTCTCAAACACTCCTCTGAAACACGTCTAGTTTGACATTCCCCTACTTCATATCTAAATTTCTACTTTCCCCTACTTCATATCTAAATTTCTACATTCCCCTGCATCATATCTAAATTTATACATTCCTCTACTCCGTATGTAATCTTCGACATTCCTCTACTTCATATCTAATCTTCAACATTCCTCTAATTCATATCTAATCGCCAACATTCCTCTAATTCATATATAATCTTCGACATTCCTCTAATTCATTTCTAATCTTCGACACTGCTCTAATTCATATCTAATCTTCGACATTCCTCTAATTCATATCTAATCTTCGACATTCCTCTAATTCATATCTAATCTTCGACATTGCTCTAATTCATATCTAATCTTCGACATTGCTCTAATTCACATCTAATCTTCGACATTGCTCTAATTCATATCTAATCTTCGACACTCCTCTACTTCATATATTATCTCCGACATTCCCCTACTTCATATTCAATATTCGATAATAATCTACTTTATATCATAAACGTGTCATTATTTCTGTATCACTATAAACGTGATATTAATTCTGGATCATCATAAACGTATCATTATTTCTGGATCACCATAAACGTGTCATTATTTCTGGATCACCATAAACGGGTCATTATTTATGGATCATCATAAACGTGTCATCATTCCTGAATCATCATAAACGTGTCATTATTTCTGGATCACCAAAAACGTATCATTATTTCTGGATCAACATAAACATGTCATTATTTCTGGATCACCATAAAAGTGTCATTATTACTTGCTAATCATTTCTAGCTCAGCATAAACATGTCATTTTTACTCGCTGATCATTTGTACCTCATCATAAAAATGTCATTATTACTTGTTGATCATTTCTGCTCACCATAATGTGTTATTAAATCTTACTCATCATAAACGTGTCATTATTTCTTGCTGATCACTTCTAGCTCATCATAAACGTGTCATTATTTCGTGCTGATTATTTCTAGCTGATCATAAACGTATCATTATTTCTAGCTGATCATTTCTAGCTCATCATAAACTTGTCATTAAATCTTTCTCATCTTAAACGTTTCATCATGCCGTCCATCATGCCATTTATATTTATTTTTATATTTATTTTTATATTTTTATATATTTATATATTTATATAATATTGATTGACAAAAACATATTTTGCATTGAAGAGTTCCCTATTTGCAGCAGTAAATACTTCATTTATGTCACCGTATTTTTAACAACCTCCCCAATCAATATTTTTTAAAGATTTACCGACATAAAATGCGAATACTTGTATTCCATAAGCTGGCTGAATCCTATACTTCCAAAACTGTGAATCCCTTATTTCTCTCGTGTAAATTTTTGTCTGTTAAGATATAAAAAGACGTTGTCTGTGATCTCTCTAACCTCCTTCCGTACAGATAAATAGAAGGTGGACATTTCTGATCAAATTATGTCTTGATACGAGTCATACAATTAGGGACTTTATCGAACAGCGCTTCTTAAACGGATTTGTTTCATAGACACCTTTGATTGGCCGGTGAAGGCTATTTTTAGCTGGTTAGTCTTTTTTTTTTAATTAAAAAAAAAAAGAACCTTGAGGAAAGCGAAATACTATAAGATGACAGTTATTTATCTCTGCTCATCCACCATCTTGCTTTAGCCTGCTCAACCTAATTACTTACTTACTTACTTAGTCGTTCCTCTTGTACCGTGAGGTGTAGAAATTTAGAAGAGAGAGAGAGATCGCCATACTGTCCTATCAGCTGTCTTCCTTCTGGCCTGGTTCCATTCTAGTCCTCAGTCCTTCAAAGATTGTCTAATGTTGTCCTCCCACCAGACTCTAGGTGGTCCTGGAGGTCTGGATCTCTGGCTCTTAGTTTCCCATGCTTGTCGTGGTAGCCGATCTTCTCCTATTCTGCAGACATGGCCAAATCATCTTAGTTGGGACTGTTCTACTTGGGTCTGCAGGGGTTGAGTTTTAAGGCCTTGACGTATCGTCTGGTTGTGGACCATGTCTCAACCACCTTCCTCAGATACCTGATTTCTGAGGTTTGGATCTGGCTTTAGTGGGTTGTAGTCATTGCATCCATACGTCAAGACTGGGACATAGGTGCAACGATATACAGCCATCTTCGTCTTCTTACCAACTTCTCTTTTGTTGGGGAATCCTCGATTTATGACCTGAAAATAAGATGCTTTCCTAAGTTAAAATCTGATATTCCAGGCATTGAAGTTAAGGGAACACAGACAGAAACACAAAGAAAGTGTATAGCAACCAAGTATATTGACCAAACATTTCCAGCAAAGCTTTGGACACATGCATATACTGATGGTTCGGCAACAAATGCAGTTGAAAATGGGGGTGCCGGCATCCTCATAAAATTAAAGAATAGAATTCACTCTATGGCAATTGCCACTGGAAAATACTGCAATAACTTCTGTGCTGAAGCAGAAGCCCTGAAACAGGCAGCTGAAACTCTTATTGAATGCAAAGCACATGCAGAAAAACAGATAGTAATCTTTTCAGATGCCCTCTCAATAATATCAGCGCTGAAGAGCCACCAAACTAAAGGATTGAAAGATCTGATAATCTCCCTTGAAAGACTGGCCGAATGCTTCAAGAAGTGCATTATCCAGTGGATACAAGCCCATTGCAACATACCAGGAAATGAGGAGGCAGATAGACTTGCTAAGGAAGGAGGTGCCTCACAACAAAATGATATAGAGACAACTTACGCAACGGCAAAGACCACTATAAAGGCTACATTCAAGTCCAAATGGGAAAGAGAGCACCCGGGACATTTGAAAAATGATGCATATCATCAACTATCCAGAAAAGAACAGGTCATCATTTTTCGGCTACGCACTGGTCACAACAGATTGAGATACCATCTGTACCACAAATAC
>JAMPIV010007484.1:0-17500 GCA_024509875.1 Oreohelix idahoensis | reverse complement strand
CAAGTACAGACATATCACATTCACATGGTAAAATAAATGTTTACACTTATCCCAAAGTAACTTTTGGGAACACAATCTCCTGGTGCAGATGTATGGACACAGCACGTTGATGCGATGCTTCGAATCACTTGTCTGGGTAATTTTATTATTCCTCTTATGACTTGTGTTTTGATTCCGGAAGTTTACAGTCTTTGTATTAAAAATCGCTGGTTCTCTTTAAAGTTAAAAGGCGTCCAAATACTTCGATCTGGTCCCTTAAGTTTCGGGTCTTTGTATTTAAAATTGCGAGTTCTCTTTTAAGCTATAAAATCGCCCAAATACATCGATCTGTCCCTTATAATTTTGGAATCCTTTGTCCGATCCTTCTCTCTGGCTCTGGGGGATTGCTAGCTTGACGTGGCGATGCAGTCTGATTTGTGTCTGAGATTTCGTTAGATTATAATTCCATCTCTCAGGTCAAGTCCAAGATTGTACGTTTAGAACAACTTGCCAATTAAAGTCAAAGTCTATTCCGGCTCTCAAATTAAACCAATTGTAAGCTCTTTAGAACTAGGTGGGTCGGGGTGTTAAATCATTCCTATCCCCCGCGTGTTTTAAAATATAGAATTTTAAAATTCGAACACGTGATCATTTTCAAATATGTCCATAATACTTCCGATTGCCCTGTATGCAAACTCACAAACACATCTGTAAACTCATTTCCTGTCTAAATGCCTTTCCCACCATAATCTCCCCAGACGGGTTATCTGTATTATTGCTACAGAAATGGGTCAGCGGAAGCGATTATCTCATTATCACCTGTGTTTTCGTGCATCCGCCAGACGGACAAAGACGAATCACCCTCAGCTTAGACAAACAATTTGGCTGTCTTTCCGTACAGTGCTGGGTCGTATTGTTATGAGGAGTGGTCGGGACCCCCTTGGATCAACAGTGACCGTCTCTATCAAAGGTGGCTAGACAACTTAAGTGATAAAAGTATTATCCGCTGACATGTTCAATTAGCTTGATAATACTACGGTTCACCTGATGAAACGCAAACAAATCTGGGAGCGGCTAGGCAACAAGTGTAGGTCATAAAAAATGCCAAATAATAGGACGATGAGTGTGAGAAAATGAAGAAATGAATTGATACTTCCGGAGAGAATGACAGTTATGAAACGTGCACAACTGATTTCGTCACATGGTCGCTGGTACCAGTTGAGAGTACTATCTCTGGAACAAAGTGTGTGGTATAAGTGGCCTGCTGTCAACGATAGACACCATTATGAGACGGGTCTTGAAGACGCTGGACCAGATTCGTGATTACTCCCTGATGTTTCTTGGAACGTGTCACAACCTCCCAACTTGACCAGTGACGTTAGTGAACAAGTCCATAATCTGCAAAGAACCAACCATCGGCTGCAGCAGAAACCAACAAACTTACTGGCAGTTATGTACAGAATTAAAAGCTGCCACGTGAACTTTAAGACAATTCCCTCAATATCCATAACATCACATTGTGATGATAACCCTTTTTTTAAATTTTAAAGAGAATTACTCATTTTACACTGTTAAATATAATTGATTGTTAAATTTGTTATTTGTATATTTACAAATTATTAGTTGATTTAATCCCTTTGAGTGTTCCGCGCCCGTATGTCGCAGTCGCTATAAATACACATAAAGCAGAGCTACTAAATTAAGATTTCACTGAATTAAATTAGCTGGGGTCTTGAACGAGCTAAATCATTCAATATACCTCTTCACAAAAGTTGTCGGGCAGATAATAAATTAACTGTGCAAAGACACATTCAGCATTGTTCTTGACTTCTGAATTATCTTGTGAAAACTCCCTCGAGGTAGAAGCATCATCTTCCTTCTATCTGTATCTCTGCCAAGAGTAATCTTGTGCGAAGGTAGATAACTTCAAGACCCACATTATATACTTTAGGTTTTGACTATTGTTGTACCATCACTTTAGAGCAAAGGGGAGGCAACCCGTGAGATATATCAAGTTCGAATAACTCGAAATCTGATAGTCTTAACCAAGTTCACTAGCTCAATGCGTCAGTGCATGAAGTGAGCTTATTTAATATAATCGGGCATTGCACGAAGTATATTAATTGAAGCAGAGCTTCACTGCACGAAATACACTTGTTACCAACAGATCATGTGGAGAAGAGCTCCAATCTTGTCAGTGCCTCTTCAAGATCAGACAGCAGACATTCTCCTGAGACAACTGTCAACGGTTTGTCGACGTTAGAGAGATATCCAAGCGTTTCTTTATAAAAATTCAAAGGGTAGACGTTAATATCGTAGGGAAACAGGAAACTCCCTAGTGGAGAGTATTCGTCTTCTCTCTTCTTGCCCTTATCTTGACCAGGTCTCTTTCGTTCATACCGAACCAATTTCAGGAGACCTTCTTGACAACATTCCGTAGGCCATGCCCATAATACTGTAGCGGTACGAGCATTGATGCCCCACCCAGTATATTAAATACGACGCACATATCTGTCTGTCCAATTTTAAGTTTGTTAAACAGATTCCAATCTGATTTTCTTAAATGCCGAGGTCTGGACATAAATAAATCCATCAACCATTTGTTTGGTAAATGTAAGGGAGACCTAAATAAACTCATCCACACGTTGCCTGGTAAATGTAAGGGAAACCTAAATAAACTCATCCACCATTTATCTTGTAAAAGTAATGGTGCTTTAATTAAGCTCACCCACCCTTTATTCTGTAAACGTAAGGGTTACCTAAATAAACGTATTAACCCTTTGTCGCATCAGTATGAGAGATATATAAATAAATGTATGCACTCTTTGTCGTTTCAGTGTAGAGACTTAATTTAAAAAACTCAGCCACCTTTTGTCCTTTAAATGTAAGGGACATATATATATATATATAAACTCATCGATCCTTTATCTTATAAATGTAAAGGGAGACATAAATAAACTCATCCACCCTTTGTCCGGTCAGTGTAAGGGAGATCTAAATAAACTCATCCACCCTTTTTCTGGTCAAGATAAAAAAAAAAAAAAAAAAAAAAGTTAGTTGCTTATCCTTTACAGGACGTGGCAATCAACCCCAGCTTTTATTGGCTGTTTGTGATTTTTCTAGGCAATTATTTCATTCAGTAGTTTGCCATTGCTTTCTGAACGGTACGGCGCTTATACCATTGTTAAAAATCCACACAAAGCGATCTGCTACCAAACCGCCTGCAGCAGGTTTCGAACCTGGTATATCTGGATTATGAAACTGCGTTCATATCCATTAGGCCACAGACGCCGACGGTCAAGATAAGGGAGATCTAAATAAACCCATCCACCCTTTGTCCGGTCAGTGTAAGGGAGATCTAAATAAACGCATCCACCCTTTGTCCGGTCAGTGCAAGGGAGATCTAAATAAACGCACCCATCCTTTTTTCCTGTAAATGTAAGACAGACAGCAGCCTACCGCACAACCTTGTTATTATTCTAGCAAAATATAGTAATACACATGTCCGTTCGAGCAGACAAAGCGTGAACAGGAATCGTTCCAGGTTAGAAATGATCTTCCACAAGAGAACACCCATTATTTTTATTCGCACGACGAGACCGGATTCTTCGCGTGCACGTACTAGAGAAGTGGTAGTCAACTGGCGAGGCATGTAGTGTTTCCATACGTCTGGCAAAACGAGAACACGTCATCCGACCGGCGGACATGGCAGAAAAAAAAAAACCGGGATTTTGTCCGGCTTTTAACTGATGAATAAATTTAAAACCTTTTGAACCTTGACGTTAACATAAACCACAATAGCCTTTCCAGACTTGTACATTTTTTTAGCCTAATTTTCTAATATTAAGGTTACGCTTTTTTATTTTTTGTTTATTGTAATGATCATATGTTACATTATTTTGTGTTAGAGTGAAGACTTACTTATGAAAATTAACATTAGTATTATTAAAATAATAAAAGTATGTTTGATTTGTTGTTGTTGTTTAACTAGGGCTGCTGAGCTGGTCGCTCTTTTAAAGCCAATACCAAGTTGAGGACTCCTTGGTATTACCTATACTGTAGATCTAGGCTTTTCTTGTGGCTTTTTTGCAATTCTGAAACGTGCTGAGTTAAAGTCAAGAGCTCCATTTTCTCCAACTTGGCTTGCATTTAAAGGCTCATCACATCTGGTCCCAAGTTAGGAGTAAGAAGTACGTGGCATACTGTGCATGCCCCGCCATCCAAGGTGGCTCTCTAAATATGCAGAGCTAAAATACTGTGCTGTGGTTATCGGCTCTCCCAAAGAATTGTCACATCCTACACAGAACCACTTCTCAGCTCCCCCTGCATATCATGGGCCAATAGTGAGATCCTCCTGCAAGCGGCCAATCAGGTACAAGCCAGAGATACGTCTGGTGCTCAAGTGACTCCTCCAAGCTTACTGTGCAATGCTGGGTTCTCAATATGTTTCACCACAGGGGAAATCCCTGGACGTGTGTGGTCGATTTCAAGAGTCAATGAGTGCGTTATTAGCCTCATAGACAGGTTCACTTCCTCATCTGTATACTATAGCATTGTGCTTACCTGGTGGTCATATAAGGGAGAATCCAGACATGCCTCCATACATTTAGTATTACTCAAAATTGTATTGGTTACTTTTGCTTCTGTAAATTTATTGAGTTAGAAACTGTTATTGTTTATGTGTAACCGAACGACCTACGCTAGCATTATCCGTGCTATTAATTTGATTTAGAATAAGACAAGCAGTTAGGACATCTCACTCAAAAAAAAAAATAATAATAATAATAATAAATACGTTACTGACATCAGTTCAAGTGGGCAGCTCACGTTTACCAAAAGTGAGTGATCATAACAATCTAGGGACGTAAACAGAATAGTCGAGAACAGTGAAGCTAGACCAATGAATTAAATCCAAAAGTATTGAGTTAACTAATCAGAAAGTGGCAAGGACACACACCACGCTGAGGTAACTAGAAGTCATTAGTGGTACGGAGAGAGAGCCTTGCACCAGGACGGGTTATATATGTCTGAGGTTGAACAGACTGGCGCTCCCCGGTATATACATAAAAAGTCCGGCTCCTACAGGCAAGTCGTAATCTATCGATATCAAGATAGTATTTCTGTGGTGAACAGGAAGTTTATACAGTAGAACTCCATTTATCCGAACCCCATGGGACCGAGCATCGTTCGGATAATCAAATGTTCGGATAATTGGATTACATAATGTATCGAGTACATGTACACATATTTCTAAAAATAATTAACCATCACAAGGAAAATACACTATAAAACATATTTACTTGTACTGTAATAATAATACCCACACTGTATTAGATCACTGTATCACCAAAATCTTTTATTACACTGCAGTGCATGTACTACTTGTATTAATTATTTTTGTAAAGAAAGAGAAATGTTTTCAAAATAACATTACAAACGATTCAAAACCAGGCGCAACTTACGTCTATATGTACTTGCACAGATGTAGCCCACTATTTAAAATAATGAGGAATCCTCTTTTGCACCAAACTGGATAGTCTCCTTTTGGCTGCTAAGTCCCGCATTCTCTTCAACAGCAGAAGCTGTGTAAGACAGCTGTCATCTTCTTGCTCGTACCAAGCCATCGCTGTTTCTAGTGCTATAAAGGCCTCTTCAGGACTTGGTCGACGTTTTGGTTTTTCTTCATAATCTACAAGTACATCATGTACTTCTGAGGCGTCTTCATCATCGGTCACTACATGTATTTGGTTTTCTTCTTGCACAAAAGACAAAATTTCTTCGTCATTCAAAAACTGAAAACCAGAATCATTATCATCTTCTAGCCACATGTGTGCATCATCTTTGCCACAGGCCGAAAATCCGGGCATTGCTTGAAACAGTTCCACAACTTCATTTATACAATCATCATTTGTGTCCACTGCAGTAGTTTCATTTCCTCCTTTTTACCCAAGCAAATCTATCTCAAAAGGTGCCTTGTTTGAGATTATCTTTTGTTGACAGGGGTGGTTGGGGTCCCCAAGCCCATTCAGCTAAAAACATTTAGCAGCAGTCTTTGAGATTTTTAAGCTTTTTGGAAAAAAAAATAACGCCACCCACACTTTCCTTCATCCTTCAGCCAACATATATAACTCGCGAACGGCAGGGACTTCCTTCTTGTACATCTTTTTTAAGCTTTGCTGATACACACCCTGAATCAATTGGGTTGGGGAATCTTTTTTTTTTTTTAAGCTTGCTGTTACATTGGGGAGGGGGCAGAAAAATCAGGAAAAAAGGACTTTAAATAAACATTTGCATTTTTATATTTATGCCAACTTTTTTGGCATTCAACTCGCATGGTTTCAATTCAATCCGTATCTCTTCTCTGGATGAGATGGTTTTGGTGCATTTCCATTGGTCCAGTAAGTTTAGAAGAATTTAACTTTCCAGTTTTTAGTTTTCTTTTCTTGTTCTCTCAACCTCTTCCAACATTTGGGGGGATGAACGATTGATGATTATGATTGTTATACCAAATCCAAGGAATTAGATTTTTTCTATATTCATCCCAAAGCACTCTTCTCGTTGTGCTTGGTAAACACAATGGGGGAAAGGTGAAACCCACGTCACATTATTTATCTTTTAAACAACGTGTTTTTTTTTGGCTTTGCCGATCAATTAGGCCTCCGGTTAAAAACGATATTGACTTCCACTGGCCATTCGCGGCTCGCGCTGGCTTACCCAAAATGGCTACCCCTACCCTTAAGGGTTACTCTCTTCTTCTTTGCACTTTTTTAAACCCCAGGGGGGGGCCCTAAGCTGCTTTCGCCGCTGAGATTTTAGCAAAAGTGATTTTTTGTTTTGAAAGGGCAATATGATTGCCAGTTATTATAGCCCTAGTTCTCTTCCCGGGGCCATTATGACAAACATTCAATCGGGGACGTGAAATTTTAAAAATCCTTTTTCTTCCCAAAAAAAAAAGCCAAAGGAAATGTTTTCTTAAAATTTTTATGGCGGGGGCCTGGTTTGCATTCCGCTTTCGGATAAAAAAAGATTTTTCCCTTGAAATCTTCCAATTTCCTTCCGTATTTTGGCCCAAATGTAACGAGGATTTAAATAGTTTTCTTAAAACCCAATATCCCTGGGCTATGCCTTTAAGGTTCCGGAGTGGTGGGAACGTCAAAAAAAGTTGTATTTGTTTTGGAAAAAAACATGAAGTGGCCTTTTCAACAACATAATATACACAGAAGGAAAATTACCCTGAGGGGATTAGGTTTCCCCTTTTTGCTTCTTCTTTTGGCACCAAAAATTACCAATTATATTTACCAAAAAAAGCCTCGTTCCCAAAAATTTTTCACATTCTTTTCGCATTTTCCACTCCTTGGTTTTTACGGGTTTTCTTCGGGGGGGACCCTATTTTTTCAACAATTCAAAATTTCGATGCAAAAAACTTCATAATTTTAATTCCCTTTGGTTTTTTTCTTTTTTTTTTTTGATGGGGTTCAAGAGGGGTTACGGTAGGCTTTTCCCCACACAATGGAAAATCCCTACCGCAAAGTAAAAAAGGGGGGAATAACCCCCACAGTTTGTCATCCTTTTGGGTTTATTTCCTTTTTGAAGGTTCCTCTTTGATTTATATTTCCTGGATTTACGGTTTTTTAATTGGGGGGACAAAAAAACCAATTTGGCGGGTTTTTCTTTTTTTATTATGCTTTTTAGGGGCCTACTGGGGAAAGGATTGGGCCATAATCGCCCCCCCACAGGAGGAAATAATAATTGTAAACACCCAAATAAAAATTTATTATTTTCTGTTGCCCTGTTTTTAGTAAAGCAAGGGGACCCCACAACCAAATTATTTTTTAAGTTGGAAACTGGGTTTTCTGTTTAATGCCACCAGGTGGTTTCTAACCATAGAAACGGGCAAAAAAATAACGTACCAAACTGGAATTGGTTTAAACCAGATTTTAACTCGGGAAACCTTTATGATCTAAAAGGCGGGACTTCTGTACGTAAAGGCGGATCACGACCATTATACCATTCCCCCATTATTCTACAAATTGTATTTCCAGCCCAACCCACCCCATTTTGAGGGGTGTGTTGGGGGGCCCGCATCCAAAAAAGATATCAGGGGAAATTTTTAGGGGTATAATAAACGTGACTGTTAGGGGCCATATTGATTGTTTTTTTTCCTTTTTCTTGGAAAAAAAGTGTTCCGATTAATTTGGGATTGGTTTTCGGGAATAATAGGGTTTCGGATATAAAAATGGGTGTTTCTACTTGTATTTTTTTGTATTTTTGTAAGAACCAGGGCGGATTTTTTTTTCTTTGTTTTGCCGCATTCTCGGATGTTATCTCAGGGGGGGAGTAAAGGGTTTACATTTTTTGCATTTTAGATTAAGATACTTTGTTTTCTAGGGGGGGAAAACGTTCTGTAGGAATACAATTAACCAAATTGGGGGGGGGGGGCGTGAACGCAATTCGTTCGGTTCGCCCAAGGGGGCGGAAAATAAAACTCTGCAGAAGATCTAAAGGTCGCGTAAAATTCGTCGTCGTCGTTCGCGAGAATTCGCGGGCTTTACAAGGTAAGGCGCGCTTAAAAAGCGTCGACCCCACCCAAAGGTTATTTTGGTCCGTAATATCGTAGAAAAAAAATAGTAATATTCCTAAAGTTTCGAGGCGCCGCGGCGTCGACGCAAATCGTTATAGCGAGAAGCGAACAAACAAAATAACGTTACAAAAAGATATTGAGTTACCATTCGTAACGGGGCGGTCGAAGTTTCTTTTAGTTTAATATAAGCTATAAAGCGATTTCGCAACACTTTTGCGACTTCGTGTACGCCCGGATGCTTCGCATTTCGTTCAAAAATTATTCGCGCTCGTTCGTTTCCATTCGGGTCGTACATTCGTTCGCGGACCAAGTAAAGTTTGGCATGTTAATTAATAAGTTTTTTAATCAAAAACGGACAGGGGGCAGCCTTAGAAATTAATGGGTTTCATTCATTTTAAAAACTAGTAATAACTTACGAACGGTTTTTGTAGAGAAGAACATTAATGTTTTATTAAACACTAAGGTCACATACGGTTTTACCTGGAAATGGGTTTAATCCCCCAACAAATTGACTGTAACGCAATCTCAGAACGTTTTCGGAAATTACTGTCATGCCTATTCAACGTTTATGTTATAAAAGTTCTAAAAGGAAGCAGCCTAGATTGTTTCATCATTACTCTCAGAACGGTACCATTATGTTTATACCCCCACCTTTCTGAAAGTCACTATAGTAACTGGGAACGACCTAGTTTTTACTAAACATAAATCTTCCAACTTGAGTGAAGATTCTCTACATTACCGGGGGAGGAACTAACATAATCTTTAACTTGAAAGTAAACCAAAATCTTAACTGAGACCACGGTTTCCCACCTAGGCCTTTGCCCCCATTCTTTGGGGGACTGTCCTAGGGGATTCTATTTCCCACACAATTTCCCTAAAGAGGTTTTTCCCGGGGGCCCCGCTATTTCCCACATACTAAAATACCCCAATTTATGTTTTTTTGAAAGGAGGGCCAGGAAAAAAGTTTTTTGCCAAAAAAAAAACAACAAAAAAAAAAAAATAAACTAGTTGCTTGGGGGCATGAAAAAAAAACCAGGGGTCTGTTTTTTTGTCGGGGGGGGGACTGGATTGTCCTCTTTGTTTCAATTTTTCCTTTCCAGTGCGGGGGGAATAAATTCCCAACAAGGGAAAAACATACAAAAAAACCAGTATATTTTCAAAAAACTAAAAAATAACGTTCAAAATAAATTTTTTTTAAAGGCACACACCCCCAAATTTTCTAATCTACATTTTTAAAATAAAACTTTTCCCCTAGGCCCCACCCAAACGGGCCGCTTGACGAATCAGTGTCAGTTTAGGATTTCCCAAAGTCCAAAGTTTCAATTTTCAAAAACTTTTCCCGGGGGGCATAAGGTGCCCCCAATTGGGAATTTCAAAACAAAAAATTTTTTTTGACCCAACCGCCAAAAATTCAGCAATTTATGCCTGTTTTGCACGCTAATCTTGTGGCTTTTGATCACTTTTGTTTTTTCCCACCATTTTTTTTCTTACATGGGGGCGTTAGCTGGTCCTTTTTTTCCCCTGTCCATGGGAAAAATTTAAATAATGGGTTTAACTACCGTTTATTTTGCTCTTTTAAAGCTACATTAGGAAAATTTTTATAGAAAAGAGTTTTGGTAAAATCGTTCAACGGGGGGGGGACCAATCTATATTCTTCACATGTTGACCACCCCAAGGGGGTTTGGGTTTTTTCAAAATAGGAATTCCTCTTTTAGGGGGCTTTTTTACTGTGGGGGGAACATTCAACACCCCAAAGTTTTCATTCGAATAAAAAAACATTTTCTGGGGGCTTCTTCAGTCTTGGGCCCTAAACTTTTAACCAGTAATAAAAAAAGGAGTTTGGTTTATATGGGGCAACTATTCCCCCCAATTTCTTTCTCACCCACGAAATTTTTTCCAACTGTTTTTGGGAAGATAATTTTCCCAGGTTTACCTTGGGGACTTGTTTAAATACTGCAAAGTTTGGGACGTTGTTTTACGGTTCACCCAAAAAGAAGTTTTTTTTGCGATCCTTGGTTGAAAAAATTGGTGTGTGTAAACAAAACGGGGTCCAAACCCAAGTTCTGTTGGGATTTTATTTTTTGTCCTGTTTGGTAAAAAAACTTTGTGTTTACAAAAACGGGTTCCCAACCAACAGTTTTTCCTGTGTAATTCCTGCTGAAAATTGGGGGTGTGTAATAACATTTTTACGTTTTCAAAAAACACAAGTTCTCTTTTGTTAGAAAATATTTTTCCATTGCAGCATTAAAAAAATTTTTTTGTGTGATGGAACCTACAGTGGGGGGGGGGACATATTTACCTCAGAGGTTTCCCATTAAAATTTTTGTATTTAGGTTTTTTTTTAAAAAAATGGGGACCAACGAAAGAGAGTGTGGGTGGGGCAAAACATTTCAAAAAAACGACTCCCAAGGTCATTCTGAAAAATAGTGAACCAAGGTGCTCAAAGATTTTTATAAAACTACATCTTAAAACGGGTGGGGACGACACTCAACATTCAAATTAAAAAAAAAAAAAAAACAGGCATCAACTGTAAAAAGAGAAAGAAAGAGAACTTAAAAGAGAGATATAGACATACTCTGTCGGTATCATTACATCAGGTCAAAAAAGACAAATACTGCACCATCTCCTTATCTTCGCCTTAACCAGCTGAATCTTAATGGTGGCAATTTCGCCCACAGAGACCCGGTTATTGATGGTACAGAAATGACTGCGTTAACGACCCCAAGATGACGATGTTAAGACGATAGTCAAGTTAAGGTCTCTCTTGTATTCAGTTGTCGTGCCCCATAAATCGAGACCCGAGTCGAGTAGTGTTAGGGTCTGACAAGATTAGGGCTGGACAGTAGGGAACATAAACAACGACAAAATCAGCGCGGGGTCGAAAGCAAATCATGGACACCCTGGTGCAATACTCTGGTTATAAAGATTTAGTTCGATGCCTGTCTGTGATTGGTTGAATGTCTGCTTCCGTGCGTGGTTAGATGTCTGTGCTAGTTTTTGTGCTTTAGTTTCTCTGCGCGTTTTCGAAAGTTGTCTACGCTTAGAGCGAACTCATCTCTTTAGGTGTTTGTCTATGCTTATATTTGTCTGTTCTTGTTTAGATGATTGTCTGTGCTTATATTTGTCTGTTTTTTGTTTAGATGTTTGTCTGTGCTTATATGTGCCTGTGTTTTTGTTTAGATGTATGTCTGTGCTTATATTTGTTTTTTTTGTTTAGATCTTTGTATGTGCTTATATGTGCCTGCATTTTTTGTTTAGATGATTGTCTGTGCTTATATTTGTCTGTTTTTTGTTTAGATGTTTGTCTGGGCTTATATGTGCCTGTGTTTTTTGTTTAAATGATTGTCTGTGCTTTTATTAGTCTGTGTTTTGTTTAGATGTTTGTCTGTGCTTACGTGTGCCTGTGTTTTTGTTTAGAGGTTTGTTTGTGCTTACATGTGTCTGTTTTTGTTTAGATGTTTGTCTGTGCTTATATTTGTCTGTTTTTGTTTAGATGTTTGTCTGTGCTTACATGTGTCTGCTTTTGTTTAGATGTTTATCTGTGCTTATATTTGTCTGTTTTTGTTTATATGTTTATCTGGTCTTATATTTGTCTGTTTTTGTCTAGATGTTTGTCTGTGCTTATATATGTGACGAAATTAGTTGTGCACTTTTTATAACTGTCGTTCTCTCCGGCAGTATCAATTCATTTCTTCATTTTCCTCATTGATCGTCCTATTATTTGGTATATTTTATGCACTTACATTTTTTGCTCTGACCACTCCCTAGACTTGTTTACGTTTCGCCATGTGAATCGTAGTAATACAAGGCTAATTAGACAGGTCAGCGGTAATACTTTTATCACTTAGGTCGTCTAACCACCTTTGATAGAGATGATCATTGTTGACACTCAGGTGGTCTCGCCCGATCGATGGAAAGAAATCCGTCTGGGAGATGTACGTGTAAACACAGGTGATATATGTAATCGCTTCCAATGGACCATCTCTGTATCAATATTACATATAACCTGTCAGTGGAGACAATATGTGTGGAAGGTATTAGCCAGGAAATAAATTCACCGATGTGTTTGTGAGTTTGTACAAATACAATCGGAAGTACTACTGCCATATTTGAAAGAGGTCACGAGTTTAAATTTTAAAATTGATATTTTAAAACACGCGGGGGATAGTAAGGATTTAACACCCTGACCCACATAGTTCTAAAGAGCTTAACATTGGTTTAATTTGAGAGCCGCAATAGACTTTGGCTTTCATTGGCAAGATGGTCTACAAGTACAATCTGGGACTTGAACTGAGAAACGGAAATATAATCTAGCGAAATCGGAGACACAGATCAGACTGCATCGCAACGTCAAATTAGCAACTCCCAGGAGCCAGAGAGACATCGGACTAGTATTCTAGAATTAAAAGAAAGTGACAGATCAAAGTATTTGGGCGTCTTCATAACTTAACAGATAACCCGCAATTTTAAATACAAAGACTTGAAACTTAAGGAATCAGAGAACCCGTCATAAGAGGAATACTAAAATTTCCCCGACCAAGTGTTCGAAGCATCTAATCAAAGTTGCTGTATCCATTCTACTGTGCCATGAGATTGTATATCCCATTGAGTTCGTGGTTTGAAGCTACAAGACGGTTCTTAGACCAGACCAGTCTGAAGTAAGAATCTTCGCCGCTATCTTTGTGATTCAAGAGCTGTGTTCCACACCAACTACCTACAGTGGACACGTTGTGAAGACACCTGATTACCGGTTGCTAAACGCCGTAACGGAATTCCAGCCTGAACCGCTCCAAACTGTTTCTGAGTTGTTCACCAAGCTCAGCAAGGCAACGATTTTCTCCAAGATTGACCTCAGTAAAGGTTATCATCAAATACCAGTCAAGGAGGAAGTTAAACCTTTGCTAGCTTTCAGCACTAGTGAAGGACATTACACATTTAATGTGATGCCGTTCGGATTGCATAACGCACCAGGAGTGTTTACCAGGATGATGAGAAAGCTTTTAGAACCCTTGCAAAGTCCCCACATCCATAATTTCATGGACGACATCTTAATTGCATCGGAATCCTACGAAGAACATATTGCTACCGTCGCTATGCTCCTTAGGAGACTACAGGAAACTGGTCTCACAGCCAGACCTAGCAAATGTCTCATCGCATTTGAAAAGCTGGACTTCCTGGGGCACACTATTTCTCACGGCTGTAGTTGGCCTATTAAGAAGAACGTGGAGAAAATAGTGGCAGCAAAAAAACAAAGAAAGACATCAGGTCATTCTTATCACTATGTGCCTACTATCAGAAATACATCCAGAACTTCAACGGACTGACAGCACCTCTGACTGACCTCACCAAGAAAGGTTGTCCTGATAAGGTCATGTGGGATCAAAAGTGCGAACAGGCATACAGCACTTTGAAAGGACAGTTGTCGGCATACCCCATCCTAAGGTTACCTGACCTTAAGAAACCTTTCGTACTGAGAGTTGACGCATCAGGTCACGGCATCGGGTCAACATTGCTGCAAGCCGAGGACAGTGACCCGAACATGCTATTCCCAGTAGCTTGCGGCAGTCGGAAACTGAACAAAGCGGAACGCAACTACAGTGTCGTTGAAAGAGAATGTCTCGCTCTGATTCATGGCATCAGACGCCATCATGAGTTTCTGTATGGTACTTCTTTCACGGTGCAAACAGACCATGCTCCATTAGCTTTCCTGGGTGCCAATAAGGAATTCAACGCAAGGATAATGCGTTGGGACTTGTTATTGAGTGTTTATTCCTTCAAAGTGGAATATATTCCAGGAAAACAGAATGTCGGAGCTGACTTCTTGAGTAGAAACTGGACCACGGAGGAAGAGGAGAAAATCGACGATGCCAATCATCCAAAAGCTACCGATCAGGGCAGCTTCATTGTCATAAATGAAACATGAAAACGAGTTTCCATGTCTCAAAAGTGGGGACGACTGTGACGTACGTCTAAGTATGACAAATGAATTTCCCTGACTCGATGGATTATAACAGTATATCGGCCTCTCATAACTTTAGAACCCCTGATCATCTATTGTAACTTTAACCTGCATGCAGCATTTCCACGAGAATTTTACACGCTGGATCATTAATATGTAGCCTGCTATCTTCTGTGAACTTTTGAGATCGCATGGCCTTTGATGGGAGGTTAAATCACGCCCACGACCATCTCTGAGAACGATTTATAGCAATCTTTTCCTTAACGCCGGCCCAAAAGAGGGACGTGGCCAGAGACTCACTCCCTGTTTCTAGAGCAATTAACAGCAGTTCATTTTTCTTACCTGGCTGTTGCCCCGCCTGGTGGGAGTTGCCAAAGCTTCTCAGAACAGCGGTACCATCAAAGACAGGCTGATCTTCAGAATTCAACGTGGAGCGGTATACGATCTAAAGAATCAGGGAACTCTCAGCTAACGTAGTTAGCTTCTCGAGAAATTTTCGCACCCTTATGCGAGCAGCCTGAGACGAAGAAGATCGGTAGACCGGGGAAAACGGAGGAAACACAGCGGTTAACACAACGGCGTTGTACCTCGGATTTGCTATACTTCAAGAAAGGTGCGAAAATCCAACACGTCCCATTTAAGTTACATTCGAGATGTATAAATAAAAGACTCCGAAAACTGCATTTTATTGTTCGTTCTGACAGAATCCTAGTTGCACTAGCATACAGCCTAGTCGGATTCCTGCTAGATTTCATCTACCTTCGTTGACTATTGGAGTGTATTCTTTCTGCGCAGACGGTAATTTATACATTAGCTTCGAGTGATCAGTGGTCTAGTTATTTCACTGGATTGTGGTGTAAATTTAACCTTATTAAATAAACCCATTTTCAAAGTTCTAGTGCAAACTAAATGTTACATCTAAAAGTATTTCCTAATACAATTGACGCGTAAATTAATTTTGCAGACGTTAAAGAGAATTATAACTAGTAAATACAGTTTAGTTCTGTATAGATAGATGTGCTTTTGATTATTTTTAACTCACGGGGAGTTTTCCTGATTTGTTAAATTGACGACGCTAATAAAGTAAATAGGCTAACTGTAATTTATCGCGTGTCAGATTATAATATGATTTGTAATGCATTTCTTGTTTTGATTATCTTTCATTCAGAACGATCATTCAACCTGCATCCCAGCAATTATAAATTATATACAGAGTTCTGCCAACTCAATTCGATAACTCCAGTAACATATGAACTTTCTTAAAGCTAAACTTGTGGCGACCTGTAATGGGCCCCGCTCCTCTGAATTTAACTGAGAATAAAGCCACCCAAGAAACACTTTTAAAATACTAGTTCATATAGTCCTTAAAGTAAACTGGAAGCAGAACATATTTTATTCACTGCCCTATTTGTGAAGAAGAACATAGATCTACCTGAACACTGTCTGTCAAGTATATTCAGTGGATTTTACCCACCCCCGAAGAAGAACTTACCTCAGTGTTTTTAACTTGTGACAGTACGGAAAAAGAAAGTTATCTCCACCAGCTGTGCCAATTTTAGGGACCACACCATACCTCACGACTAGCCAAGTGCCTGTGCCATTCATTAGGAACTTTATCGAAACCAACAGTAGCCTTTACGCTTCACCGTTTGGCGATTTTTTGAGACTATTTGTTACCTCGTTAAATCTGGGGCCTGACACGGAAGAAATAAGAAGACCAGTCCATTATTCCACGGTATTAGCTGCTGTGGTAAATGATTCCTAGAGTGCCAGAATTCACCATTTTGGTAAGTCTGCGTGTGTGTCTGTGGGATGGCCAGCCCTAGTGTGTTTTTTTTTGAATGAAAGGAGATTTAATCTTTTCTTTACCCTTTTAATTAGTTCGACCTAGTATTAAGGTGCATTATATTCATTGTACGGGACTTCTCCTAGCGGGATTGTGTAACTGTGTTCATTCCCCCCTCCCGTAAAATTTGTTGATTAAAGGGAGACATTTGAGACCCTAGCTTTTCCTCTACACCACCCCCCCCCCCTTTTACTGTAACCCCTTGCCCCAGAGTAATAAATTTACCGGTTGGTTAAATTGCCTATCTCTGATCCCCCCCCCCCCCCCCTTTTTCTTGTCTTTTGGACCGGGTCTTGTCTGTTAGTAAATAAAACCGGGAAACGGTGGATGGGATATTTCTCCTCAAACCCCCCTCTTCCCTTATCATATTTGTATTTTCTGTAACCTTTGATTTTTTGACTGTAAATTATATATTTGTGTGACTGATTTATGATAATAAAGGTATTGAACTTTATTTGTATTGGTTGTCGGCTGGCCCAAAACTCCAAAACCCATTTCCACCTGTGTAGGCTGGTATTCATGTACGCTGTGCGTCACATCAATCACCTAATCGGTGAGTGCGCCTGAGCGACTGGAACTGACAAACAATTGTTTATTCAAGAAGAGAGATTAGGAAATAGTCTGTGAGAAAACACATATTGTCGTAATAAAGAGACTGTCCTTGCTCTTTCATCCCAGCGCTTGTGAATCTACTACCTCATTCTCACCTAAATCCTTATTCTCACAGAGCCTTCAATATCACTCTTACACTCTAAAGGGACCAATATCCATTCAGACCCTCTCAGATAAAAAATTACGACATGGCTATTTTTTTAAAGTGTTGCTGTCATTTTTCGACGGAGTCATCTGTCCATGTTTTTGGCTTATGTTTGTATCTAAGTTATTTAATTTGTGTCTTTACCTTGCGATGTCAGGTTGATTAGGGGTTGTCTTCCCCTTGTTTATTCATTGCATTTGTGTTTGACCTTTAGGGGGGGTCAGAGGTTGGGACCAGTTCGGCGTCCCTGGGCCTATGGGAAGGTTTTTTAAGGCGGGAGTGGAGTATACTTCCGGGGGAAGAAGGGTGGGGCCTGTTGTTTGTAGGGTAATAGAGGCATTTGGGTGGGCATCTACACCACAGGAATGGGGGTCTGGA
>JAMPIV010007483.1:0-166867 GCA_024509875.1 Oreohelix idahoensis | reverse complement strand
AAAACACAAATCTTAAAATCACGCAGGTCGAAAGGCTAAAAACCTGGGCCAAGAAAGATACCAATCTGATGATAGTCACGGTAGAAGGATCGACAAGACCCGAGAGACTGACGCTCGAAACCACAACCAAAAAGACAGAAGCCTATATCCCTCCGGTGATGCAGTGCTCCAACTGCCAGCAGTTCTCGCACACAAAAAGACGTGCAGGAGAGATGCAGTTTGCCGGTATTGTGCGGGTAGTCACCAATATGGCGACTGCCCCAGGGCAAAGGAGGACCGCAACTACAAAGAAACTAACGAAAACCGTATCTGTGCAAACTGCCAAGGAAACCACGGGGCAAGGTACAGAGGATGCCCTGTGTTCCAGGAAACTAAGAGCATCTTGAAGGAGGCCGTGTCTAAAAACATACCCTTCAAGGAGGCCAAACACAGAGTGAATGCGGATGCTACAGAAAAACAGCGCACGATTGACAGAAGACAGCTACACAAGCTGACCGCTGAAATCAACGAAATGAAAAGGAAACAGCAGAACGAAAGCAGAAACAAGCAGGATCCCGTAGACGACAAGGACAGCGGTGAAGACATAATAGATATGCAGAGCGCCAGAGAAATGTTACAGAGCGCCCAGGCAATGCTACAGGAAACAAAATCCATCAAACACGAGATAGAAGTTGACATCGCCAAACTCACAGAGCTAAAGGCAGAGAACGAACAAATACTCAAAAGAATTGAAACAACCATCAAACACGAGATAGAAGTTGACATCGCCAAACTCACAGAGCTAAAGGCAGAGAACGAACAAATACTCAAAAGAATTGAATCAGAGAAAAGGATCGTTGAGGATATCCTTACAAAAACTAGAGAACAAAATAAAGAAACGAAAGACAAAATGAAAATCGACATCGTACAGCAAATGTTACTCAATCAAGACAGAGCATTAGCAGCCAGAAACGCTAGAACAGCTACTACCAACGATAATTGAAAAAGCACTGTCACAGATACAGGAGAGCAAAAAGACAAAAGCAACAGAAACTAGTAGCATAGAAACACACAAAACTAAACGAGCCAGATAGTTGAGGCAGGACATAAAAAACACCATGAGAGCGACACGGCACCACAAACGGACAAAGAGGAATCCAGACAGCCAGCAAGTGGTCCTTTTCAGGACCAGTCACCTCCAGGACTACGAACGAGATACCAGTGAAGACGATAACACCCTATATACCCCAATTATAACCAAATTTCAGGTTGAACAGGGTATCACAGCAACACAGTAGAAGAAAACAACAACATGGCCGAAATAGAAACAAAAGAAGTAAAAAAAAAAGTAATGGTTTATGTAGTATTTGTGAAAGTGGCGTATGTCGGGTTGCAGACGATGATGTGTCTATTCAATAAGCAAGATTAAACACAAGTTATCTTTAGGCGATGTGTAATAAATGTTTATACAATACCAAAACCTACCCTCTGTCCTGTACTTACTGTTCTTAGTCTTCTATCATTTACTAGACACAGTATTAAGGTCTTTGTTTTGCGTAGTCTGACCTATACTGTATGATAGGGGAACAGCAGAAGTGATTGCGTCATTAATAGGCTGGACTGCCCATGATAAATTTCCGATGTTATGTGTTGCAGGTCGCACTAATGACCTGTCATCGAAGCATCATTTTTTGGTGATGCCTAGATGGCAGGGAGGATAGTGTGATTCGCTTGCATAGCTAGGCGGGGTTGTCGCACGAAAGGTCCTGGGTTCGAGTCCTGGGTAAACCACTCACGTCTGTTGTTTTTTCTGTTGTCTAGTTTTCTACTTCTTTATTTCCAACGAGTGCATGAAAACATACCTTTAATTATCTTTAGGCGACCATCCTCCTAATTCGACAACATTTGTTTATCTCATTTACCAGGCTGGACCGAAGCATACCAACTCGCTTATTTAGAAAATACGCCAATGACCCTTTTCTATGTAAACAAGAGGTCAGGCTGAACAAAAGTTTGCAAAGTTGTTTTGCTAATATCTCTCTCTCTCTCTCTCTCTCTCTCTCTCTCTCTCTCTCTCTCTCTCTCTCTCTCTCTCTCTCTCCCTCTCTCTCTCTCTCTCTCTCTCTCTCTCTCTCTCTCTCTCTCTCTATTATCGTCTCGCCGAGCAGACTTTTATAATAAAAAAGATAAATGTGCCAGGCGCGACTTAAGCCCGGAAACATTACCAGGCAATACTTATTCTAGAATTCTCAAGGTAGAGAGGTAAAGAGAGACTAAATAAAACTTGGAGAAGAGAACTGGAGACAGTCATAAAGACTTGGCATACGTTTGTTGAAAACCTCTGCTATTTTGGAACAGTCGGGTGAAGATGATAAATATTCTTTCATTTTCAAGGACTTATTTTGTCTCGGCCGGTTGCTAGTACCAATTTTCTCCCTTTCGTCGTTTTCGAGGGACAATAAGCAAGTTGTAATATATATATATATATATACTCTTTCGCCTGACTTCTGTAATTTCACAGCCTGTATCAATATATTTGAAAAGTGTCGAATATGTCCAACACCTACACCTATATATCTTTAACGAAGTACAGCAGTGCAAATACATTACTTGGCTCGTTCTAATCGATCATGCCCGCTTGTCTTAACATATTGTTTACACTGTTACGTTTAACTTATTTATTAAGTTTTCATTTTTTTCTACTTTTTTTCTGTCTACTTCTGCTTCTACATTCTGCATCCAAAAAGTAGCACGAGGAAGATGACCGAAACATTAGGGCGTACAGAAAACATTTGGTAAAGGTAAATGATAGAACAATGATTCATGATGCTGACAATTCAGATACAGGTGACAGGGTCTTAAACGAACGAAAGCTGGGTTGTATTGTTGAGAAAAAGTCAGTCGCATACCATGGCACATGGTTTCTTAACCAGTGGTTCACAGAACCAATTGAGCGCCATAAATGAATTCTAGGGTGTCTGTACATAACTTAAAAATCTAAATTTTAGTTATATCAAAATTTTTTATCTGAAAATTATCATAATTTTTTTTTTCATTTCAAGAAATATATATTTTTACATATTGTTTTTGTATTTCAGTATTATATGTGTAAGCTTAACGAGTTTTCTTTGTTGTAAAATGTTTTTATTGTATGCACAAATTTTCATTATGAGTCTATGTACATTTTTTTCTAAGAAGGGGTCCGTAGCCATAATGGACAATCAAAAGGTCCATAGCACAAGGAAAGGTTAAGATTCTGTGCATTAACAGTTTGATTAATAAAAATTGTATTACTCGGTGAGATATTTATGTATTTGACGAATGGAGTGATAGTTTCCTAGTGTTGTAAAGAAAGTATGCTATATATTTCAGGATGAAATTTAGTGTTCGATAATATACAATGGGAAATGGGTTTTGACGATGTTATATATTTACGCTGCGAATTGGCGAGTACTTGTAGTATAACGGTTAAGTCAAAAATAAGAAATAAGAGTTTTTATTAAGAGTAATGTTCCTTAATATTTTGTGTGTCATGGACTCCTTTGATAGTCAAATGAAGGCTATGGCACCCTTTGATTGTCTAATGAAGGCTATGGATCCCTTTGATTGTCTAATGAAGGCTATAGATCCCTTTAATTGTCTAATGAAGGCTATAATTGTCTTTAATTAAGGCTTGTCTAATGGAAGGCTATAGATCATTTGATTGTCTAATGAAGGCTATAGATCCCTTTGATTGTCTAATGAAGGATATAGATCCCTTTTGTCTAATTGTCCCTAATGAAGGATATAGATCCCTTTGATTGTCTAATGAAGGCTATAGATCCCTTTAATTGTCTAATGAAGGCTATAGATCCCTTTAATTGTCTAATGAAGGCTATGGAACCCTTTGATTGTCGAATCTTCTTCGTTCTTCCTGAAACTAAAAGTTGGGTGTGTTCTGTCCGTTTACAGCCAAGCTGCGATATTTGCGCTTTTCGGCCGACACATCCGACTTCACCATGGCATTTTTTGGGATCGGGTTAGCCTTCCCTCTTCGATCCCTACTCACTCAGCCAGACTGCAGTTATGTAGCCTGTTTCCAGGACCACCACCCGGAGGTGGAGTAGGGCCTTGATCAGCGCTGGTTCGCTGACCCTGATGCAAGCAGTCTAGCTAGGGGTCGCGGACTGCATTCCTTACTGTTGAGACATCTTAGGTCCCGATTGTCGAATGAAGGCAATGATTTCGTGTGTGACGATATGGTTGTGCAATCTCAAGTCCACTCCGGCAGGATTGCATTGCATTCCCGTGCGAGCGATATTTTCTTATTTTTCTTTCCCCTGTCATTATTATATGGCAAATTTTATGTACCATTATTTACTCTCTACGTTGCATCAATAGAGTTGTCTCTAACACTTCACTCCTCTACTGTTTGTGTTACGCCAGGTTTATTGGCACAGGAAGCGAAAATATTTTATCACGTATTATCGTCCTGACCATCTTTGCAAAGCGACTGTGCCTGTTTATTCAAGCTTGCATTGTGCACGGTCTATGAATAGAACTCCATATTGTGTGGATAATTTGGCGGAGATCCGTCTAGCAAAACACAGGTGGTAATGCATAATATGTCTCCGCTTAGACCATCCCTGTGTATAATTATCTCAGATAATCTGTCTGGAAACTCAAGATTTGTAGACGTTACGCCAGTAACACATGGTCATAATATTTTGAGAGGCAGGTAGGTGCAGCCGGGAGTCTTACGCAACGATATGACATCACTGTTAGAGGTCACGCGTTGATATTAAATTTAATATTGTGAAACACGTGAAGGTATTTTTTTGAATTTGAAAACGCCCAACCGACGTAGTGCTGAACGAGATTCGATTGGATTGGTTTATTTTGAGGAGCCGAAATATACAATGTATTTTATTGGTACACTAGTCGGAAGTGCAATCTGTGATTTGCACTAAGAACTGAGAATATAGTGCGATGAAAACACAGACACAGATCACGCAGAGAGACTGCAGCGCACAAGTCATATCAGTGACTCATAAAAGCCAGAAAGAAAAAGGAGACATTGGACGTAGAAATTTGCAACTAAAAGTAACAGATCGAGTATTGGGCAACTTTGGAATTTAACAGTAAACCTGCATTTTTGATACAAGACTGGAAACTTAGGAATTTGATCACAAGTCATAGAGGAATTAAACATAAGTTTTCACAGGCCAGTGATTTTGCAGGACACCCGCCATCAGAGGAATTAACTCTAATTTCCCAGACCAAGTCATAGAGGATTTAAACAAAACAGCCCCTGGAGTATTGCAGTGTTGGTTGTGCTCCTCTGTCCTTTAAGGCCTGGAAACTGGAACCTTCTTACTTTTTTTGTGGTGGTAAAATTGGTATCATGTGCTGTGATATTGATTTCATGTTCATAATGTTTTTGGGACTGATTGTTGTCCCTATTAAATAGTTTTCTTTTTTTAAATTGTGGGTAATAAAGAATATATATAATTTTTCTACCAGTCAGAATTACAGTACAATCTTATTTGACGTGTGGGTAACTGGAAAGAAAAGAGATTATATATATATATATATATATATATATATATATATATATATATATATATATATATATATATATATATATATATATATATATATATATATATATATATAAGAAGAGACAACTGGGAAGAGACAACTATTCCTCAAGACATGCGAGATGCCAAGATTGTAACACTGTATAAAAATAAAGGAGACAGCGCTTTTCATGGCGCACCAGTCGGTAATACTCAAACCACAACTTACCGCAATCGGGACACGAAAAAAGAGTTACTGGCCCTATCGATATCTACAATGTACATGAAGTGGTTCTTAAACATTAACAGACGCAATGTATCTTTAAAAGTGTCGCTACCTCTAAGTTTGTTAAAAACCCAGTTTAACGGGTGTGAGAAGGCGTTGGGTGATATATGCGTTAGGGTAGATGGTTGGGACAGATACTCTCAAACCGCCTACCAGTTCCATGGGTGCCTATTCCACGGCCACCCTAACTGCCCACTAACCGCCGGTCGTGACGTTAACCCAGTCAACAACAAACCATTGGCTGAGTTGTACGCAGATACGGTGGAAACAAGTTCTTATTTACGGGGCCATTGCAACGTTACCGTTGTCGAAATGTGGGAATGCGAGTGGCACGCGTTGAAGAAAACCGAGCCAGCAATCCGTCGTTTTCTGAACGCCACCTTCCCGAACCAGAAACCATCTTACACCAAATGTCGGTACCCCCTGACAAAAGAAAATATTCTCGCCTCGGTGCTGGACGAGACCTTGTTTGGCCTAGTCGAGTGTGACATCCATGTCCCCGACTCTTTAAAAGACCATTTCTCTGAGATGACGCCCATTTTTAAGAATGTTGACGTCACGAGGGAAGATATTGGGCCTTTCATGCGGGAATACGCCGAAAAACATAAACTCCTGACTACTCCCAGACGAACGTGGATTGGGAGTTATGTGGGCAAGAAAATTCTCCTGACAACACCTCTGCTTCGCTGGTACCTAACCAAAGGTTTAGAAGTCACCTGTATCTACCAGGTGCTTGAGTATACACCCGTGACGTGTTTCAAACGGTTTGGGGACACTGTTTCGAACGCGCGTCGACAGGGTGATACTGATCCTGCCTACGCCATTACCAGCGAGACCATGAAACTGCTAGGTAACGCGGCTTACGGCAAGACATTAACCAATAAGGCGAAGCACGTGGATGTCTCGTACACGATGGGCGAGGGTACCTCTGACCAAATAAACTCACCCCGCTTTAGGAAAATGACGTTAGTGACGGACGAGATTTTTGAAGTAGAGAAACTTAAACAGACTATATGTTGGGACCTCCCCGTTCAGATAGGATTTTTCGTGTACCAATACGCGAAATTACGCATGTTAGAATTTTACTACGACTGTTTAGATAAATTTGTAGATAGGTCAGACTTTCAGTTGTGCGAGACGGACACAGACAGCCTTTACTTGGCCCTTAGCGCGAACAACTTAGCGGACGTTGTTAAGCCCGCTTTGCGACAGGAATTTTATAGCTCCTACCACCAGTGGTTCCCCGCCGAAGTATGTCCCGACCATAGACCCGTTTTCGTCGCTACCGAGGGTAAAACGCGCGCCCTTTGTCAGAAATGCCGCGAACAAATATTATTCGACAAGCGGACACCGGGCCTTTTTAAATTAGAATACGAAGGCAGAGGGATGGTTTCCCTCTGTAGCAAGACATATCACTGTTTTGGCGACTACGACAAAACCACCACCAAAGGCTTGAACAAACACCACAACAAAGTTGACAAACACACTTTCTTAGACGTCCTCAACACACAACAGGCACAGGGTGGGAAAAATATCGGGTTCAGAGCACACAAATCCTCCATCTACACATATGAACAACACCGCAACGCCCTGTCTTACTTTTATATAAAACGACAAGTACACCCCGACAACGTCACCACCTCACCCCTCAACATTTAAACTGTCTCTTTCAGATACACACAGATACCTATAGGTATATACAACACCTCTATTTCTTACGACAATGTGACGACAATGTGACGACACATATCCCTCAAGGTCTGGCCTGTACCCCTGTGATAATGTATAAAAAATCTGTGATATACATACATCTACCTATATATATGTATTATTGTACATTCATATGTGAAAATATCAATGTTTGATAATGTTAAAAAATACTGTCTTTCCTATATAATTGTATATTCATTTGATAAAAAATTACTGCATAATGTACATTTTGTAAAAAATACTATATATATTACCATACTCCTGTTTTGCTATTACAAAAACACTATTGAATATAAAATAAAAAACTATATTAACTAAAACGCTTTTTTGTTACCTATATCGTCTAAATGTTCGTCTAACTGTTTGTATAACTGTTTGTATAACTGTTTGTCTAAATATAACGTATACATATCGTCTTCTTGTTATGTAAATATATCCTATTGTCTCCCTATTATCTAAAAGTCTCAACGACTTCTTGTTTGTCTAACACAGCCACTACCTAAGTTGGCTATACTAATAACAATAATATATAAAAAACCACCATCTTGCAACATTTTCCTTATATAAACATCGTCTTCTTGTTATCTCAAGTCCGCCATCTTGCCTAAAAATCCTCTTCTTGTTATCTAAAAGTCTAAAAATACCTCTTCTTGTTATCTCAAGTCCGCCATCTTGACCCATATAACCTCCCCTTGTTAGCTCAAGTCCACCATCTTGACCCATATAACCTCCCCTTGTTAGCTCAAGTCCACCATCTTGCGCCACCACCGCGCGCCACCATTTTTTGCTATATAAAAGTCACGCGCCACCAGGCGTTTTTACTATATAAAAGTCACGCGCCACCATCCGCGCCACCAGCGCGCCACCAGAATACTAACCGTTTCCGCCATTCCCTACTACTTACGCTTCAGTTTCGTGGCAACATACAAAAATATTAATTATCTACATGTGTCTCTCTTCAGAGACATTGGTTATAATGTAAACGTTTGTTTGTAATAAAGAAATCAAAGAATCAGAAACTGATTATATATACTCCGATGTATGGAAGAGGTTAAGGTGCCACCATCTCGTCAGCTGTGTTTTACAAAGATAAATGATCTCCCATAACAATATGACACCTCAATCTCAGCCACATGCATCTATTTAATTTCAGGGGCAAAACATAACCCACAGTATTATAACGTCATATGGCGCCCGCCTCGAATTCTAGAGGTACCAGGTTCGATTCCCAGTAGAGTAATATAACTTAATAAGCACATTTTTTTCAGAACCAGTGGTCCTAATCATGTCATACTCCCCCCTGGTCTCATGAGTAGTGAGATAGGATGCATAGCCTTCTCGGATAAGGGCAGAAAAATAGGAGGTTCCATGTGCAAGTTGCGCACGGCAAATCCCACGGCAGTTGGAAATCGTAAAGAGTAGGCCATAAGGCCGCTGCCGTGGCAACATTTACAGATTAGAAATCTACCCACCAAATATATTTATAGAATGTATGATTCCTAAATAATGCACACATTGAGATTCTCGCCGGTGCTACGGAGTTCGTGTATTGTGCTGAGATCCTCCTTGTGTGATCTAAGGAAAGAGATCGGAGCACTGATGGAGTTGTCCCTGTGCATTGAAGATAGTCCTTAAAACCAAACCAAACCAATGAAGATAGTCCTTAAAACCAAACCAAACCAAACCAAACGTCATAACAGTGCAGATAGATTACCCTACTGATTAAAAATATTTTTATGAGTTAGACTTTACTGCCACGCGCTGTTTTGTTGTAGTTTTATTGCAACAGCTGTACATATTTTTGGGTATTAATAGTTTCCTAGTTCTTACCTCGCATGTAATTTTTGACTAAATGTCTGTCCATGTCCTTTTGTGTGATCTCTCACACCTTCAGCCCTCCGGCCGTAAACTTCTTTTATTCATATTTCTTCATTATTCGCTTGTTATTTGGCATTTCATTTTGCCCTTTCATTCATTTTACTCTTTATGCTGGACGTAGCATGGTAAAGTCTCTAACACGCCACTACCCTATGACACTATTTGCTACGGGAGTAATTCGTATCTTCTTGTTTACCACTCCTCAGACGTATTTACGTTCCGCCAGGTGAACTGTGGTATTATCGTAACAATATCCAGTCATCAGACCGGTCACCCGCAGATCTCTTTGAATCCGTCTGACCACCTCTGGAAACGTGCCGGTCCAACATTTGACCACAGTGAAAAACTGCTGATCGTGTTGACACAAGCTTGTATTATGCGTACGATGAAAGAAAACAACGTTGTCTGACCAGACATCTGTCTGGCGGATGCAGATAAAGGCGATAATTAGATAACCTGTCGGGGTAGACATCTGGGCGGAAGACATTACGCCCGGAAAACATGGTCACAATATTACGTCTTATAAAGAATTCATGCATGGATATTAAAATTAATATTTTAAACACGCGAGGGGATATTTAAAACTTCCCCACCAAAACAGTGCTGGAGATTGGATTTGGTTGGTTTAATTTTAGATGCCGGAATAAACAATGCATTTGATTGGAACATTCAACGGAAATACAGCTGGATTTGAACTGGAAACTGTACAATACAATGTAGTGAAATCCCAGACACATTTCAACGTATTTGGGCAGCTCTGAAAACTTAAGAGTAAAACCGCATATTTAAATTCATAGACTGTAAAAACTTAAGGGACCAGGACTTCAATATAACAAGACTGAAAAATTAGGAATCAGATTCACTAGTCATAATAGGACTTTAACTCAAATTTACCCAGGTAGTGATTTCGCAGAGACACTCGTCGTTAGAGGAATTAACTCTAATTTCCAAGACCAAGTCAAAAGAGGAATTTAACTTAAGTTTTCCCAGCAAGTGATTTCGCAGAGACACCCACCGTCAGAGGAATTAACTCTAATTTCCCAGATCAAAGTGATTCGAACAGCATCTAACCTAAAGGGCTGTGTCAATTCTAATCTGTGCAGGAGATTGTGTATACCCATTATCTGGGGTAAGTGTAAACCTTTCTATTACAATTGTGAATTTAACATGTTTTCTTGCTAGTGGTTATATATGAGGCTGGCAACCTCAACATAAGAAAATAGAATATTCATGAACCACTACAGCAAGAACTGATGATTGTTTCTGAAGAGTCGTGCGGGAAACCCGACAGCAGAGCGACGCCAGACTCCGACTGGAGCAGTGATGAGTAGAATTACATCACATATGCCTAAGGTGTAACATATTATCTTGTGAGAATTATGTAACTTTTTAAATTGTGTGTCAAGCAAATCATTATTTATGCACTCCAGACGCAATTTACTAGTTAACACCCAGAAAGATATGGGTAAATTTTCATTATATTCCCTTACACCGTGTGTTCGGGAATTTAATTCTTCCGAGAGGTTAACATTGGTGGGTGGAGCGCATGACAATAGGCCAGTTAGTTTGCGGCGAACAAATGTACTCAGCGGGCATTTGTTTCTTCTATTTGTCTTAAGTTCGTGGTTACAAGCCATCAGGCAATTTGTGGTACTATCGCAGCTAGTGTGAGAGAAAAGCATCCACCTAACCGCCCACAGTGGAAGAGAGTGTGGAGAAGGCTTTCGTCATCACAGAATTGACGAACCACAGCTGCAGGACTCCCTCATACAAGCTAAGTGCTAACTAAAAGGCACCAGCAAAAAAAGGGACGATTCCAGCTAAACTTTAAGTATAAAGTTAAATTTCCACCTACGTCTCAAGGATGAGAAATTTATAACTATTAAAATTCCACTAATCTTTCCATATTTATTTTAACCTGTTAAAGACTATTTCACTATTAAATTTGTTACCTGTTGTTTTAAAACAAAACAATAGTAGTTGATTGAGTTATACGTATGAAAGCAAACGTATGAGCCAGAATACTTAATCTAGATATATAAATACCTAGACATATATTTACACTAAACAGAGCTACACCTTATAAGGGGATTTCGATGGATTACACCAACTGGGGGCGTGAACGGGCTAAACCATTGCTTAAACTCTTCACAAAAGGCGACGGACCAGATAATATGTTAACATATTGCTCAGCCCTAATCAGCTTTTATTCTTGACTTCTAGGAATATCTTGTGAAGGCTCCCTTAAAGTAGACGTGTGTCGTGTGGTGTGTACTGGGGCAACTACGACAGTAGTTTTTGCTAGGAATAGCCTATGAGATATTAGGTATAAGGTCTCTAGAAATTGGCTCGTTAAGAAAGAATAAAGACCTATTCGAGATAGGGACAAGAAGACGGGAATGCGAATGCTTTCCACTGGACAGTGTTTTCTAATTAATTATGGAAAGAGTTCTGTTTCCCCACGACCTTAGCTTCTGCCCTTAGATCCCGTAAAAGAAAAAGCCCCCAACCTCATCTGAGTAGAGAAATGTTCCTATATGTGAATATGTAACACCGACAGCACGAGTGATACATTAACAATCTAGATAATGATCAAACGATTGTTGGGTTTAGTAATTAAATAAACACATATATAGGGTTAGTAATGGTTAGAACGTGATGTTGGTAAAAGACGATTCACACAAAACACACAGATGAGATATTAAAATTGCAGGTAATTAAGTAATAGTTAATTAAGAATGAACTGGTATAAAGCGAAATGGTGGTGATGTGATATGATACGTGTTACTAAAATGATGAGTAATCTTCACAGTCCATGTGTTTCTAAATGCTTCTCAAGGATACGATGATTCACATTTATGCATAAAATGTCCCAAGTTGTCATACGTTATGTCGAGTGGGGTATCTCTAAGTCGAGGACGTTCTGATGAAAACTGTTGTCGTACTGAGAACGGTGACGAGAGATATATATATATATTCCTTCACTGTTTGAGTATATCTCTGTAGTGTTGATCAACAGTTAATAGCTGTCATAGGGAAAAAAGTCTGTTGTCTAATCTCCCGAGGGTACTGGCCAGACTGGATATCTTCACGAAATGTTAGTGATATGTAGACTCATAATCTTGCGTATGTAGTCGTGATTCATAAAATATACTTTAGAGTCTGCTTCATAGAATGTGCTAAAGAGTGTGTTGCACTTGGTATAAATATGAGATTCCACTTTTGAGCTCTTATGCTTGACTTCAAATAATAATGATCTTTCGAGTGATTTGAACTTGTGATAACTATGTATTGAACTTGTGAGCCAGCAGTATATGGGTGACGAAAAATGCTGCGTCCACCTTCTGACTTGTGGGTGAGACAATATTCGTTTTTAATTGAGGAATGAAAGATGTCCTAAGGCTAATTCTGCTAGCCAAATGTCCGTTTTTGATAACTTATTTCTGGTTAGACGTCAGGCACGTTGCGTGTAGACTCAGACTTCTGATGAACTGAAGACACTTCGTAAGTTTTTCACATTTAACATCACTGGTTGACTTTGATCTATACTACTGCTCATTATTGATCTCTTTCTGAGTTCGATTCTAATGATGTTAAATATCTTGTGCATGAGAGACTGTGATGATGATGAAGGTGAAGTATGAACTATTAATTACCTCCTATCATCCTGTCATCTTCTAGGAAAATCTTCTGATTTTATTAATCAGTTATGAAAAGAATTAATTGAAACTCTATCTTTCGCACATTTAGCTGTGAGGTTAAACTAAACAAAGAATAAGAAAATGTAGTAATAATCTGTATAAGATCTACTAACCTTCTTTTTCCTTCGCAAAATCCTTTAAGAACACGATTCACCACATAAATGAATTATTATCCACTCTGAATAAACACGTGTATTTAGGCTAGGCGTTTTAGGGATTTAATCTCTACCTCACAGTGTAAAAACTGGACTCTTCTCTCTAGCAAGCTACACGGTAGATTATATTTCTGGAAATCCAATGTGTATTTCTTGGACCGGTGCCGTACAGCTCCGCCCATACAACCAATCCCTGAGAGCCTCTCTGGTCACTCATTGACAGGATCGCTCTTGTCCCCTGTCAGTTCAAACGTGGGTGTGGTAATTCGCGACCAACTTTAGTTGCCTGGCTTGTTTGACAAACCGGTATGGAGATAATTGGCGGGCCAATGCAAAAGTGCTGTCACATTACTCTCTGCTTGTTTATTGTTTTCACCTGGCCAAGCTGGGCGTCCAATGTGGTGACCCGTCGCTTGCCTGGACAGCGGCCGAACAACAAAGATAACAGTCCACAGAAATTACAGCATGAGACGTTTTCACCTGGCCAATCTGGACGTCCAATGTGGTGACCCGTCGCTAGCAACAAAGATAACAACAGTCCACAGAAATTGTATAATGCCCAGATGTCTGATTTGGATGACCAGATGTGTTTTCACCAGATTTATCCCTATGCAATGTGGGTTTCAAACGATGATGTCAGGTATGGGGACTCAGTCAAAAGACTTTATTTTAACACCGATGAAAGAACAAATGCGGTTCTCTAGATACCCGTCGCGAGTAATAAAAACGATGACATAGCAAATGTGGGATAGCAAATGTGGGATGAAAGAGCACAAATGTGGGAGAAAATAAAATACGAGAGATGTAGGAAAAGATAGAGCTATGAGGCCTTGGCGCTCGTTTATCACAAAGTGGCATATAATCTTCTATCTACATCTCTGCTAAGAGTAATCTTGCGCGCGGGAAGCCAATATTAGATACTCTTGAGTTTTTGTCACTGTGGACCACTACTGCAAAGTAGGGGAGGCAATCCGTGACATAATTCAAACTGAATCTAAGGGATGTTTTAGGTGGTGCAGGTCTGGTGATAGCGCAGATTTTTATATAAGCAAATAATTGTTTACAGTGAAATTTCCTATTTAAATTTTCTGGTTCTTTTATAACTGGGACTTTTTTATTATTTTAAATACATTTCAGAGCCTCCCCCAAGCCGTCGTCCCGTGCTTGTACCGCTGAAGAGCCGACCCTGCTTGTAAACTTGCGTGTTCGTTTTAACCTACATAAAGTAACACAGAACTTAACAAAGTGGAGAGTGTTATTTGAACACATGGAATTTTTATTTATTTGTTACTGGAAACATATACAACGAGTATCTGAACCTTGTCTGCACTTGAACAGCACATGACCACATCTCAATAGTCCAGGCTTCTAACACAAGAACTCGTCAGCATCGTTCATCAGATAGATATGCATGGTTCTAATGACTCCAAAATTCGCCACACATTTAGGAACAGACTTCATGAACATCTGGGATTTCAATTAAATACACTTTTAATCTCTACAACACAGTTAGAACAGTTTAATTTTAAAACAAAAGCTTATAAGCGCGCAAACAAGAATATTCAAAATATACATGCTATAAATTCAACAAAGAGCAAGTTGTATATATATATATATATATAGCTCTTAGTTAGTTCTATTATTTCATCACCCCATACCATGCAGTCAATATGTCATGGTAACTGTCTGTGCCATCCCCTATCTGTTATTTTAGAATGATCTACAAGTTGTTATCTTGTTTTTTTTCGAACAGTTTGTTTGTCAAAAAGTGCAGGAACATATTGACTATTAGCCATGTTCCATTTACATCTTTTATCTATTTCTCGCGAGAGCTGCCTCATACGAATTTTTTTTTTTAGCTGTTCTAAGTATAATAGGCGTGATGGCCACTGACTGCTTCGACAGTCCGTGGCTAAGGATCAAAGAAGAAGAAGTATACTGTCGTAGATTTGTGATAGGTGAATTAAGACTTAGATTGGTCCCTTCTGAATAGCAATAGAAACAAGTGATAAGATAGCTCAGTGAGAGGTATTAGTTGAAATAGATTTTACGAGTGAGATGGTGGAAAAATACGTAAGAAGCTGTCCCTGAGACTCGAGAAACCAATCTCTCGCTCAGCCTATCTCTACAACCGAAAGTATTAGTCAGACAGACTTCTCAGTTATATAGATGTACTCTATATCTACCACTCACAGATTCGCGCACACAAGTGACGAACGTTTAGACGTACAGACGTGAACCTATAACAATGGATTGTATCTATTTGGAACGAGCTGACCGCCACACTTTGATAAGTTTCTGTAAATTTTATTATCATAGGAAAATTTACCACAACATATAAATATAAATTTAAAGCATAGAAAATACATATAAGGTAATGAATTACTACAAGTATAATAGACCTATAGGTGTAGTCGTTTCCCTCGATGTTTAGCCACGACCCTGTTAGAAGAAAAGTGATAGCCCCAAAGAGTCACAGATATACCTTGTATATACGCTATAGTCTCAGATTTCTCTCTAAAGTTAAGAACTGATACCCTAATCTATCCTAAGAGAGGCGAAACCCGCATTAGCAGCAATTTGCATAAATGAAATTACAACATGTGGGTGCACAAATCATATCATAAAAAGACTCACTCAGTCTGCTTTCACTCTGTTCGTTCAGCAGGGGCCCCTGTCTCACTTTCTTACCTAATATCTTGCTGGTGTTCACTGTCTGGCGCACTTCATACACACACCGTTACATCTGTCTTTCTTTTTGACGAAGCAGATCCCAGCCCTGCAGATTTTGGTTTCGTCCAATGGTTCCGGGGAGCGTCCTCTTCATGCGATATTTTTTTCAGATTTTAAGTTAGTGTCAATTTACTCAGTTTAGGTAAGAATTAGTTTTAAGCGGACTCACAGTATCAGAATCACGAGGTTCCCTTTACTTAGGAAAAATGACAGATTGTCTTCTCTCAGTATAGATAATTCTTGGTCACACCACAATTAGTCAAAAATGTCGGAATGTTACGGGTTTGTAATTTTACTCGCCACAGGGCTGCATTTACATGAGAGTTTGTGAAGATATATAATCTGGCTCGATAGGACCAGTATAGGCATTTAGTCTTTAAAACCGTTAGTGAGATTTGTACTCTGTCTATTTCTGGAGGCAAACACACTGCCAGACAGCTGTTAACTTGTAGACCCACGTGGTTAAAGATAAAAAATGTTTCTTCTCTCAGTTGTACTAAAACCGCTGGCAAAAAGTTTGGGCGTTATCCAATTTCACTGTATAAAGAAAACCCAATATATAAAATACTTATACATAATATTCACTTCGGTTATAACTTACATTATAAACTGCAAGCGTAGAGCTTGTCTTATCGTTTAAAACTCCCGTGAAATAATTATAGTCGTTTACAAAAAATCAATCATCATGAATTAGAAATACCTACGTATTTCGTCAATACTCAATGATGACTCGGTGCAGTTATAAGTTAGTTTAAAATATTCTCGACTGGTTACTAGCAATTTGATTAAATTGATTTATAGCTGCATGAGTTTAAGCTAGAAATTTTAATTTATTTTGCTATCCACTGAAACACGTCACCTAGAGACTTATAATTTAATCTCTCGGCACAGAAATCTAACTAGTGAAAATAAAATAGGCGATTTATCACTTAAATCACTCAACACTACTAGATATGTTATTATCTCCAAACAGAACTACGGCTATCACCAAGAACTAGAATTATTCACTATATAGGTATTCTAGAACTCGCAAAATTTGACGAGAAACTAAGAACTTCGCTATACAAGCTTATTCTCTAGCACGAAGCGATCCGTCTACTGTAACTTAGGAGTATGAATGAAGTCTAAACTACTGGGGTTTATATCTTATGAAAAGAAATGATTTCCTAATTCTCGAAAACCCGAAATAGTTCCCGTCTTAACACCTACATTTAACTCAGACGCCGGCACTGAAACTGCCAGACGCGTTTCACACCTACCGCTACCTATTTGGACATTCCCCAGCGATGCCTGTTGGCGCCTCTCACACCTAACACCGAGAAACTTAACCAAGAAACGCCGTGTCAGATGAAAATGTTAGACGATTGTCTGCCATCTTATGCCTGTCGAGAACGAATTTCACACGATTCGTTCTCATCACGGACATAGCATTACGCAATAAAATGCGTTGCTAAATAAGAAAAGAGAAGGCAAAGGTATGAATGGGAGAGTTATGTTTTTCACAATCAAACAAATGCGAAAACAGGATAAAAGAGCGATGTAAAGTAGAAGACACGGGTAAAATAAAGAAAAGATATAGAAATTTATTAATCATAAATCTCTCTGCGACAGACGTCCCCCCTTTAAGATATGGAACCACTCCATGTCTACGTTATGGAAATAAATTTCCTATATCCGTAGCTTCAGGGTGTCTGTTCTCTTCTCTATCATCTCCCCCCTCCGTCTCTATCCAACTCCTCCTCATGTCTGCTTCAACATTCTTCCTTCTCTGGAATGTCTGCCGTGTGCGCTTGAAAGAGCGTCGCCGCTTTTACATTTGTGAAAGATTCCATATGATTGCAGTGGAATTTTCCTGCCACTATCGTCGTCTTAGTCAGTTTTGGCGATCGTCAGGAGATGTTCGGAGGTCGGCCCCGGTCTTTCCAAGAATTTCTTTAACAGATTTACTTGGAAAACATTCTCCTTTCCTTTTAATAGAGATCTGGTAGTTAGCCTTAGAAATCTTTTTCAGGACGGTAAACGGCCCTTGCCATCCGATCCGCAGTTTGTAGTTCCCGGTAGGAAGTAATACCAAAACTTTCTCTCCTGCTTCCAGTTCTCTTTCTTTCGCGACTTTCCTGTATCGGTTAGCGTACTTTGCGCGTGCTCGCTTAAAGTTTTATCGTTGCTAAGTCCCATCCTAGTTTCAACCTTTCCTTTAAATCCGACACATATTTACTGGCTGAGACGACTGTCTCATCAGCCTTCTGGTCTGTCAGCGACTGAAGTAAGGCTTCAAGCGGCCTCTTAATAGGTCTGTCGAATAAAAGCGTAGCTGGGGGAAATCCTGTGGAATTATGAGGAGCTTCTCTGTAGCTAAATAAAGCTGCAGGAATACAAAGATCCCACTCTTCGGGTTTCACTTGTCCCAGTTTACTTAACATCATGTTGAGGTTTCAATTAACACGCTCTACTAACCCACTTCCGGCCAGAATATAAGGCTTTGTGTAGATGTGTTGGTTCCTCAAAATCTTAACGATCTCATCCATCAACAGGCTTCGGAGATCCGTTATCCGTCAACACTTGTTGAGGGAATCCCAACCGAGTGAAAATCTGCACGAGGGCTTCTGCGACATGCTTGGCATCCGCGCACGTAAGCGGTATAGCTTCTGCCCATAAAGTGCATGTGTCGACTAGGGTCAGGATAAACCTGTTCCTTCTTTTAGTCCATTCTAAGGGTCCTAAAATGTCGATCACAACCCGTTCAAATGGTGTTCCCATTATTGGCATTTCACCCATGTGGACTGGGGGTGTCCGTTGCTTGGGTGGCATACGTTGGCACTGGGCACAGGATTTCACATACTAGATATTATCAGTATTTACTCCTGGCCACCAATAATGAGTGGTTATCCGTTGGTTTGTGGCGTTCTGTCCCATATGTCCGCTAAAGATAAGAGAGTGCCCCATTTCTAGGATTTGGCTTCTGTACTGTTTTGGTACTAGGAGCTGATTGTAACCTTGTTCAGGCTTGCCCGTTCTGCAATAAAGTACGCCATCCTCAGAAAAAAATGTCCCCGTGATGTCTGGGTTCCTTAGCCATGGGCAGTTTCCTAAAGCAGGGTGCCAAAGTAGGGTCCTTTATTGCGCCTCTTTAAGTTCCATAGGTAACAAATTTTGCGCAGGCTCCCGTTCCTTCTTGGTTTGCCCTCTTGTAGTTACTGCTGCCACAGTCGGCTCTTCCGGTTTCCCAATAAACACGTATCTACCGCCAAGTATGGCTGGGTAGATGGGGTCATCCATAACAGCCGCTTTGATCACACCTCTGACAAAGTCAGTGTGTATCTCCACCAATGCGATGGGAAGCGCTGTAGGTGCATCACTCTTAGAGACTCCACAAAGTTCGACGGTCTCTCCTGTCTCTTGACCGGGTTTAACCAGGTGCCTGGCAACAATGCAATCAAAAGAAAGCCCCGTGTCAAGTAAACAAAAAGTTTGAGAACCGTTCAAATTAACAGTACCTCGCGTTGAGGGTCTCTCTCCCTCAGGTTGAGAATCACTGACATTAATTCCACCTTGCGAGACTGTTAGCAACCATCCGATGCGTTTCGGCTCGGTGTGCTGGCTCTGATCATTTGTCCCATGCTCAGGGGTTTTCCTTTTTCCACATTGTCCTTTCTGGCTGCGCTTCCATGTAGAGCGGTTCGGTTGATCAGAATGTTTGTTGCTGGTGGGGTACTTGCTTTTGTAGAACCTAGACTTTTCAGGAGGGGGGTTTTGGGGTCCAGTTTCTCTGTGGTTATTCTGGTTAGAAGCATGAGAAGATTGGTCTAGATTATTCTTTCGAAAAGGCTTTTCAGTTGGTTTACGTTTTGTGACCGGCAGTTCGGCCAGCGCATTGTGATATCGCTCAGACTTTTCCAAAATGTCTTGAAGTTTCTCTGCGCCCTGTTCAGCTAGAAATCTGCGGGTGTCACGCGACAAAATGTTCTTTATCTGTTCGCATATAACGAACTCCTCAAGACCTTCATAGGTAGAGGCGAGCTGTGAAAGCTCCAGGCACTTTGTCAAATATCCCTTTAGACGAGAGGAGAACTGCTGAAAAGTTTCAGAATTCTCTTTTCTGCTGTTGCGAAACAGTTGCAAAAATTTTCGCGCGTTCATTTCAAAACGCTCAAGTAACGCTTTCTTCAAGACGTCGTAGTTGTCTTGTTGGCTGCTTTCCAGTTTTGAATAAACTTCATAAGCAGTACCTTTTAAAGCCTGGGAAATCTTTATACACCAACGCGACCTCTCTAAGCCGTACAGAAGTGCAATTTTCTCAAATTTTTCTAGATACGTGTCAATCTTCTCATTTGGACAAGGGCAAGATTCTAGCGCAAAAGACATAGCAGTGAGTTGAGTAGATTGAGTGTTAGAAGGATCAGTTACAGAAGAATGAGGAGAAGACTGTCCATTGCTGGAGGTAGAGGCAGCACCACGACTTTGGACTTCCATTACCTTAAGAGCCAATTGATGCTGTCTCTCCTTCTCTCTTTCCTCATGTTGTCTCTCCTTCTCTCTTTCCTCAAGCTGTCTCTCCTTCTCTCTTTTCTCATGCTGTCTCTCCTTCTCTCTTTCCTCATTCTGTCTCTTCTTCTCTCTTTCGCTCGCCCTGCGGATTTTCATTTCTTCGTCCATCTTCTTCTGCTGTAATAGACGGTCTTCCGCTTCTTTCCTCTCCGCGTCATATCTCTCCAGTTCGTCCCTGACAAAAGCTTTCGGTTCGTCTCCTTTTAAACCCTCTTCCCTGTCTTCGTCTCTGAGTATCTGCCTAAGTTTCGCCCTTTCGGCCATCGTAGATAACTGAGTGACTAAGACTTACACGAGAAAGAAAAGAAGAAAAGGATACACTGGTTCCTTACCACTTACGAGAAAACACAAAAAATTATTATATACTGGGATACCTCCTCCTATAATATGTATCTAACTATTGCTGCTATTAATCGGCAATAAAAGCTCTAAATGCTAGCGACTATGCCAAATAAATGGTAGTTAAGATAACTCAGTAAAAAATAAATTGCTACAGTGGAAACAAAATAATTATTGCAAAAAATGTAAGGAGAAAAAAAAAATATCCTTAATTTTTAATCCACTATCAAGTTCACCCCTGAAGTCAGATCGGGTAAGGGATGCAATTAATCTGGACGAAATAGTCCGAAAGGCGCTCCTTAACTTAGTTCAAATACCTTTCTGCTTCAAAAACCCAGTGATCGTTAGACAATCACAACTCTATTACCAGCGGTTTGATATTACAAACTCAGTAATTAACATATCTTCCGACAAAATCAACCTGTAAATCAAAATGTATAATACTCAATAATGATGTGGAAAAACAAATTATTATTTGTGTGGTCAGCAAGCCCATGAACAGATCGTTAGTCTAGGGGAATAGTTATTTTTAAAGATACTACAACTCACGAGACATCATACTCTTACTATATTACAGAATACAGAATCTTACAGACGAGCTGATATTGTCGTACTAGCTCAGGATTAAGAGTTCAATTCCCGTAAAACGAGCACTATTTGTCGTATCGTCTGCCTATTCTAAGTTCAAAATCCCGATAGACGAGACCTCATTTGTCGTCCTTGCTCAGGATTTTGAGTTCAATTCCCGGAAACGAGCCCACATTTGTCGTAGAATTGTGATAGGTGAATTAAGACTTACATTAGTCCCTTCTAAATAGCAATAGAAACAAGTGATAGCTCAGTGAGAGGTATTAGTTGAAATAGATTTCACGAGTGAGATGGTGGAAAAATACGTAAGAAGCTGTCCCTGAGACTCGAGAAACCAATCTCTCGCTCAGCCTATCTCTACAACCGAAAGTATTAGTCAGACAGACTTCTCAGTTATATAGATGTACTCTATATCAACCACTCACAGACTCCCGCACACAAGTGACGAGCGTTTAGACGCACAGACGTGAACCTATAACAATGGATTTTATCTATTTGGAACGAGCTGACCGCCACACTTTGATAAGTTTCTGTAAATTTTATTATCATAGGAAAATTTACCTCAACATATAAATATAAATATCAAGCATAGAAAATACATATAAGGTAATGAATTACTACAAGTATAATAGACCTATAGGTGTAGTCGTTTCCCTCGATGTTTAGCCACGATCCTGTTAGAAGAAAAGTAATAACCCCAAAGAGTCACGGATATTTATATACGCTATAGTCTCAGATTTCTCTCTAAAGTTAAGAACAGAATTGATACCCTAATCTATCCTAAGAGAGGAGAAACCCGCATTAGCAACAATTTGCATAAATGACATTACAACATGTGGGTGCACAAATCATGTCATAAAAAGACTTACTCAGTCTGCTTTCACTCTGTTCTTTCAGCAGGGGCCCCTGTCTCATTTTCTTACCTAATATCTTGCTGGTGTTCGCCGTCTGGCGCACTTCATACACACACCTTTTAATCTGTCTTTCTTTTTGATGAAGCAGATCCCAGCTCTGCAGATTTTGGTTTCATCCAATGGGTCCGGGGAGCGTCCTCTTCATGCAATATTTATTCAGATTTTTAGTTAATGTCAATTTACTCAGTTTAGGTAAGAATTAGTTTTAAGCGGGCTCACAGTGTCAGAATCACGAGGTTCCATTTACTTAGGAAAAATGACAGATTGTCTTCTCTCAATATAGATAATTCTTGGTAACACCACTTCTTCTTCTTCTTTGATCCTTAGCCATGACCGTCAAAGCAGACAGTGGCAATCACGCCTAGTGGCGTCTTGTAGGGCAACAACAAATTGATTCAACTTTGCTCGGTCGGCGGCCATCCTTCTACATTGCCCCAACTCTGGTTCATTCTTTGCATCTCAGCCTCCACAGTACTCCGCCAGGTTGTTTTTGGTCGGCCTCTCTTTCGTTTTCCTTCAGGGGTCCAAAGCATAGCTGTTCTTGTGATGGCATCGAGGTCTCTTCTGAGGTCACACCACAATTAGTCAAAAATGTCGGAATGTTACGGGTTTGTAATTTTACTCGCCACAGGGCTGCATTTACATGAGAGTTTGTGAAGAAATATAATCTAGTTCGATAGGCCTAGTATAGGCATTTAGTCTTTAAAACCGTTAGTGACATTTGTACTCTGTCTATTTCTGGAGGCAAACACACTGCCAGACAGGTGTTAACTTGTAGACCCACGTGGTTAACGATAAAAAATGTTTCTTCTCTCATTTGTACTAAAACCGCTGGCAAAAAGTTTGGGCGTTACCCATTTTCACTGCATAAAGAAAAACCAACATATAAAATACTTATACTTAATATTCACTTCGGTTATAACTTACGTTATAAACTGCACGCGTAGAGCTTGTCTTATCGTTTAAAACTCCCGTGAAATAATTATAGTCGTTTACAAAAAATCAGTCATCATGAATTAGAAATACCTACCTATTTCGTCAATACTCAAAGATGACTCGGTGCAGTTATAAGTTAGTTTAAAATATTCTCGACTGATTACTAGCAATTTGATTAAATTGATTTATAGCTGCATGAGTTTAAGCTAGAAATTTTAATTTATTTTGCTATCCACTGAAACACGTCACCTAGAGAATATAACAGACTTATAATTTAATCTCTCTGCACAGAAATCTAACTAGTGAAAATAAAATAGGCGATTTATCACTTAAATCACTCTACACTATTATATATGTTATTACTTCCAAACAGAGCTACGGCTATCACCAAGAACCAGAATTATTCACTATATAGGTATTCTAGAACTCGCAAAATCTGACGAGAAACTAAGAATTTCGCTATACAAGCTTATTCTCTAGCACGAAGCGATCCGTCTACTGTAACTTAGGAGTATGAATGAAGTCTAAACTACTGGGGTTTATATCTTATGAAAAGAAATGATTTCCTAATTCTCGAAAACCCGATATAGTTCCCGTCTTAACACCTACATTTAACTCAGACGCCGGCACTGAAACTGCCAGACGCGTTTCACACCTACCGCTACCTATTTGGTCATTGCCCGGCGATGCCTGTTGGCACCTCTCACACCTAACACCGAGAAACTTAATCAAGAAACGCCGTGTCAGATGAAAATGTTAGAACGATTGTCTGCCATCTTATGCCTGTCGAGAACGAATTTCACACGATTCGTTCTCATCACGGACTTAGCGTTACGCAATAAAATGCGTTGCTAAATAAGAAAAGAGAAGGCAAAGGTATGAATGGGAGAGTTATATTTTTTACAATCAAACGAATGCGAAATAGGATAAAAGAGCGATATAAAGTAGAAGACACGGGTAAAATAAAGAAAAGATATAGAAATTTATTAATCATAAATCTCTCTGCGACATATACGCTGAATCCTTCTTAAGATGCCATATGGCTTTTTGTTTTTTTAAATGTATATTTTTTTTTTCCTTGGCTGAATTTTAGCGTACGCGTGATGCTCTATGCCTGTCTAGAGCACACTTGCGAATTTTGATGGCAGCTTTCTGAGAGTTCGCTGAATTTGCTAATTTTGCCAACTTTTATGGACTTACTTTTATTTTACAAGAACAGCCTTTAAAATGAAAGAGCGCATAGAGAAACGGCGCTATACGGCTAGCTCTTATTTATTAATGACTTCACAGTCAACTCTCTTGCTGACTTTGTAACAATAATGGCTTTGATCTTTAGAAAGAACACTTGTTTTACGTTTCGACAAGGTCGTTAGGGGTTATTCAACTTTCAAAATAACAGGAACAAAGAGATGAATTCGCTCGTTACCACACATGAGGGTACACTGAACATGTGAACACTTGGTGTGAAAAAAATTATGTTCCATTTAGCCTGAATATAGTAGCAGGAACGTTATGCAATATACGTACAGTGCATGTCATATCGCATTACTGCGTCTTCATCTCTTTATTCCTCCACAATTATTTCATTATCGTATAATTATCTAATATTGTACGATAAACGATTGTGGCGAGATGGATAATTAGAGATGAACAATAGATCAAGTCAGGGTATTTTTGACCTATTGAAATACCCCAGTCTCAGAAATGAGCACTGGCGTATGGATGGTACAGAATATCTAGATGGTAAAGTGATATAGATCAAGAGCCTACCTTGCCCTCCCGCTACGTCTACACCTATGCTTTTATAAATTATTCCGAATTAATTAATTCACAAATACAGAACATGGAAATGATTTAACAACTTCAGAAGTTAACGAAATCAATCAATTTACGTTATTTCTTAATCTTCTCATTTCTTTGCATTTGGAATGAAACAAGAATATGTTTGTATTTATAAATTTACATTAATCAAAATAAGTGACACAATAAATATTCGTTGTTTACACAATCAAAAAACTGTCCTAGTTTACTGACTTTTTTATCATCTGACTAGCACCGGACTCTGGTATATCATTTGTGGTAATGTTTATTTTATGCGCTTATCTTCACGAAATTCCTGCTCTGTGGAGCTGCAATGCTACACCCAGTTGTTTTATAGCTGGTATTGACACACAGTTCAGTCTATATGCTGGACTAACATCACTATGTGGAGACTAGATATTCAGGAGTGGTCCAATCACTTTCGTGTTCCGTTGTCACAATACTTCGGAATGCACCGCTGGATCCACCACGTTTGAACGTCAAACCTGCAACATGATAAGCCTTGTGGATAGCATCGTTCCACATATTTCCACAAATCCTAGTGTGTGTGTGTGTGTGTGTGTGTGTGTGTGTGTGTGTGTGTGTGTGTGTGTGTGTGTGTGTGTGTGTTAGTGTCATCAGAGTGTGCATGGGTATGAGGTGCACACGTCTGTTACATAAGTGCCATTACAAACCTAGTAGTTGCATTATAAAATAACAAAGGATACAATACTTGCATTATATAAATATGATAGATGATAAAACAGATATATACAGAAAGTAGTATGATACAAACATAATAACTCTTTGAGCTCCAGTCTTCCATGCCAGCTCTAACAAGTGCTGATAGCTTGATGGCGTGCATTTACCAGTCCTGAAAAGGACTACTCGCAGTGCCAGGCCGGATAAGATTTGGTTATATTTATGGTATCTCAATCTCCCATCACAATAAGCGACAAAGAGCCATACCTGATATCTCAATAAATATTATCCATATCATAATACAAAACACTGTAATAACTTGTACAGTATATGCTTAATATCATTATATCATGACAATATAAGCATTCAAAATACAATTTTATTAATTTAACTCTACATACCTCAAGCTTTCAGAATACAATATGCAGGACCCCGGTAAGGCTGGTTTTAATGCAATTTCTCTAGGTCGAGATGAATTTTGCTGTATCAGCTCTCATACATCTGGTCCTTTCTTGTAAACTGCTGGCTTCGTTGTTTTTTCTTTCTTTTTGGTCGGTTTTTGCCTTTATCTGGCGAGGCGAGTTCCTTTAAACCTATTTGGTTATATCAGAGCGCATTTACCATCCAAAAAAAAAAAAAGTCAACTCTGTTGACTGCTAACCTGATTGATAGATACTAAGTCCTGAAAAGGACCAACATTATCTATCTGCTAGCATAAAGTCCTAAAAAGGACTCGCCAGCTACGCCAACTCCCAAGCTACTAAAAATGAATCTTTTTTTTATGTAAAACTTTTGCCTCGTTTTGGCGAGGTGCGTCCCGTTCAACCTAGTCGGTTATATTAGGGTGCATATACAAATATAAAAGACCCTTAGGTCTGGTGTTTAAAAAAAAATGAATCTTGAAATCTCACCTCTATATAGACTCAAGTTGCGAGCGTATCGGAGAGCAAATACGTCACACATTCTTTGAGAACTGAAAATTCCCCCATCGAAGGGCAAAAATGTGGCAGATGTGCTTTTCTAGTAACGAGGATCCCATCCGTTTTGTCCATCCACTTCACCTATCACTTTCACCCGTATATCTTTAGTGGTAGCTTACTTTCGGCTTCCTTTGTGTGAAAGTTTGACTCACATTCGAGCATTCTTCATTTTTATCTCGCATTTAATATATGCCTTTGTGTGTTCGCTTCTTCGATAATTCACGCAATTTAGCCAATTACTCTGCAAATATGGCAAGGGATGATAAACCAAAGAAGTCCATACCTGTTTTTCATCTGCTCCGAAGTTGGGATAAGGGGTGGATCCTTTCCCATTACCCGTTTGGAAAATAAACGCTTAATTCGAACCTAGTTTTACACAGTTTGAACATTCCAGTGTCTCGCCATTGTGAATGTTTCTCGGCGATTTAAGGAAACTCTTCTCTGATTGTTGGAGCGAAATAATCTGATTGGTGGAGTAAAATAATACACAGGGTATTCCCCGATATGGTGAAATCAACTACCAAATAATTTTCACAGAGTTCACGACCAATTACGTATTAAGGTTATGATTACAGTATACTTAATACAATTTAAGTAAAGTATTACACCGTCGTACGCTGCCGTAAACTGTACTTTCCCAGCGGCCACAATCGATTCCAAATTATTTCGTTAAAAAAAATATTAGGTTAGCATTCTGGTTAATCTGCATGCTGGTTAATGCGGTACCGGATAACATAGCGTCTACTATACTAGTTTTAGCTATTGCGTATTCCCTTTTTTATATAAGCACTGAAGGAAAAGAAAAAATAATGCAAAAGAAAATTGTGTTTAGTTGCTGTGTTAGCGATTACTATTGTACACACCTTTTGTCAGGCTTGAAAATAAAATTCAAATCTTGCAAAGGTAAACTTTACAGCATTTTTGTGGAATGAGGAAGAAACTCAAATATGGAACAGAATGATTCACTGGTAGCTGTAGCATCTGTTTGTGTATTAAATACCTTATATGAGCCTTTAGACGGATGCTCAACTCTTGGGGTGTTCAGTTCTGTGGCAAAGACCCAGCCAAATGCATTAAGTTCACCATTGTTGTACAGAAGGAATACTGGAAACATTTCTTCACAGCTCATGTCGTCGGTAAGATTATACCAGTAGTGTACGCCTAAATAGTAAAACCCTCATTTCAGTATGTGTGGATTAGAAATAGACTACATACACCAAACATAAATACCGCCGTAAGAAGGTCAACTGGCTTCAACAAATAAGATAAAGGGCTGTCTCCATTCAAAGGCTGACTTGACCATCATCATTCCCCTTTGCGCTGCTTGGAGACCATGGCTCAACAACTGAAGCTGGTCGCCTTGCAGAAAGCATGCATTACGCATCCTTCTTTTTCTTCTTCGTTCACTTTCAGACGTCTCTTTGTATATTTCTAAAGAAAGCAGTGGTTAGCTCGAAGCTATTTGCATCTCCATAGAGTTTTTCCAGGAATAGTACTGGTGACGGCCATACGATCTTTCTTTGATTGTCATATGTTGGGCATCTTTGAAGCAGATGTTCAGCAGTCATGTTATCAGTGCCAACAAACATTCACATGCGGCAGTTTCAAAGGTAATTTATTTTACAGTATAAAGATATTAGCCGTAACGTTGTTCTATATTGTTTTGACAGGTATATCTGATAGAATTGATGTTGTCTGACCTCTTCTTGAGTTTTTCTTTCTACGTATGGCACTGTAACCCACTTACACCCGTGCAGACCACTTTTCCGTTTTTCTTCAACTTCTCGTTCAATGAAGGTTTGAAATAACAATAGTATGGCTCTTTACATGTATAAAATTGTTCATTGTCCAAGTGTTTTTTTTTTCTTTTCTCATTTCATTCCTCATTTTTCCTGACGTCTGTTATCGTTTGTTTTTATTTCCATGAAAGTAACCGTATTATTCTGAATATCCACGTCCCAGTCTTGCAGTTAAGTGTTCATTGTTCATGATTTTGTATTATAGCGAAAGTAGCCATTCTTATTTTGCACTTCACTTTAAAAAAAAGCTACATTTCCTTTTGCAATCTAGACAGACATCAAATCAACCGAAAGACCATAATATTACCTGAAAGCCTTACCAATGAGCCAAAAAAGTCTAAATAAAAGCTTTCCACTAAACTAAATGTGAGGAAAAAAAATAATTAAGCCAATCTCTTTATAAATGATAGATATAGATGACGTAGAGGTTCACACAAAAAAAAAAAAGAAAAAAAAAGTGCAGCTACTATTTGTTTGTCCTTCTAAAGCTAAATATTTTTGTGCTGATTAACTTCTCCTTCTTTGTATTCTATAATTATTCTGAGCAATAATTCCTGTTTGCTTCTTCTGGCTACTTACCCATTGTTTTGAAACATTTTCCTTCCGTCCACTGAGTACCTGCCAAATCGGTCTGTAGTCGAGGTATCAGAATACTCCTTTCTGGTGATGTACTGTTCTGAATGTACAGATTAGAACCAATACCTTCTACCTCAACATCGCTTGCTGAACGTCCGGTGGTACAAATCTTGGCTGCAGGAAGTGATAATCATTTGTAAGGAAGTAGTGCAGAAAGGAAACCGGAGACAAACTTATGGAAAGATTCTATTTAATGCTAGCATATTGTTGTTGAATTCTGGGGGTTTTATGATTGTGTTTTATATTGTCCTTTTATTTTACTTTCTATGAAAATCATATTGCCTTTTTTTATATGTTAACAAGCACGGGCTTATTGTTGCCTGCATTTATATTAAAGCTGGAAGAAATTAATGATACCTTAATTTATTTTGCTGTTGACATTGTGATTTATTGCTGATTTCTCAGCTCTTCTGCATTTAGGTTTGTCCAGTAATGTGACTTATGCTCATTTCTCAAATGTAATTATTTCGTATTCTTTAGTAATGTGACTATTACCAGTTTCTTAAAACAAAAAAAGGATCCCGCTACACGCCCATTGAAGCATATCGGGAATATGGTGTTAGACCCATTTTTCTTGACTATCGGCACACTAGGGGTGATGTGGTCAGCATCACGCCGGTCGTCTTATCCTTCCCAGAGTTGCTCTGGTACCCAATTTTTGAGGCTGGGTCGGCCCCGGAGCCGTTTGCGGTCTAAAAAATCCCAGCCAGTTTCTTAACTGTACTATATTTAGTTTTCTCCAGGGTTTGTCTTCTTCTTCTTTGATCCTTTGCTGCCGACTGTCAAAGTAGTCAGTGGCCATCACGCCTGGAGGCGTCTTGTAGGGCAGCACAAGACTGCTTCCAGTTTCTCGGTTGGAGGCCATCCTTCGTGCATTGCCCCAGCTCTGGTTCATGCTTTGCATCTCCACCTCCACAGTTCTCCGCCAAGTTGTTTTTGGTCGGCCTCTCTTTCGCTTTCCTTCAGGGATCTATATCATAGCTGTTCTTATGATGGCATCGGGGTCTTTTCTGAGGACGTGGCCAATCCAACTCCATCGTCTATTGCGTCTCAGATCTAATGTATTTCTCATTGTCCAGTAATTTGACTATATTCCTTCATTCGTAGCTTTACTGTATTTAATTGCTATGTTTCAGTACTGGAGGATGGTCATTGCTGGAAATGTATGAGAAGCTTGTGCTTCTTTACGTAGATTGTTTCAATTCCTTTCTTACCACTACGCTTAAATGACGCAAGTAATCAGCGATTTTCACATTATAGTACGGATGTGGTAGTGAGTTATGGACAATTGTTAGTCAAGCAGGACAATTCTTGGAGGCTACAGAAATTTGATTTTAAAAGACAAAAACGAATGTAAAGAGTACAATGGACAAAAAAGCAAGAGCGATGAGAATGCTGAAAGAAGCCAGTGTGCGATGGAGGATTATTGACAGTATTAGAAATAACCATTGAACTTTCTTTGGACATGTTATAAGAAAACGATAGCTAAAATATATTGCTACAACGGGAAAGATTGAAGTCAAAAGAGGACGTCAGGGAGAGAGAATATTCTGGACAGTTTGACAACGTGGATTGGATAACAGGCAATAACAGAATCGATAAACAACACTGGGATACATTATCATATATGCACCTATATCAGCTGGAAAGGTACTTCAAGAAGATGAAATAGTAGATTTAATAGTTATACCTTATGAGTATATATGTAATTACTTACATCGGCCAAACTGGCACACGACTTGGGGGCCGATTCTGCAGCCACCTCTACGACATCTCTCGGTTTGGATCCACACATGTAGCTATCTTCTTTAATGGCCCTAACCACCATGGTGCCACTGAAATCCAGGTGACAGCTATCAGATCCTGTTCCTCAGACGCCAACAGTTGGTTCTGCCTTGAACACCGCCTCATCCATCTTATGAGTTGCCTTGGGAGCCGCGCTGGTGTAATGGCTACAACGTTGTACTGGCGACCAGGTTTTCATGGTTCAAACCCGGGCGTCAGCGTTTGAAGAAATGTTTACGACCGGAAATTTGACTGAATAACCTGAACGGCTCCTGCACATAAATCCCGTGTGGATAGGAAGGGGCGAACCTCCTGACCGGGTTGGAAGGAAAGTTCACTGACCCCCCCAGCCTCGCAATGACATGTCATTGGGCCAAAAGAGCTGGAAAGCTCGAGTGCCACTGGTTAGAAAAAAAAAATATGGGTTGCCTTAAACACCGTGGTTTGAGTACCCAGCATTCTTTTGTCTGGGGATACCTTTTCTATCTAGTCCCAATTCAATTATGATTTCGATCACCTTTGATTTCCCTCTAGTATTTATCTATTTTACATACACACACAAACATATATATATATATATATATATATATATATATATATATATATATATATATATATATATATATATATATATATATATATATATACATATATGAATATATATATATATATATATATATATATATATATATATATATATATATATATATATATATATATATATATATATATATATATATATATAAAGACTGTTACGTGCAGTCTTTGATATCTTACAATATTATACATTGGTATACTTGTTATGTTCGCAAATATTTTGTAAACAAAATAGATACTTTTTAGTGCTTAAGGAAAAGTCATTATTGAGTTACTTCCCTTGAAAGTTGTGTCGTCTCTTTCGATCGAACTCCGCGGATGAATCCAGTTTTACTGCGATTTATTCTTTGTTTGGGTAGTAATAGATTGTTCTTGCTTCAGAATATCTATGGCCTGAATTTATGTGTATTGTTTGTCTGAGTAGGACGAGTCTGTCTTATATCTGTATATCTTTACATATCTAAGTCGAACTATATGTTCTTTTGTCTCTAGAGAGGTCAAAGGCTGTTCGGCGGATGTGTCGCTAGAGAGGTGTGTTTTGGCTTCGCCCTGATGATGGGCTGTGATTTTTCTATGTCGGCTTGTCGCCGGAAAAAGTGATCTCAGTATTTGTGGGGAAAGTGATAGTCGTCTAGACCTATCGTGTATGCTTTACCCCAGTGTTTATTCTTATTGCCAAGGAATGGCAGAATCATATTTCTGATACCAAGGTAACAAAAGACACTCTTTTGAACTCTCGTACGAAGCCACCGTTTTTCGATAGGTACGATTTGTACGTCTGAGAGGATACATTTAACTAGATGAAAAACGACTCTGATTCCTAGCAGCACTATATCCTGTAGAATGCAGTCAATTGTTCATGATAAAATCTACAGAGCAATGAAATGTTTAATGAATGACTAACTCTAAGACAGATTCATTATCTGTATCCAAACGTGAGTGACAGCTCACGAGAGAAGCCATCTTGTAACCAAACATGTAGTGACTTTCAAGAAGAGAAAAGGGATGCCCGTATTATCGCTTGATTAGTCCAGAGATCACTGCTACACATGAGAACCCATTGCTAGCGGTTCAATATTATTATATGGAAAAATCTGTGCTGGACATTATGTTAAGGAATCTTCGCTAGACGAGGTTAGGTCTAGAAGCCATCTTGGATATTGTTTATAATCTGACGTGCTTTGTCAGTAAACTCAGATGATATATATATATATGGGCAATACTGAGTGCTTGGCTACTGACAGTCCATTATACTATTATTCTACATGAGTGCCCATGTAACATTGCAAGACCATTTATCCACTGTACCATGATGTATTATGCCAACCTGTGATTTGTCACTATCTGTGCTGTCGAGTGTGTACGTCCAATTAAACTGTAGTAAAGGTACACAGTCGTTGATGTCTGCTTCCATCCACCTTGCGAGGACATATCGGCATTTGTTACAACTGTCTTCCACCAGTGTTATCATTTGGTGGACCAGCTTTCTGGGTTTGACCTCGCAGAAGTTCAGAAGTCAACAGACTACCGATACCAGACCGTTTCCTGTGGCTGATACGACACACTTCCAGTATTGGTTTGCTCTTTGTCAACACTTCGTCACGTGACCTGTCAAGTGAATGCAGTATGTAGGTCAGCGTTGTTGACATTTTTACATTAGACATTACAGAGTTTCACAGAACAGTTGGATCAATTCTTGTCAATATTAACAGGAAGACAGTATTATTGAACTAAGAAGTCCTATTTTCATCGATGGATCTTCTTGTTTTCTATATATGATCTTAAATATTTAAGGCCAGAATGTTTAATTGAATAAAGTGGCAGTTTGTTTATTTTCATAAGAATAACTTTGCCATTACTGTAAAACTGAGCCTATTTTGCAACACATACTATCATACACATAATTTATATATTTATGTTTACATGTTATTTGTTTGTATAGTATGTTAGTTTCTATGTCAGCGGGTTATGTTTAGGTTGGGCGGAGTCCTCACAACAGAATATCCCACGTCATAGAGGGTCCGTTGTGGGCGTTTTCTATAGGTGCAATTTTCTTGATTGAAAATTTGCTGCGACAACTGTTGCTTTTGTGTTAGCTGTGAAGACTGTAATTATTGTTATTTTTGTAATATTTCTTTGTTCTTTAGTTTTGTTTTGAGTTGTTTGTAATTTGTTGGTCTACCCTTTTCTATCTTTCAGTTCTATTCACAATTTATATTCATATACTGTGACGTCATTTGTGTTGTTATCCCTTGCAGATTCAGTGATTATTTTCATTGATTTCCCTATTTGATTTATTTTGATTTCTGCAAACGTTTTCGTATTGTCAGTCCTATTTGTACTTTATGTATTCTGTTGGTTGACATATGTTTTATATAGGTATATTTCATAAGACACTATTGCCTGTGCACTGCACTTGGATTATGGTATAAACCAGTACTTGATTATTATTACTGTTATACAAGACCTTATTAAGGCTTGTGACCCACAGATATTGGGATAGTGTACTGATTAATCAAGTCATTAAGAACTTGTGGTATTATTATTGGTTCAAGTGATTAGTATTATTGTTAGACATTATGTCTACATTAGAATACTTCATTACACAAGGGAAATCCCTTGATAAGACTGGTCAACAATTAGAAGAATGGGTAGTTGCTCAATATGACAAAGCATTAGCTGCAGAAGAGAAAAAAGCTGCTGCAGAAGAGAGAAAAGCTCTGGCTGAAGAGAAAAGATTAGAAAGAGAAGCTGAGGCTGCTGCTGAACAAAAGAAATTGCAGATGCAGGTGGAGCAAAGGAGATTTGAAGCTGAACAAAAAAAATTAGAAAGAGAAGCTGCTGCTGAACAAAAAAGATTAGACAGTGATGCTGAACAAAAAAGATTAGACAGGGAAGCTGAACAAAAAAGATTAGACAGAGAAGCTGAAGAAAAAAAAAGCAATAAGAGAACATGAATTTGAGTTAGAGAAATTGAGATTGACAAGTATGAGTAATGTTAATCAGGCATCTAGTGGTAATGGTAAACCTTCTACTTACAAGGTTAAGGTTCCACCGTTCAATCAGTCCAGTGACGATATTACATTCTGGCTGGATAGATTTGAACGTTCTTGTCGTACACATAATGTGGATAAATCACAATACGCTAATCAATTAGCAGAAAACTTGAAAGGTGAATCTTTGACTAGATTATGCCTTGTAGGAGAAGCAGATAAGGATAATTATGATGTCATTAGGGCGGCTTTGATAAAAAAATACCAGCTAAGTGAGGAAGGCTATCGCTTTTTGTTTAAGATGATGGTGCCTGAGACAGGTGTAGAATTCTCAGAATTCACTGCAAAGGCACGTCTCACAGTTGATCGTTGGATTGAGCTTTCCAAAACAGAAAAAACGTATGAAGGACTTATGGATTTGTTGCTCAGAGATAAGATTATGTCATGTGTTAACAGACCATTCCTTGAATTTATCAATAATCCTGAACACTTGAAACAATCGGCAAGCAATGAACAAAAATGGCATTCATGTTTAACCCAGCAAAACCTCTGACAAAGGTAACAAGCGTCCGAACAGGACGGCTGACATCTCGTAGAATGCTTTGCGCCAAAAGTTTCATATCGTCTTCCGTTTTGGCCCAACTCGCCAAACGGGTTTTTCTATTCTAACAGAGTAGCCACTTTCCAACGTGACCAACTCAAAATTTCGGCGAATGTCTATCCTGTGACTTCCACCAACCCCCCCCCCCCCCCCCCCATTTTTTAAGAAAGAAAACGAAGATTTCTTCCACCGGAGGAGTCACGCCCACCCCCTTCGGAGTATGGACGAACAGAATGCCGAGAAAGCACCTCCTCGTGTAGCTAAAGAATGCCAGAGTTGTACAATACTATTGTCATCCATGCCTTCTCACTCACTAGACTAAATACAAGGAACATGTACAAATCCACACCAGGTACTGGCAGTCTTGAAAAATAACAACGACTGACTAATCCTGGAGTAGTCTAACCACAATGCATGTTACACCAAATCTATATAACTAATTGTCACCAGTCAAACAACAAGTCATCATATCAATAATCATCTCTCATAATATAGCTGTAGGTATAAGATAATATGATATATCTACTCATTGAGTACAACTTCATAGATATTGCCTTTATGGCAGCATAATAAATACATTGTATACCATAATACATCATCATGAAATACCAATTCTAATAGTCATAATACATTCCTTACATATATTCTAATAAGTACTCTTTTCAGAAGTACCTGTCCCACAGACTATAACTGTCCCACAGTCTTCACAACCTGGACAAGACATCTGCTACCACATTATATACACCCTGAATTGGTAAAATAGTAAAGTTGAATTGCTGTAGCAATAATGCCCAGCGTGTCAATTTAGCACTGGTGGATTTAGCCGACTGCAAAAATAGCAGTGGTTTGTGATCTGTTTGGAGGAAAAAAATGTGCCCCCAACAGATATCGTGCCAACTTAGACACCGCCCAGATAATCGCAAGGCACTCCCTCTCGATCGTGGAGTATCTGGTTTCTGCTGGCAACAACTTTCGATACACATATCTTGTAACGCATGACATATAAATTACAGAACAAGGCATAGTCAAGTATCAACATGACCCTTAAATATTACGAGACCAACATATTCCCTAGGTCTCTGATAAATGCACGCCAGGCCTGCCCACAATGCACCTACCTACAATGTACCTGCCTACAGTATGCCTGCCTACAGTGTACCTGCCCACAGCGTGCCTGCCTACAGTGTGCCTGCCTACAACGCACCTGCTTACAGTATGCCTGCCCACAGCGCACCTGTCTACCGCGTGCCTGCCTACAGCGCACCTGCCTACAGTGTACCTGCCCACAGCGTGCCTGCCTACAATGTGCCTGCCTACAGCGCACCTGCCTACAGTATGCCTGCCCAAAGCGCACCTGTCTACCGCGTGAAGGTATGGCATCATGTTACATTAATACAAAGCAAAGCCCTACATAGCATAATACAGCATAACTATGCATTGTAAAGCATTACATAATCTCTACACTCTCATAACATGTCATAGCATAAACAAGCAACGCAAGAAATCTCACAAACTTTAAAAACTTACAAAATCCTCAAATTGATATCAGAATAGAATTGGGGGCGTTGGTCAGAGCCTCTCAGGTTCGGTTCGCATCGACCGAAACATCTTACTGAACCCGAATCCGAAATGTAACCCTAGCTAATGCTGGACTATTAGCAGATGGTTTTGAAGCAAAGATGTATGCTTCTGCCTAACTGCCTTACGTGCAACCCCAACTATTCGCAAAAGTCACCCGTGCCATCTTGGTATTGTCGTGTAACGACAATACTTCCACAAACCTAACTGGCGCGACCTCATCAAACACTCTTCTGAGTGTGCGCCAACTAGCACTCAGTGGCACGTTACGCACCCAAACTGTGCGATCACTAGCTTTCGGACTTTCGTATAAGTCCCTACTGCTCCTAGTCATGTCATTTGGTACTTGCCGCGAAATGCGTCTACGATATACCTTTTGATCATTTCTCTTGAGAGTTTGGTGATGCTGAGCCTCTGCTCCAGCAACACCCACGGCACTGTGCACCCCGCGTACATTGCCGACGATTAAATCGGCAATTGGGTCCTCGAGGACAAACGCCTTTACTCTACCCGATAGGAAAGGGGTGTCCACGTTGATACATTCCTAGGGGTAAGACTCCACTTTGCCCTCGAACGTGGTGCATTTTACAGTTTTACCTGTAAGGCAAGAGTCGTCGATGCACGATCGACGCACTCCAATTGTGGTGCATCCAGTGTCCCTCATCACTCGGACTGGTCTATTCTCCACCTTGCCTTCGTGGAGAATCACCTTGCCAGTCTCATGGACTGCCGACAGACATGGTGCCGCACGCCCGCATTGAAGCACTAACCTCTCGTTCGCATTGAACAAAGGGCGACACCCCGCACAGTCCTCGCTGTTCATTGTGTCCAACACAACCACGGAGTTCGCGTGTTCGATCGGGGTAGTGCAGCTATCCGCACCATGACCCCTGCAACCGCAATTGGTACACACGCGCTCTTTCGTCTTTTCTTCATCGCGTGAACTCTTACCAGAACCTTTTGATGACGACGACCGCGCATCAGAGTCTGACGATCGACTCTCTGAGGAACCACTCCTCTGCTTGTGATGTTTGGTTTTATACAAAAACCGGTCGTCGTCCCGAGAGTCCTCAAAATGTACCTGTTTACGTATTTGGTACTCCCTTCTGTTACTATCGCTATCATACTGTCGGTTTTGCCACCTCGGCCGACTGTTCCTATGAGAACGAAAATTCCCATAGCTACCTCTACGTGGCTGATAAGGGCTGGAAGGTTTCTCATACTTCAGCTCCTGGCCTCTGTCTGATTGGTTTTGCCAAAGATGGCGCTGAACTTTGCCAACACTGGCAACTGTGTCATCTGACAGACCAGACTTCTGAATATGTTTGAGAGGATGGGCCAGGACATAATGGTGCCCCAATTGGGCCATGTGCTCAATATCCTTTGGTTGAAGTTCCTGGAAAAAAGGCCACAAACTCACTGGAACACGAGGACAAAACTTTGTCCCGTAGCACCAAATCTAGCAAGCCATTAAAGTCCTTTGTTATCTTCTCCATTTCGATCCATCTATTAAGCAGAAGTTTGATCTTCGAAATAAAATCCTCGAAGTCTTGGTCTGCACTAGGCATCGCGTTTTTAAAACGCGTCCAGTAGCCGTCAGCAGTCAGACGGAACTGCCGGAGCAATCTCTCCTTCACTTTGTCATAATCGGCCCTTTCCCCCACAGGGAGACTATAAAAAGTCTCCATCGCGGGCCCCACTAGCAGTGTTGCTAAAAGAGATGGCCACTGATCCCTATCAGCCTTATAGGCCACACATTCGGCCTCAAATCTTTCAAGGAAGAAATCTAAACTATCAATTTTATCATTGAAATTTGGTAGACGCAGCCTAAAAGGACGATGAGCCTTACCAGGAGTTGAGTTCTGACCACTCGCACCCACTTCTAACTTCTTCAATTGTATTTCCTTCTCCATCATTTTCTCTTCCAGAGCTATTCTCATTCTTTCCTTCTCCAACTGTAACTCTCTATCTTCTCTAATCATCTTTTCTTGCAATTCTCTCTCTTCTCTCATCTTCATTTCTTCAAATTCTCGATCTTCTCTCAACTTCTTTTCTTGTAATTCTTTATCTTCTCTCGTCTTCTTTTCTTGTAATTTGAATTCTCTCTGTTTCCACTCACTTTCTTCTTTCATCTTCCTTTCTTGTAACTCTTTATCTTCTTTCATCTTCATTTCCTGTAATTCAAATTATGTTCTTTTTATCTGTAGCTCTTCAGTTCGAGCATCTCTTAGGGTACTCTGTTTCTCAATTCTTTCCTTTTCTTCATTTGCTTCCTTCTCTTTCTTTTCCTTTTCTTCCTTTGCTTCCTTCTCTTTCTTTTCCTTTTCTGGAGCTTTCTGATTCTCGACTGAAAAAAATTCAGCCTTGGCATATTCACTTAGTTCTCTGTCAGTGTACCCACAGTCTTTCCCAATCTGAATGAAAGCCTGTAAATCCATGGTGTACACTTAGAATGCTCACTATTAGCTTTGGTATAAATCTTTACAATACAATTACTCAACTGTATATATTCCACGTGAGTCAGCAGATACATTTCTGCTTAGAAAAATATTCAGTAATAACAGTAGTAAATAATGATATCACTTCTTCAATCATATATATATATATATATATATATATATATATATATATATATATATATATATATATATATATATATATATATATATATATATATAATATATATATATATATATATATATAATATATATATATATATGATAGTAAATATCACCTCGTAGTTTATTGAATACTTATTATTCACCTTTACCTTATAGTATCAATAAAGTCTCGCTTATCCCCATGGCTATGGTCTCACCAATTGGAAAATTTGGTGTTTTCTAACCATTTTTCTCTATTATATCCTCAATAAAACTTACAATAGTCGATAGTTGTATAATAACAACTTCCTGATACCTTGACACCAGTATATCTACTTACTCACTTCACAATAGGTATTACTTCAAAATCGGTTACTGGCACCCACACTGGTGCTATATTCAAATAACACTTCACTTATTACTAAACTCTATAATCTCTGTTATGCAAGTACTACCTATGGCAAAATGAGCACAACACAGGTGAAAGAAACGCATACATCACATTACGAAAACAAAATTCCAGTCACGAGGAAATAGATGATAGAACACGAAGAGAAGAGGTAGATTAATATCTACAATGCGTGACTGAGCACGGACGACAACAAGGGATACCTGTAAACGTATTTACAAGATAGTAAGATGGGACAAGAGAAAACACCACTTACACACAACAAAAGAATTACTAAATGTACACGACAATATAAATACACACTACACGAATACACCTAACACCAACAGGGCTTGGAATGTTAAGCAGGGCAGTCGCAGGAAATCCCGTCTGCCAGACTCCACCACAAAACAAACACAGCCGCACCCTAAAAGGAATCGGTCTAATCCAATCTTTTCCCACGAAAAGCCAAGAATGGATTACGCTCACCACCCTTCCTCCATTGAACACACCAATACACTATAACACCAAAGACTCCACGAAAACCACACTCAACAATGAGGTGCTGGAAGCTATCTCTACCACCAAGCACTATCTTCACTCCAGTGAAAATCAACTAAGTAAGCTATCAGCACAATTATACTATAATGTCTCAAAAATCTATAATCCACATATTTTCAAACTACTAAGAAAACAGAGCAAGATCAGATACAACTAACAATCAACATATACACAAACTAAGTCATACTTGTACAATAAGGAAAAGACAAAACAAAAGGAAAGAACATAATAACAAACCAAGAAGCAAATAAAGAAACAGCACTAAACTACTTAACAGGTCAAAGTATATGATAGCTAGTAACAGTAAGGAAGACAGACAAGAAAATTAAATTCACAGAAAAAAAAATATCAATATAATATATTATACAAAAGTAGACAAACAATAACTTATCTGAAGCTCCAACGGCGCTTGAGTATGAAGAATCCTCAGCACTGACGATAAATGATGATCACAGAACAAACGAAACTCCACACTAGACAACGTAAAATTCACAAGAATCTCATTCCAGGAAACAGTTTACTATGCAAGTCTGAGTGTCAAATACTTTCCTCGGTGAATATACTGTTTACTACGGTGCTCACACAGCACTGTACATAATACACACTGCAACGTCTACTTCTACAAAGGTAAGCTGCACAGCTACTATCAACCGTCCATACGTCGAAAAAAACATGAGTACGTTCCTTGGCACTGTTCTATAAATGTGTCATAACAAAAGTTAATCACATAGTATCCACACTTCCCGGATCACAGCAGCTTACACGGTGACATCTTTTGGACCCGCCCGGTCGGTCGGCAGGGCACAAAACACAAAAAGAATTCGCCCGTGGTCAGGCACTTCAGCGATGTCAGGCAACGTCACTGGCGTCGGCTTAAGAATGTCACGTCAGAGACTTTCACCCCTGGGTGGGCACATCTTAGTAGCAAAAACAAGACCAGCAGTCCCACACGATGACCCTGGGTACCAACCACACTAAACAACCTCCTATCAACTATACAATCCTAACAATCAACTCCTACCACCCTATACCGAGGTTGACCAAGCTATCTCCCATCTGACATCTCCATATGCCGTCTGGGCCAAACTAGCTAAATGATACCCACACCCCAAGCTCCGCTGCTCCACCTTGATCAATGTCGTCAACCACCAAAAGGAATCAGAAATATGTCAAACTGACCCGTCTGACGAACACTGTTCCACTAGTCTATCACTTTGACAATCGTATCTAGACCTGCAAAGATACCATAACAAACAACTTAACACTCAACTGTACACTATTTCACCGACGATAGACTGAAAATATATTGAAAACTAGCCATTACAACTGTGATGCTGAAAAGTAGGTCAGAGCCCGTAGTTGAGGTCAAGTCACACGACCGTAAACACTACCATAGCAGACTGACACACACACTAGCCTTTCCCTGGACGGACAAAAACCACTCACCCCCGTGAATCGACAGAAACTCTGAAGGCGCCAACATAGTGGCCTACACCCTTCTAGAATACTGTGTGCACCATTCCTAATGGCCTGATTATAGCCACACAGGCTCTAAGGCCTTACTATCAAATAATATCAAATCAATAACGCCAGCTAGCTGGGCAATAAACTATTAAATCATACAGGTTCCACGCCTACACACGACGAGTTACCCCAGATGTCAGAATAAAGGTTATATGTAGATAATGATACGCAGAACACACACAGAGCATACCAGACTACTTGTGCTGTGTGTACAGACTCTCTACTGGTACTATGGGTTTAAGGCACACTCGTACTATATTCCTAGCTCGCTGTCTCAAAGGTACGACCACAGTACACAGTAGCTGACATGAGAAATCCAATAACACCTAAATTAGGTAATATCCCTTTAATAAGTACGGTGCACACATATGAGTTGCACACGGCTAACAATACACATGAAATGCAATACACAATGTAATGAAAATGCCAAACTACTTGCCAAAATCACCAGCTCAACATAATAGCAGAATAGTCACCGACATAATCTAACTAGCGACTACAGAATGACTATCGCTCACAGGCGACGCCCAATACTGAAACACGGCAATACATAATTGCAAGATTCTACCGTAAATAATATCCAGGAAAGAACTACTAGAAATCACATCACCAATCTAGTAATCTATCAATAATCCTGAACACTTGAAACAATCGGCAAGCAATGAACAAAAATGGCATTCATGTAATCCCAGCAAAACCTCTGACAAAGGTAACAAGCGTCCGAACAGGACGGCTGACATCTCGTAGAATGCTTTGCGCCAAAAGTTTCATATCGTCTTCCGTTTTGGCCCAACTCGCCAAACGGGTTTTTCTATTCTAACAGCGTAGCCACTTTCCAACGTGACCAACTCAAAATTTCGGCGAATGTCTATCCTGTGACACACCCCATTTGCTTTTTAAAGGTTTGCTCTAATATAAAGAGCGTTTTGGTTTAATATATCATATTACTGGCCATTTTTTACAATAAAGTGTTACCAATTTTTTTCCACTGAATATATATTTTTATATACTGTCACACTAACAAACAGTGTCACACTGACACACAGATAAACTAAATCATAGTTCGGTTTGAAATAGCGCGATCTAGTTTTTTTTCTGAATGTCCCGCTTTGTTCAACTTTTACCGTTCCATAGCCCAGTGTGTGTTATTCTTAAAATGCTAGACAATTAATTTTTCTGTCTTCACAACCGCCTGAGACCCCAAGAAATAATCTACTATTACGGGTTCGTACAGGACAAAACGAACATAACTGTAATTAGCCTAGTTCCCTTTTTATAAACTAAAGTATCTCAATCATCTTAAAGAAACATCGTTTTTTTCAACTACCCAAGGTGTAAACACACCCACGAGCAAAAGTCTGGTGGTTTTTCAACAATACGAGAACCACTGCGACGGTCTAAAAATCGTTACTCACTCGACGCATTCACACTCGCGTGAAGTTTTTACTATTCACAACTGCAAAATATTATCATACTCGGTCCGTTTTGCAACATTCTCATTGTTATTTCTTCCATTTTTTTTAGTCAACAGAAAAAAATATGTATATATATACCAAAAAATGTGTAGTATCCCATTTTTATTTTTTAAACATAGCATTTGTTTTGTATTTGTTCTGTTTCTACCTTTATATATCTATCTAAAATAGCTCTAACATAATAAGGTAACGCTTAATATAAAGGCGCTTTTAATATACAATATCATTTTTTTACAATAAAGTGTTACCATGTTAAGTTCTTAATATATATTATTATATACTGTCACACTAACAAACAGTGACACACTAACAAACGAACAAACAAAATCGCATCTCTATTTTGAAATCTAGTTTTGGTGAATATCTCCTTTTTACCGTTTGATAGTCTTTCATCCTTAACACACAATTAACTAATTTTCTGGCCTCACCGCCACCTGAGCCAACCAACCAATTATCGTAAACAAACTTCGTAGTTTTTTGTGACAATGCATGAAAAGATGCATCAAAATGCTGAACATAATTATATAATCGATGCTAACGGTGTTCCATACTTTTCCGAGCGTAAAATGCGTGGTAGCGTCAAGAAATACGCGCGTGACAGCTTGTACGAGTGCATGCGCAGTGCGGCTGTGAAATTATCGATTGTACGCGCTCCGCGCCGTTTTTGACAGAGAATTCTGTTTTGATATATTCTCATCTATTGTTTTATTCCCACCATTCAATCTACGTCCAACAACAAAGACACACGTTTTCTGTGAAAGACCTCGAGACAAAGAAACAACCTTCTGAAATCAGGCACTGACGCCAGACAAGCCACTTCAATCTTACAACTAAGCGTATATGGTATGTTTATTCTTTTATATATCTGTGATTGTGTCTATTTGTCTTTGTCTGTTTGTGTGTTTCTGTATTCGTGTCTTATTTTTTCGATAAGAATATTATAAAATGTAACTTTTTAAAAAAGAAAACCTTAATTTTTTTTTATTTCGCAAGCAAGATACGACTCATTAAAACTCGCAGTCATTTAAAAAAAATAGCCTAAATTATATTTATTTCTAAATATCTTTTCTTTATTTAAAAAATATAAACTCGGATTTTTATCTGTGTGTTTGTGTTTTTTATTTTCACTAGGAGTATTTCTTAAAAGTCGGAGACTCTGTGGAAAAATATCCTAAATTATTTTTATCCTAAGCAGTCTTAATTCTAAATATCTACATGTCATTTCTCTATTTTTAAAGAATATATTTTTTAAATACATTGACTGTTGGTGACTCATCTTCGGATCGATATAGAGATTGCCGCCGATGGTGTAATCATATCTGAACTACAGTGGAACATAATTACAATTTGAAACTTGTAGGTGACGAGACAAATTAAAATTTAGCTGTTGGCTGTTTTACCCGGTAGCCGGTAAAATAATTACACGAGAAAAAAAAAGACGTGAGGTTAGATCAATACCATTTGGTCTCATTGTTTGGAACGCAACTGCAAGTGGTACTTACATCCTTACTTGAAATAATTGCAACTCGAAATTTGGCACGTTTTTATCTTTCGTGAGGTCCAAATCAATATCATAACTAGTGAAAATAATTGCATCCAACAAATGAGAGCGGGATTACAAATCAATTTCATAACTTGTCTGTGTCTGGAATCAGACTTCCACGGCGATACAGCGCACGCGGACCATTTCTGTACTCAGAAACTGTCTGATAACACAAATAGTGTAGAAAAATCTCAAAGTAACTACAAAAGTTAATAAAACATTACATTACAATAACTAAAGCTAACATATAAAAAAATAAGGACCCGAGCCAGTAGTCCAAACCGGTGAAAGACTCCCTCATATTATAACATACTAGCTTAGAAAATAGCGTATTTTGGATTTTAAAAAAACCGTGTTGAACGACAAAAGGAAAAATACCTGCTATAGATAATATATACTGAAGCACATTAAAAACGCACAACTATTATATATACTGATGCCGAGAAGCTGGAAAAAAAAGTGTGGGAATGGATTTTCTCCGTGTTTGACATGAGGTAGAGAGCGAATGGCTGCTGGTATGGAAAGTGCATGATTCAACCCACGGGTTTGTGTACAGATTACATGAAAACAATGAAAGTTACACGGGCAACACGATTCCCAACAGCTATGACCCTGAAAATGTGTACGCGTTGTGACAGTATACTCGGTATAAAGAGGCCGTTGAGACCAAACACCCAGTACATGTGCTTGAAATGCCACGACTATCTGAAAACGACCGCCAACGAGCCATTGGTATGTTGGAGACCAGAATGAGCTCGCGAGCCATTGCCAGAAGGATGAATTGCCACCACAGCACTATTGTACGTCTCAATGAACGTTACGGAACCACTGGCAGTGCCAGGGATAGACTTCGGAGTGGCCAACCACGAGTTACTACCCCTGCGCAAGATCGTCATATTGTGCTGAGTCACCTAAGGAATCGTTCTCTCCCGGCAAGTCAAACAGCAAGAGCAATAGCTCGAAGCTGCTCTTACACGTGAATGGGACTTGATTCCCCGGAATTTCCTTCAGAGACTTGTGCGTTCCATGCGGAGCTGCTGCCAAGCTTGTTTGCAAGCACACGGTGGACATACCAGATACTGAGGATAGTGTGAATAAATTTTTTTATTGGTTGCATTTTTGGTTTCCTCCCTTGCCTGCACAGAATGCAATGAATTTCATAACAATCAAATGTACAAATTAATGACCAGCTTGGATTCATAGGAAAATGAATAAAGATTCCAAATATGTAAACTTGTAAACACTTATATTTACATTTCACACTCTGTTCCTGGATTATACAGGTGGTGCGTTTTTAATGTGCTTGAGTATATATATATATATATATATATATATATATATATATATATATATATATATATATATATATATATATATATATATATATATATATATATATATGTGTGTGTCTGGAAAAAAACAGTGATGGAAGGCATGGTCCCTGGAAAAAGGGGAAGGGGTCGACCTAGACGACGGTGGACCCAAGACATCACAGAGAGTCTGAACTTGTCTTTGGCTGATGCAGGTCGACTTGCCCAGAATCGTGATGCGTGCGTTCAGAGCAGCTTTAATGGAGACAACGTTCTGGAAAGAATACGTCACATGATGATGATGATATATATATATATATATATATATATATATATATATATATATATATATATATATATATATATATATATATATATATATATATATATATATATATATATATATATATATATATATAAACAAATAAAACGGTATCGAATCAGTGTTACAAATTAACAGTACACAGTAAACACCGTGCTTCCTGTGTACCGTTAATTTGTAAAACTGGAAATACTTGCAACTCCTGATCACCTCTGATTGTGTGGAAATGATACTACAGTTTGTGTGCCATCTTAACTTTCAGCAGACACGTTAAAACCTACAGCCTTGTAAACAACTAAACAAGAATGCAGCTACTGTTATTCTTCTTTGCGATGGTCCTCACAATTTCAGCTCCGGGGCAGGTCTCAGCCCAGAGTGAGTAGCATATTATTTTTTTTAATACTGTCTCAAATCATGTTTGGGAGAATGCTCTTTGCTGTGACGCAAATAAGAGTAAATTTGTTGAAGTTTTTGTGATAAAAAGGTTTTTATGGGATGGGGTAACCAGCCACATGCCAAACACTCCTTAGTCGCATTTTACGACATGCCTGGTAGGGAACAGTGTTATTATTCTTTACTCCTCTTTCGGGTCCAGGTAACACAAATTTCGTACATGAGTCCTCACATAGATTAGAAGGATAGAAATGGTATGAAGTCACCAATGTGGAACTGATGACAAGTACCAGACGAATGTCAGTGGAACAAGAGATGAGAAGAAGGCGCTGGCGACGGATAGGAAACACGTTGAGGAAACCTGTTGACAGCGTTGCAAGGCAGTCCTTTTTCTGGGATCCCCAGGGAAATAGAGACAGAGATAGACCAAAAAAAACACGCGGAGAAAAGAACTGAAGGCAGAGGGGAAAATGATGAGGAAAATGTGGAAAGAACTTGAGCTGATGGCACGTGACAGGAGGACTTGGCTTGTGTTTGTTGAAGGCCTTATGCTCCTTGGGAAGCTAAAGTGTATTGACTGATTGAAATATGCACTTTCAAGTTATGACTAAAATCTTTGAAGCAATTAGATAGCCTAGCCTTAGTGTTGAATTCGTAAAAGATATTATTCAATATATATATATATATATAACTTTCAGAAGCTTCCTTACGTATAAAAACATTCATACCGAGAATACTGCAAGTACATAAAACCATCAGGCATCACTATAAACAATGAACTTGGAAATTTTCTAGCTAGTCTTTCTTTCTTTCTTTCCACGCAGAGAAAAAATGGAACGGGCTTAGAGGTAAGGTTACATGTACGTAAAGTATGAGAATGCCATATACACGCTATTGTATTACATTTACTTTGTTCTGTAGGATTTCACGAAATGTTAGTTTGTGTGGAGTGCTTACTCACATATCTACTTAGTCGTTCATCTTCTACCCTGGAGTGTAGAGTTTTGCCAGAGAGAGCGCGCCATACTATCCTATCGGGCTGTCTTCCTCCTGGCCTGGTTTCAGTCTGGTCCTCTGTCCTTCAGATGGTATCTAAATGTTTTCCACCCAGCGAACTCTGGGTCGTTCTGGAGGTTTGGATCCCTGGCTTAGTTTGTGTGGGAGTATGGAATAAAAGGTGGCATCTCTGTTCATTGCTCCACATGTCAATTAACAAATACAGCAAAACGTGCATCCACAAAACCGCAGGCGCTCTAGAGGAAACTCTCAGGTGGAGAACTTAGATGTTACATACGGACTTGAAACAGCAGCAGATTTCAGTGTAGAAGAAAGAATATCGTTTTTGGCAAACCTCGGTAAAACAGATCGGTAAAAGCACAATAATAAGTATTACTAAAGGATCTGAAGGCAAAGCTTGGTGAGCGGTTTTAGGAGCAACCATGATAAGACAAAGTAAGAAACCCAATAATCCAAGAAAACACAGCAATAAGGGACACCAATGTTAGGATCAGGCTAAAGAGATGGACATTAATGCATCGCGTCTCCTCTTCTTCTTCTTTGGCCGCTGACTGGCAAAACAATCAGTGATAATCACGCCTGGTGGCGTCTTGTTGTGCAGCAACAAACTGTCTTCACTTTGCTCTGTTGGCAGCCATCCTGCGTGTGGTACACCAGCTCCGGTTCATGCTTAGCCTCCATAGTTCTCCACCAGGTCTTGCTATAATATAATGTCATGCAGAATGTTCTACACATGAGGGTAGTAAGGGAAAAATACCCCTATCTATATCAGCCCATAATTCGTGGATGGCTTGACATGGACGTGCAAAAATAAAACAAAGTGAAGACAGTTTGTTGCTCTCTTCTTTATTTTAATAGAATGTTACAATCTTGGCATCTCGCATGTCTTGAGGGATAGTTGCCTCTTCCCAGCACTGGTACAGCACCATATGCAGGGAATGTAATAGTGTGCTCTTACAGCATTTGACCAGTGGCGTATTCTCTATGTGTGCTGTGCGTGCTGCGCACACCTATGCCCGAAGGAAAATAAAAATTTAATTTATTATTCTATAAAATATTTCTCTTCTAATGTTCTGCTTTCGGACCGCACGCACCAGGATAACGGATTTTCCCGCTTAGAATCTACGAGTATAATCTAGTTCCAGTTTCCCAGACACTTTTTATAGTGCGGTTTGTATTGTTTGGTAGCAATCGCCCGAAGTTTCTCGGGTAATTCCGTCACAATGCGTGCGGTACTGTTCGGATTGACGTCTGAACACTGGTTTGATTGGATCGGGGTCATGGCCAGATACGTAAATACAATGCGAACATGCGTGCGGTGGTCTTCCAGCTCTCGAGTTGTAAAAATCGGTTGTGTCCGTCCAGTGTTTTTTGTGATTAAGTTTTGTTAGTTGCCGGGAATGCAGATTATTACAGTGACAGTGAGTTTCAAGTTGTAAGTTAATTAGTATTTCGGAGATAATTGACATATACCCCTAATAACTATCGTTGCGTAATTGAATATAGTTGGTTTTTAAATTAAGAGGGGAAGAAGTTAAATAGTAGGCGTACATATTAATTTTAAGTAGCAGCACCCCTAGCTCGCATTACCACAATACGCCACTGCATTTGATTAAATCGGGAGGAATCCCATCACTGCCTGGTGCTTTGCCACAGGTCAAACTATCAATTGCCTTGCTGAGTTCTTCCTATGCTGGTTCAGTATCCAGATCCTCCATAGTTCGCAGGTGTCAGAATAACAATCTCTTGATGTTGTTAGATCAAACTCTACTCGTGCTATGGATTTAATACATGTTCAAATTCTAGACTTAGGCCTACTGTCTAAACCACAGCACACAATAGCTGACATTAAATAACCAATAACACCTAGAACAGGTAATGACCCTTTAATAAATATTGCACACACACCAAAAGCCACACACTGCTAGCAATACACATGAAAATAACAATGCAATGGAAATGCCAATCTACTTGCCATAAACAACAGCTCAAAATAGCAGTACATAATCACCGACATAACCTATTCAGTGAATAACCATGACTTTCGCTCACTGGCAAAGCCCTCAAACGTAGAATACTTAACGTAAATGATCTACAGGGAAAAAACCACTAGAAACTACACCACCTTTCTAGCGATATCTACAAAATAATCCTGATCACAAGAATATCGGCAAGAAATGTGAACCACAATGGCATTCAAATAATCCCAGCAAAACCGCTGACAAAGGGACAACACTTTGACCACTCCGGTCGGTAGCCAGAAACTCAGCTGCCTTTCCCCGCCAGAATTCGGGCGGACTTCCGTACAGGTCACATGACCAAACGGGTTTTAAATTATCTCAATGTCACCACTCACAGCGTTACCAACTTAATATTTTATAGAACATATATACTGTGACATCCATCCCCCCTTAAGAAAGAAAACGAAGTTTTCTTCCACAGGAGTCACGCTCAACCCCCTTTGGAGTATGGACGAACAGAATGCCGAGACGGCACCTCCTCATCTACCTAGAGAATGCCAAAGTTGTTCATGCGTTATTACCCTATGTACTAAATACAATATGAGCATAAACCAGACCACCCCAGGTGCTGGTAGTCGTGAAAAATAACAACGACTGTCCAACCCTGGTATATTACACCAAAATAGTACATTCAGAGTTATAATTACATAACAAATTGCCTGTATGGCACCATGACACATAAATTACAAAACAAGGCATAGCAAACTGCATGACCCTTAAAGATTACCAGACCATCATATTCCATAGGTCTCTGATAAATGCACGCCAGGCCTGCCCACAGTGCACCTGCCTACAGTGTACCTGCCTACAGTATGCCTGCTTACAGTATGCCTGCCAACAGCGCACCTGCCTACAGTATGCCTGCTTACAGCGCACCTGCCTACAGAATGCCTGCCTACAGTGTACCTGCCCACAGCGTGCCTGCCTACAGTATGCCTTTATGACATCATGCTACATTAATACAAAGCACGACATAGCATAATACAGCATAACTATGCATTGTAAAGCATTACATAAACCTCTACAATTTCATAACATGTCATAGCATAAACAAGCAGTGCAAGAAATCTCACAATCTTACAAATTACACAAACTCCTCATATTGATTTCAGAATAGAATTGGAGGCGTTGGTCAGAGCCTCTCAGGTTCGGTTCGCATCAACCGAAACATCTTACTGAACCCGAATCCGAAATCTAACCCTAGCTAATGCTGGACTATTAGCAGATGGTTTTGAAGCAAGGACATATGCTTCTGCCTAACTGCCTTACGCGCACCCCAACTATTCGCAAAAGACACCCGTGCCATTTTGGTATTGTCGCGTAACGACAATACTTCCACAAACCTAACCGGCGCAACCTCATCAAACACTCGTCTGAGTGTGCGCCAACTAGCACTCAGTGGCACGTTACGCACCCAAACTGTGCGATCACTAGCTTTCGGACTTTCGTATACATCCCTACTGCTCCTAGTCATGTCATTTGGTACTTGCCGCGAAATACGTCTACGATGTACCTTTTGATCATTTCTCTTGAGAGTTTGGTGATGCTGAGCCTCTGCTCCAGCCACACCCATGGCACTATGCACCCCACGTACATTGCCGACGATTAAATCAGCAATCGGGTTCTCCAGGACAAACGCATTTACTCTACCCGATAGGAAAGGGGTGTCCACGTTGATACATGCCTGGGGGTAAGACTCCACTTTGCCCCCGAACTTATTGCATTTCACAGTTTTGCCAGTAAGGCAAGAGTCGTCGATGCACGATCGACGCACTCCAACTGTGGTGCATCCAGTGTCCCTCAACACCCGGACTGGTCTATTCTCCACCTTGCCTTCGTGGAGAATCACCGTGCCAGTCTCATACACTGCCGACAGACATGATGCCGCATGCCCACATCGCAGCACCAACCTCTCATTTGCATTGAACAGAGGATGGCACCCCACACAGTCCTCGCTGTTCATTGTGTCCAACACAACCATGGAAATCGCGTGTTCGATTGGGGTAGTGCAGCTATCCCCACCATGACCCCTGCCACTGCAATTGGTACACGCGCACTCTTTCATCTTTTCCTCATCGCGTGAACTATTACAAGAACCTTTTGATGACAATGACCGTGCATCAGGGTCTGACAAACGACTCTCTGAGGAACCACTCCTCTGCTTGTGATGTTTGGTTTTATACCAAAACCGGTCGTCATCCCGAGAGTCCTCAAAATGTACCTCTTTACGCGTTTGGTACTCCCTTCTGTTACTATCGCTATCATATTGTCGGTTCTGCCCTCTTGGCCGATCATTCCTATGAGATCGAAAATTCCCATAGCTACCTCTACGTGGTTGATAGGTTCTGGAAGGCTTCTCATAGTTCTGCTCTTGGCCCCTGTTTGATTGGTATCGCCAAGGATGGCGCTGAACTTTGCCGACACTGGCAACGACCGCGTCTGACAGACCAGACTTCTGAATAGGTTTGCCCGGATGGGCAAGGACATAATGGTGCATCAATTGGGCCATGGACTCAATATTCTTAGGTTGACGCTCCTGGAAAAACGCCACCAATTCACTGTAATACGAGGACAATATTTGTCCCATAGCACCAAGTCTAACAAGCCACTATATTCCTTCGTTATCCCCTCCATTCCGATCCATCTATTTAGCAGAAGTTTGATCTTCGAGATAACATCCTCGAAGTCCTGGTCTGCACTTAGCATCGCGTTTTTAAAACGCGTCCGGTAGCCGTCAGCAGTCAGACGGAACTTCCGGAGCAATCTCTCCTTTACTTTGTTGTAATCGGCCCTTTCCTCTAAAGGGAGGCTATAGAAAGTCTCCATCTCAGGCCCCACTAGCAGCGTCGATAACAGAGATGGCCACTGATCTCTGTCAGCCTTATAAGCCACGCATGCGGCCTCAAATCTTTCAAGGAAGAAATCTAAACTGTCAATTTTATCATTGAAATTTGGCAGACGCAGTCTAAAAGGACGATGAGCCCCTCCAGGAGTCGTGATCTGACCACTCGCACCCACTTCCAACTTCTTCAATTGTAATTCTTTATCAATCATCTTCTCTTCCAGAGCTATTCTCATTCCCTCCTTCTCTAATTCTACTTCTATCTCTCTCTCATTCCTCTTTTCTTCAAATTCTCTATCTTCTCTAATAAACTTCTTTTCTTGCCATTCTCTCTCTTCTTTCATCTTCTTTTCTTGCAATTCTCTCTCTTCTCTCATCTTCTTTTCTTGCAATTCGAACTCTCTCTGTTTCCACTTATTTTCTTCTTTCATCTTCCTTTCTTGTAATTCAAATTCTTTCCTTTTTATCTCTAGCTGTTCAGCTCGAGCATCTCTTAAGACATTCTAATTCTCGACTGAATGAAATTTTGCTTCAGCATAATCACCTAATTCTTTGGCAGTGTAGCCACATTCCTTCCAAATCTGAATGAAAGCCTGCAGATTCATGATGTACACTCAGAATGCTCACTATTATCACTGGTTATAGATTATGCTACACATTTACTCAGTAGTATATATTTCACTTATATCACCAGATAACTCTCTGGTTACAACATATGCAGTAATAATAGTAAATATTGATATCACTTCTCCAATATACAAATATATATATATATATATATATATATATATATATATGTGTGTGTGTGTGTCTGTAAGTATGTAACACCTCACCTCTCACTGTATACACATCATCAACCTTTACTTCTTATAATATAAATATAGTTTCACTTTGCCACTTGGCTACTGTCTCCTTACTCTGTAAATTTGGTCTTTCTGACCACTTAGTATTTGTGATACACTCAAACAGACTTACAATAGTCGATAGTTGTATAATAACAACTGATGAAACTTTCTGGTGCTATGACATCACTATACCACCTTGATAATAAATCAGCTTTTACTTCAAAGTCTGTAACTGGCACCCACACTGGTGCTAAACTCAGATAATACTTCACTTACTACTAATCTTAATAATCTAAGTTATGCAAGTACTACAATGGCAAAATGAGCACTACACAAATGAAATAAACACATACATCACATTACGAAAACAAAATTCCAGTCACGAGGAACAAGATGATAGACCATGAAGAGAAGAGGTAGATTAATATCTACAATGCGTGACTGCACACGAACGAAAACAAGGGATACCTTTTAACGTATTTAAAAGATAGCAAGATGGAACAAGAGAAAACACTACTTAAACACAACAAAAGAATTACTGAGTGTACACGACAATATAAATACACACTACACGAATACACCTAACACCAACAGGGCTTGGAAATTTAAGCAGGGCAGTCGCAGGAAATCCCGTCTGCCTGACTTCACCACAAAACAAACACAGCCACACCCTAAAAGAATCGATCTAATCCAATCTTTTCCCACAAGTAGGCCAGGAATGGATTAGACTCACCACCCTTCCTCCCTTGAACACACCAATACACTTTAACACTAAAGACACAACAAAAACTACAGTCAACTATGAGGTACTGGAAGCTATCTCTTCCACTCAGCACTGATGAACCACTCCAATGAAATATAAACTAAATCATCCAATCACTCCACGTACTAAAGACCACAGGGAAAGATCTACTCCAGCTCACTATTCACGTACATAAATGCAAACTAAGTCGTACTCGGAAAATAGGGAAAAAGACACAACAAAAGGAAAGAAAACAATAACAAACCAAGAAGCAAGCTCAAAGAATCAAATAAATAGACAGAACTGTCCTACTCCACAAGATCAGAGTACACGATACATCAGATCAGACTGCAAGACAGAAAAGAAAATTCAGATTTTAGAGAAAGGAGAAAAGACAAATAAGAAACAATCATACCACATAACATACAAAAATTACAACCAACACAAAACTTAACTGATGGTCCAACGGCGCTTGATCAAGAAAACATCTCAGCACTGGTGACGAATGACGAATACCACACGAACAATACCCCACACTTGTACATCCAAATGAAAAACACATACGTCCAGGAAATCAGTCTTCTCTTGGCCGTCTGTCTGCAATTTGACAACAATAATGTTCCTTGACACAATAGTATATAACTGACCACGTAAAGCTCACTTTACAGGAACAGTCCAGAAGTCAAAGCACAATACAGTATCCTCCAGAAATCGTAACAGTCTTCAGCACAGTATACTCTAGAAATCGTAGCAGTCTACAAGGTAACGTATTCTGTCTCTTCACTGGTCAGCAGGTTTCACTGCATATAAACATTCACCTCTGGTTGGGCACATCAGCGTAGTCAGGTCACATAAGAGGCGTTGGCTTTCACCCCTGGTTGGGCACATCGGTGTGGTAAGGTCACATCAGAGACGAAGGAAGGCGCTCCCTGGAAGGGCCCCTCAGGGAAGAACAATCTAGACAACAAGATGTCCAACCAGATGACCTGAGGTACCATACACCCTATCAACCAACCATCCTATCATCTATAACTTCCTAAACACCAATCACCTTCCACCCTAATACCGAGGTTGACCAAGCTATCTTCCATATGAAAACTCCATTTGCCGTCTGGGCCAATCTAGCTAGATGGTACCAACACCCCAAACTCTCCGCTGCTCCCACCTGGATCACCCGTCAACAAACGACCAAACCAAACCTTAAAACAACTCAAACTGCACCGCCCGAAGCGAGCTATAATCCTACGCTTCACTTTGAAACATTTCCACTCATACTTGGAAGCTCTAGAGTAAACAATTAACAAAATTACTTGAACACCACAGTAATCGACAACAAAACTGCCACATATTTAACGATTGAAAATAGCAACTTACACTGCGATGCTGAAACTAGGTCAGTTACCGTAATCGAGGTCAGGTCAAACAACCGTAAACAGTACGCTACACTGACTGACAAACACACTGACTCTCTACTGGACGAATGAAAATAACTCACTCCCGTGAACTGGCAGTGAAACTGAAAGAGCCAACACGGCTGCAAACTTATAATACTATGTGTGCACAATTCTTACTGGCCTGTCTATAGCCAACACAGGCTCCACGGCCTTGCTATTAATAATATTACATCTAGAAGCCAGCTAGCTGGGAATTAAATATTCCAAACATAGGGCCCCCACGGCCAAAAGAATGGACGATACCCGCAGCTGTCAGAACAACAATCTCTTGATGTTGTTAGATCAAACTCTACTCGTGCTAATATTTGTTAGAAACATATATACTGGGACAGCAGGCATTTAACACAGCGCCAAAGGCTGCAGGCGTGACAGTATTTTCTGTAGGGTAAAAAAAATTAGAGTAGTTCTGGACCCACCTTTCCATCTGTGTACCATTATCGGTTAGCTTCTCCCCGCAGATGGCTTTTAGCGGTGGCGTCTTACTTTTTTGGGGACCAAAGGCTTTCTTTATACCGTCGTACTTTGTCTAGTCTTGCCTGTTTGCGCTGCAGTCTAAATGATCTAGCTGGACAGGAGCCAATACTCATTTGCGCAACGTCGAGCAGTTTATTGGACTTTGCTTCTTGCAGCATTCAGGATCAGTAGGGTTCTAGCACTCGATGAACGTTTATATTCAATCACAGCACTGTGTTTAGCTTCAATGGCAGGGGCCATCACATCTAATCCGTCTTTTGACTTCACTTTCATCTTACCAAAAGTAGCAAGCGCAGTACTATGAATGGTGTTCCACAGGTGCTCCAAGTTCTCTGCGACAGATTCACAACAGAGTGGGCTTCTGAGTGCTTTTTTGATGGTCGTGGTAAATTGAGCGATCGTGACAGGATCTGACATCTTGCTGATATCAAAGCGTGGTTTCCCTTCATGTCTGACATGATGGAATTTTCCTGGTTGTGCTCTGATTTTGCAGCAAACCAGGGAAGGATCTGTATCACAGTCTGCAATATGGTTCGAGCTGGAAGAGAGCAGACTTGAGAAGTGGTCTTCTGACAAGAATCAGATCCTGTTGGTGCCAGTGCTTGGATCGTGGGTGTCTCTATGACATCTTATTCTAGGGTTTTGTCTGAAAGTAGATGTTGGTCATGCAGAGGTCTTGATGAATATACAACTCCAAGAGCCATTGTCATTTCATTAATCTTGTCAATACCAAAGCTGCCCAGACACGAAGGCCATGAAACATTATAGGAACCCACTCTAGCGTTAAAGTCACCAAGGAGAACAAGCTGTTCTTGCCTAGGTATGCTTTTGATGATTGCTGTTAGATTCTCGTAGAACTCGTCTTTAGCTTTCGAGACAAAGTACAGAATAGGAGCATACACACTGACAATGGTGAGAGGACATGCACTAGGTTGCAGGCGGAGCGTTACCGTAAGTCAGAAGAGTTCAGGACTACCACTGGTGTAAGACAAGGTCATATCCTGTCACCTTATCTTTTCATACTTCTCATGGACGATGTCATCAAGGCATGTAAGGAGAGAACAAGAAAATATTCAGTGGGGTACTGGAAGATGAGACAGGTCTGTATTTCGGAGCTGGCATTTGCTGATGATGTTGCCCTGATTGCTAAATCAGAGGCACATCTCCAATCCAACCTGCAAGTCTGGAAGGAAGAGCTGGAGAAGAGAGGGATGGTCATAAGCAGCTCTAAAACAAAATTCATGGTGATATCACGAGAAGAAAGAAGACATCAGATTAAGCTGGGAGAACAGGTCCTGGAGCAGGTCGACCACTTTAAATACCTCGGAGCTATTATAGACCGAAAGGGAGGCATCAAAGAAAAGTTGGCCACTCGAAAAGCAGCAGCTGGAAGACTTTTTCAGGCCATAAATCGAGGATTCCTCAGCAAGAGAGAGGTTGGTAAGAAAACGAAGATGGCTGTATACCGCTCCACATATGTCTCAGTCTTGACATATGGATGCGAGTCATGGACAATGACTACAACCTACAAAAGCCAGATCCAAACTTCAGAAATGAGATATCTGAGGAATGTGGTTGAAGTAACAAGAAGAGACATGGTCCGCAACCAGACGTTACGTCAAGCCCTCCTGTAGACCCAAGTAGAACAGTCCCAACTGAGATGGTGTTAAGTTCTTTTTACGCGTGGGAGTTAAATGTGTGAGACTTTCACATGCCAGTCTATTTTTGATAGACACACATGTGAGCCCATCTGATATAGATGTACTTTGTGTAAATCAGTGGTGGCCAAGCTAAGGTTATCCGAGGACCAGATTATGGTAAAGGGTAACACCAGAGGGCCAGACCTATAAAATCCTTAAAAAATAACGTTCTGAGATTTAGTTTTACATATACAGTATAATGAAACCACGTACAGAAGCAAACGGACAACTACTGTACTGCACATCTGCCAAGACATGTATACCAGTATTCGGACCGAAAATTACTGCTTAAAAAAAAAAAAAATATATATATATATATAAATATATATATATATATATATATATATATATATATATATATATATATATATAATATATAATGAATCTGTTGTTTTAATTTGTGTTGTAATGTGTAATATGACATGTAATTATTTATTTCAAACGTACATTTGTGTGTTGTTTTTTATTGTGAAGAGTGTGGCTTATCAATAATTTTTCACCACTGATTTGAAGTCTACTTTCCATTTGTGACGTAGCAATTATGAGAACATGGGATAATACAGAGTCAGTTAATCTGTTTCTGGTCTTGGATTTGATAAGCTTCATGGCAGAAAATGTTGTCTCACAAAGATATGTGCTACCAAATATAGAGCACACTTTTAGGGCTCATTTTCTCAGAAGTGGGTAACGTTCCTTTGGTAGTAATTTCCACAAATCATCTCCAGTTGCTTCTGTTGTGTCGATTAATGGGTCACATTGGAGTTCACATAACTGTAATTGTAGTTCTGCTGTCTGAGACTCCACTGTGCACTTGAATGGGTTGTTAAAAAGTTCCATTTGTGGACGAAACATCTCAAAATCTTGAAATCGACGATCAAACTCAGAAATCAGCTGTTCAGTGTCATCTGTATACCTCCTGAAATAACACACTCTTACTCAGACAGCTGTTTACAACTTCTTCTTCTTCTTCTTCTTTGATCCACTGTCACTGAGCGTCAGCTCTTGGTGACCTTGATGCCATTGTATGGTACTGCGCAGTTCGTATAAGCTGTTCTGAGTGCCATATGCTGTTTACATCAAGGAAAATGAAACAGGTCGTTCTTTTGCAAAGACAGACTACATAGGCTCAATTTCCTTTTGAAGCCATCAACATAGCCCATCATTTGAAAAATTGTTTGCCTTTTTCCTTGTAACTGCAAATTCGGTACATTCAAATGTTGTGTTATATCTGTGAGAAATGCCAAGTGCTGAATGAAATGAATATCTTTGAGTTTATTTTGAAGATCAATTGGACATGGTAAGTTGTCTCGCAGGAAGTCAAATATTTCATCCTTCAGTTCACAAAATCTTATTAAACCTTTTCCTTAACTAAGCCATCTCACCTCAGCATGTAGCAGGAGATCACCGTAAACAGAATCCACTTCTTCTAAAAATGCAAGGAACTTCCTGTGAGTTAGAGAGCTGTGTCCTCCTCTGATCAAATTCGTTATTTTCACTACAGTAGCCATAGTGTCATTTAGGTTTATGGATTTTGCACAAAGGGCCTCTTGGTGAACTATGCAATGTAATGTAGGCATGTCAATTTTATTTTGCTTCAAAAGTCCAACAAAACCAGTATTTTTCCCAACCATAGCCTTGCAACCATCGGTACACACAGCAGACAATTTTTCAAACCCACCATATTCTTCCATGGCATTTTGAACTGCAGAAAATATGTCATCCCCTTTACTTGTACCATGCAAAGAGCAAACTTTCAGTAATTCTTCAGAAACAGTAACGTCTTCCTGGATCACTTTAACAAAAATAAGAAGCTGGCTAGTGTCTGTGATGTCTGTACTTTCATCAATCGCCAGTGAAAAGTATGGACAATTTTCAATTAAAGATTTCAAGTTCTTGGACAAATGCAAACTAATATCTTCTGTTCTTCTAGCTACGGTTTGTTTTGAAAGAGGTACATTTTGAAATTCTTTTCCTACTTTTTCTTCATTGAACGATTCTGCCATTTGAACTGCACACTTTTTCACAAACTCTCCATCAGTAACCGGCTTTTTTGCTTTTACAAGCTCATAACTAATCACATAGGACGCCATGAGCGATGATTCCTGAATCTTATTTACATGACTAAATATACTCTTTTGCTGATTCAGTTTTTTCTTGAGTTGCTCAGTCACAAGCTTTCTCGACTCGCTGCTATGCTCGTCGTTGTTTTTCTGATGATTTGTGATGTAGTGACGTTTCAAGTTATATTCCTTCACTACGGCTAACACTTGGGCGCAAACTAAGCACTGAGGTTTATTATCCTTATTGAGAATTAACAAATAATCGAACTCCCATTCTGGTTTAAATGCGCGATTTTTACTGTCCACTTTTCTATACTTAGAAAACATTTTTACAAATGCAAACTCTTATACATGAAAACGTGCACAACAGCTACACGCCCAGAAGTGTCACTGGCTGATTTATACTTAACACACTTCACAAGACCAACTGTGCACCTAAACACCTTCCTATAGAAATGTACCTACCATCCACCCCCACTCCCACGATCACTTTCACATACCGATGCTAAAGACAAAGCAACATCATTGGATCTCAGAGACTTCTGACCGCAAAAAAGATATGTCATTGCTTTCAGTTTCTCTTTATCATAGTAGGTACCGACACTGTCTTCGCCTGTCCACGTGCACGATCAGAGATTTGACGTTATCATTTCCGTTTTGTCAGCACTGTCTAGTAGAGCTCAATTGGTATGAGAGAGAGAGAGAGAGAGAGAGAGAGAGAGAGAGAGAGAGAGAGAGAGTTGGTGTGTTCTGGGAGGTGGGGAGATGTTAATCGTACATTTTGGGTCTTTTTGGTTTTGTTTCTGGCGCCTGTGCGTGCTAGTTTGTAATATTCTTTTTATCACAGTGGTCGGAGTATACAGTAATTTTCAATCAACAATAAGAGACCGGCCAAAACAGGTTGGCGGGCCGGTCAAAAACTGGTTGGCGGGCTGGATCTGGCCCGCGGGCCGTAGTTTGGCCACCTCTGGGTAAATAGTTATGCGTACTTTCCTGCATAACCAAGATCTGCTTACTCGTAGCAAGCAAGAGGACATGCATACCATCATAGCTGGCAGACGCTGGAGCTGGGTTGGTCATGTCCTCAGAAGAGACCCCGATGCCATCACAAGAACAGCTATGCTTTGGACCCCTGAAGGAAAGCGAAAGAGAGGCCGACAAAAACAACTTGGCGGAGGACTGTGGAGGCTGAGATGCAAAGAATGAACCAGAGTTGGGGCACTGTACGAAGGATGGCCACGACCGTGCAAAGTGGAATCAATTTGTTGTTGCCCTACAAGACGCCACTAGGCGTGATGGCCACTGACTGCTTTGACGGTCGGTGGTTAAGGATCGAAGAAGAAGAAGAAACTTTCCTGCATCACCATTGAATGCAGATGACGCACTTTTTTGTCGTCGATTTGTTGCTATACAAATCGAACCCGAGAGGCTTTATAATACTTCGGTCGTCTGTGATAGACGCATTTTTTTTTTTTTTGGGGGGGGGGGGGGGGGGGGTTTTTTTCTCCGATATTATGAGAAGACCCATGCTTACGAATATATTGAAATACTCAAGAGTTTTGTTCCTGTGCGATTGTTCCAGGAATTCGTTACCTCTATAATTATTGCCAGTTAACGGCACATTATGGTCTCGTGCCTTTGAGATTGATGGCCCTGTTTTCTATGGCAGAACTTCCATTGAATCCGTTATGATCAATGGCTAGTGTGCCTCTCTGGCATCAGGAGCGATGATGTTCCAGATTATTATATATAATAAGTAAAGAATGTAAACATGGTTCATTTGTAACGACCATGTATTTTGTCAAGCCGTTGACCTTCAGTTCATAACGACCGGTTGTTCTTCATTTCTGCAAGTTTCTAAAGAGCAAGTATTCAAAAATATTATATCTGCATCCTTGATGTATGAAATCATCAATTTACTGCCGAAGATGGCGAATTTTTTTGGTGTCGATGAATCAAGTGTATTCTGAATCTAGTCAGCTGTATCAAGGTGTGGACTTAGTGAGCGGTCTTGGTATCCAGTTCGCATCAGTGCTGGGAGGAACAGCCATTGTAACTAGGAGGATTTTGAGGCCTGGCAATCAGATAAGTTACGTTTATTGTTTCATACAACCTCTACACCTCACGGTAGAAGGGGAACGACTAAGTAAGTAAGTTTCATACATCGTGTGACTAGATTATATTTGTTTGCCTGCGTATTTTTTTCAAAATTTATGTTTTATGTTATAATGGTGTGTCGTGTTTAATCTGTGGGCGGGACTTATGTTTCTATCAATACCGTTTCGACTGGTCGATAGATTCATGAGCGTTTCCTTAGGGTTTGGAATGTGATTGTTTCAAATAGTGGGGCCGGCAGTTACAAAGCTGAGAGTTACTGCTACTGTTGAAATAATCATAACCTGTGACTGTTAGCTGTGAAGTTTTGTTAAGTGTACCATTTGTAATTGTTGTCCAGTCAATTATTGTTTTTTTTTCAGTTTGCTACATTATTTTTCGTATACTGTGATTCTTACCTGACTATCTTTGATTTAATAGATGTGATTAATGTTGTAAAAAAATCGTGATGTATTGTCATATGTGTGAATAGAGCTATATTTTTTTCCATTGTTCTATTTCATATAGTTCTGCCTCGGTTTTCTATTTGCATTTTCTTCTTTTGGGCTCTGATCACTATATTCTGTCTGCTGTTTGTACCTTTCTTTTATGCTCCATTGTTAACATCTGCATCGTTTACTATTAATGCATAAAGTTGAGTGAATTTGAAGTGGTGTTATTGTTATTGAAAATATTATTCATAAAGTAATAATATTATAAAGTTACCTTATTTATTGCTATTGAAAAAGCACAATAAGAGTAAATCATGGCAACCTTGAAAGATTTAGTAAAGGTTGGAAAAGATTGTGGTTTGGAGGGAGAAGCCTTGCAATCTTATATAGATAAGGAAATCAGAAGACAAGAAGAAAAAGAAAGAAGACAAGAAGAAAAAGAAAGAAGACAGGAAGAATTTGAAAAACAAAAACTAGCCTATGCTCAGGCTGAGTTAAAAAAGGCTCAAGAAATCAAATTAGCTGAGATTGAACTTGAGAAATTAAGATTGCAACAACCTCAGGTGAATATAAGAAATATGGTTGATGATAGAAGAGATCATAACAAATATGTTAAGGTAAATTTGCCTAAATGTAACTCTTCCATAGACGATATTCAATGCTTCCTGAGTAGATTTGAGACCTATTCTTCTTTCTTCTTCTTTGATCCTTAGCCGCAGACCGTCAAAGCAGTCAGTGGCCATCACGCCTAGTGGCGTCTTGTAGGGCAACAACAAATTGATTCCACTTTGCTCGGTCGGTGCCATCCTTCGTACAGTGCCCCAACTCTGGTTCATTCTTTGCATCTCAGCCTCCACAGTCCTCCGCCAGGTTGTTTTTGGTCGGCCTCTCTTTCGTTTTCCTTCAGGGGTCCAAAGCATAGCTGTTCTTGTGATGGCATCGGGGTCTCTTCTGAGGACATGACCAACCCAGCTCCAGCGTCTGCCAGCTATGATGGTGTGCATGTCCTCTTGCTTGCTACGAGTAAGCAGATCTTGGTTAGTGATGGTATTCGGCCATACAACATTTATTGAGACCTATTGTCATGAAGTTAATATCAATAAAGCTACATGGCCTAGTAGGCTCTTGAACTTATTGGTTGGAGATGCATGTACGGCTGTGTGTACAATGGATGATCAGTCGAGAAATGATTATGATTCAGTCAAGATACTGTTACTTAAGAAATTTCAATTGGATGAGAGTGGCTATAGGCAAAAATTTAAATCACTAGTATCTGATTCTGCTAAAGACTTTGCAGAATTTATTGTCTCAATAAAGATGTACTTTTCAAGATGGATTGATCTCGCTAAAATTGAAAAGACATTTGAAGGTGTATTTGAATTAATCTTCAGAGATAAGGTTTTATCCTCCATTAGCGGAGATTTTTAAATCCTTTTTACAGGAGAGAAAACCAGATAAATTGGCTGTGTGTGAAACCCTCGGTAGACAATACTAGGTTGCACACCCAAATAAGAATCTAAGCAGAGATAACTTTAGAGATTCTCTTCCAGCTGCTTCAGCCAGAGAAATGAATTTTTAACAATGCTAAGCAGAGATCCAATAGTATTGACAGGAATTATAAATTCAATCAAAACATTCATTATGGCAACCATAGAGGCAAATATAATTTTAATAAGAAATCTCAACAGCCTCAGAGATATGATAACTATAACAATAATAATGATTATTTTGGTCCTCAATCATCTTGCAGACAAAATGATTACCAAAATAGAGGAGGTTATGGTTATGAACTTTTCTAACGAGACCTTTGATATCATCTTGAACGGGGAAAAACTACAGAAAGTTGAAAGTTTCAATTATTTAGGCAGTAAAATGACTCAGGATGGTGACACAACAAGAGAAATCCATACTAGAATTGCTTTGGCAGCTAGCGCCTTCAATAGATTATCTAACATTTGGAAATTACGATCATTGAATATACATACCAAGCTTCGTCTGTTTAATTCAAATATTATCTCAGTGTTAACATACGGCTGTGAGAGTTGGAAAATAACAAAATCATTGGAGAACAAGCTGAATATATTCGAGAACAAATGTCTTAGAAAACTCATGAACATCAGTTGGATAGAATTCAAGACTAATCGACAAATAAGAGAAGACTCTAGGCAGAAATATGTCTCCAACTATATAAGGAAAAGACGATGGTCATATATCGGTCATGTCCTACGAATGCAAAACAACAGAATACCACTACAGGCGCTCACTTGGGTTCCTGAGAGTAAGAGGAAAATAGGAAGACCAAAAGAAACACTCAGAAGAACAATAATAAGAGAAGGAAGAACGTTGGGCCTAAATAATGTGCAAGAGCTAAGAGGAGTGGCGTCACAACGAACAACCTGGAGAGCACTGGTTTCTGCCTTATGCGCCGTGTTTGGCGCTTAAAGAATTTATTATTATTATTATGGTGCCAAATCAAACAGAGGTAATAGGTCATTCCACAGGAATAATGATTATTACTCAAATAATAGAGGTTCTTTTCAGAACAATAATTATAGACAGTCAAGAAACCCAGAACGTGATAATGCTGTCGTGAGTGGTGATAATAATCATGCAAATCAAAATAATGTGCCTATTGCGCACGCAAATGCTTGCAGTGTTGATTTGGCTAATAGTATGACCGTGTCGGTGTTCCTTCTTATATATTTTAACTAGGTGACTGAGGCAGGCCTAGTTATCGATCATTCACTTTTTTATCGTCTTCCAAGTGAGACTATTTCTCTTACTGGCCCCCTTGTTCCGCCAGAGATGGTAGTTCCTGGATGAAATTTGGTTCGACTTTTATTTCCAGTATCCGTTCTTCCCTCCTTGGTGGTGAGCAGCGATTCCCTCGTACTAGTGGTGTTGGGTGTAAATTATTTATAATGGCCTTGCATTCAGACTTCTGCTTCTCTCTCTCATATATAAAGGCTATCGAAGTAGTAGAGTGCAACATGATGGGTTTATTTACATATGTCATGGAGGTACAATTCATCAGCCAAAATTCTCCCTTGCAACTTTCTTTATGCCTTCTACAGCTTAATAAATCAATGCAAAGTATTCATACACTTGTATAATGTCTCAGTTTCAATACCTGACAGCTAATCCCATTATCTGCATCAATGATAATCTTTGGTCTTACTTCAAAGTCTCTGCTTCTTTACCTGACAGCGCACCCTGGTTATCAGGTATGCAACCATTATCTGCATCAATGATAATCTTTGGTCTTACTTCAAAGTCTCTGCTTCTTTACCTGACAGCGCACCCTGGTTATCAGGTATGCAACCATTATCTGCATCAATGATAATCTTTGGTCTTACTTCAAAACCTCTGAGGCTATGTCTGACAGCTCATCCTAGCTATCATTTATATAACCATTATCTTCGGTTTTACTTTCTTTAGTCATGCTTCAGTGTCTCATCTACAATATTCTTTCTTGCTGATGTACCTTGAGATGTGGGCATCATTACCCTCTGAAAAAATTGCTGAAAGTCTAAAAAATAGTTCAAAGTTCATCTTACCGTTTTAAACGAAGTCCAGCATCTATCACAATCCCTACTGTTCACCCTTATTCTACTCCTAATCTGTTCATCTCAGTATTTAAACACAGATAAGGTACTCTCCTGAATTCCTATCACTAAGAAATTCTAAGTCAAGTTATAGGTTTCTGAATACGAACAACTGTCGCCCACAAGTTCGTTTCTTGAGAGCCCAGAGCGGCACTTCTTGCTTCCGCAAAGTTTCTGAAGGGACTGATCTCCTTTTGTCCTTCAAATCGTCAACCCGTCATCCACTTCTTTGTTTTCCAATCCATGCGATTGGTCCATAGTTTTACTCACTCACCTAACGCCACCTACACGCTTAATTCTATGCTGTCAACCCCGTGAACTGTGCTTCATAACTGTTTATTTCTAGTCACTATTTTCACGTGCGTTTTACTCGGTTCTCCGTTCTCTTAACTGTAAAGGGCGCTAATAATATTGTTATCTCCCTTTGTACTTTTTACCTTAGTTTCATTTTCCCTTCTATGTCTTTATTAAAACTAATCTGATATGCAAATTTAGTAAACTCTAATGATGTATACTTGGATTACTTTAAAGTCTAAAAAGGTTCCCTCCCTTACAAAAAACACTACATTTTCATTCTTTTATCTCCCATGTTAAGAACGAATAGCCTATCACTTAAATTATTCTGATTTTCTAACCCATTTTTATATACTCTTTCATCTTGTTAACACCAAATAACTGTTCGACTGACTTTAACTACAGCGTATTTTACGCTGCACAACCAAACGGTGACAATAGTACTAACTGTACTCAATGCAGTTCTTTGTTTCAGCCACAGAGTGTGCCGAGACTTTTGTGTGGACACCTTCTTCCTGTCATGTCATCTGTTGAAAACACAGGCTCCTTGGTACTGGATAGGGGTTTTGTCAACAATAAATTAGTGTCTTTGTTGCGGGACACAGGTGCAACTACTATTGGCATACGTAGATCGATGGTGGACCAATCAGACTACACTGGAAATGAAGTAAAGTGCATTACTTTTGTTGGAACGGTGGAATTCTATCCAACATTGGAAGTATTTCTGGATACACCGTATTTCACTGGCAGGGTGCTCGCATGTTTGTAAAAAAAAATCCTATCGCTGGGATTATACTTGGAAACTTCCCTGGGATCCATGAATGTTCCAGACAGGACACCGAGAAGTGGGAAAAAGAGCACTTAATAACAGCTAATGCTGTTACTACAAAAGCACAAGCTCGTGAGGAAAGGTTAAGTCATAGTGGTGATGACATTATTTTAGAAGAAGTTACCAATGATGATGAGCACATAAATGATGTCATGAGTGATGATGATATTGATGAGGGTAATGTTGATGATCATATTACTCTTGTTGATGAAAATGACGACTTAAATATTGAATTGATTGAGAAAGATTCTTTCATTCAGAGACAAAGAGAAGATGACTCTTTAAAAAAAATTTTAAGTTGGTTACAGCAAGTAAGGTAATTACCAATGATAAGACAAAATGGGTACCAGAGCAACTCTGGGAAGGTTAAGGCGGCCGGCGTTATGCCGACCACATCACCCCTCGTGTGCCGACGGTCAAGATAATATATTCCCAATTTGCCTCAATGGGCGTGTAACGGGTTCCTTTACCTTTTTTACTAAGGCAAAACATTGGTATACTTTAAATAATAATATTTTGGTCAGGAATTTTTAGGATATCAATTCTGTTAAGAAACAAATAATGGTACCCATCTGTTTCAGACAATTAGTGCTACGACATGCACACGATATAAACGCTGCGGGTCATTTGGGAATCGCAAGAACTAAACAGAGAGTAGTGTCTCATTTTTTTGGCCTGGTGTGACCAAAGATGTGAAAGTCTTTTGTCTCACATGTGTAGTTTGCCAGAGTGTGGCAACTAAAAGGCCTCATCATATTGCACCAATTCAAGCAGCAGACATATCCTTGCGTCCATTCGCAAAGATGTCTGTTGACTTTATTGGTCCTATCAAAGTTGCTTCAGCTAGGGGTTATAGGTATGTTTTAACGTGTATCGATATGTGTACTCGTTGGCCCGAGGCTATCCCACTGAAAAATATTTCCAGTGATGACATAGCGGACGCGCTATTTTTAGTTTTCACCAGACTGGGTTTTCCCAAAAACACACAGTCTGATAATGGCTCGCAATTTGTTTCCGATGGTAAAGGTAATGAACATGTTTGCCATTGAAAGATCACTCAGTTCATTATATCACCAACAAGCGTGAGGTAAAGTAGAAAGATTTAATAGGACATTAAAGCAAATGCTTGATAGAGTTACAGCTAGTTATCCGCAAGAATGAGACCGTATCTTGCCAGCTGTTCTGTTTGCTTACCGAGAAATTCCAAATTCTAGCACCGGGTTTTTTCCTTTTGAGTTACTTTATGGTACTAGGCCACGGGGTCCCATGGCTATTTTAAAACATCTACTTATTGGTACTGACATGAACGAGGACGTTCAATCTTCTTATCAATACGTCGTAAATTTAAGACGAACTATTATTGACGCATGCCAAATAGCAGTGCAGTCATCGGAAAAGGCAAAATCAAAGGCTCGACTGTTTTTTAATAAAAACAGGAAACTGCGCCAGTTGTGGCCAGGAGACGAAGCTTTTGTGTTGCTTCCGAACAAGGAAAATAGATTGTTACTTTCTTGGAAGGATCCTTATAAAATCATAATCAAATTATCACATGTCGACTATGTTGTAGATGTGAAAGGAAAAGAAAAAATTTTCACATAAATATGTTACAACAGTTTTACACTAGACCACCACATCTTCGTCCTATCTTTCAAACTATTGGCGAATCTATTGATCGTCGTTCTTCCTTAGCAGTAATCCAAGAAGACATTTCTGACCTTGATAGTGATGGTGAACCTATTCTGTCGTTACCAGATATTCATTCGTTAGCAACTGCATCATGGAAAGATGTTTCCATTGATCCTTCGTTGAATTCTAGTCAGAAAAGTCAGATTTCTAACTTACTTCAGTCTTTTTCTGATATGCTCACGGATGTTCCTGGGCATACTGATGTCATTGAACATGATATCATGTTAACGGATTTCAGGCCAATTAAACTGAAACCGTACCCTATTCCTAATCATTTGCAATCTCATGTGCAAGATGAGATAAAACAAATGATTAGATTAAACATTATAGAACCGTCCAATTCACTATATACTGAAGCACATTAAAAACGCACCACTATTATATATACTGATGCCGAGAAGCTGGCAAAAAAAAGTGTGGGAATGGATTTTTCCCGTGTTTGCCATGAGGTAGAGAGCGAATGGCTGCTGGAATGGAAAGTGCAAGATTCATCCCATGGGTGTGTGTTCAGACTACATGAAAACGATGAAAGTTACACGTGCAACACGATTCTCAACAGCTATGACCCTGAAAATGTGTACGCGTTGTGGCAGTATACTCGGTATAAAAAGGCCGTTGAGACAAAACACCCAGTACATGTGCTTGAAATGCCACGACTATCTGAAAACGACCGCCAACGAGCCATTGGTATGTTGGAGACCGGAATGAGCTCGCGGGCCATTGCCAGAAGGATGAATTGCCACCACAGCACTATTGTACGTCTCAATGAACGATACGGAACCACTGGCAGTGCCCGGGATAGACTTCGGAGTGGCCAACCACGAGTTACTACCCCTGCGCAAGATCGTCATATTGTGCTGAGTCACCTAAGGAATTGACTCTCCCGGCAAGTCAAACAGCAAGAGCAATAGTGGGTAGACATGGGCAAGTCTCTCGAATGACAGTCATACGACGACTCAGAGATACAGGCCTTACTGCAAGACGACCTTATGTTGGGCCAAACTTGACTTACAGACATCGTTAGCAGCGCCTGCAATGGGCAGAGCAACATATCAGATGGACTAGACTGCAGTGGAATGCTGTCCTATTCACAGACGAGAACAGATTCAACATATCCTTTGCAGATGGACGTATGCGGATTTAGCGACGGTGTGAAGAGCGCTTTGCAGATTGCTGTGTCAACTGATTTCGAGGTGGCAGTATTCACATTTGGGGAGGATTCAGTTTTCACCATCGCTTGCCTCTTCACGTCTTCCGTGGAAATGTTAATGCTGTGACATATCGAGATGAGGTTCTGGATGCACTGGTTGCTCCTGCGTTCACAATTTATCCAGACTTGCAGCTTCTCCAGCAGGATAACGCACGTGCATTTTTTTGTATTTTTGGTTTTCTCCCTTGCCTGCACAGAATGCAATGAATTTCATAACAATCAATGTACAAATTAATGACCAGCATGGATTCATAGGAAAATGAATAAAGATTCCAAATATGTAAACTTGTACACACTTATATTTACATTTCACACTCTGTTCCTGGATTATACAGGTGGTGCGTTTTTAATGTGCTTCAGTATATAGCTTTCTGTTGCGCACATATTAGTCTGCGACGCACAGATTACGGTACGTAGGCATACAAATGTAAAGTTATGGCTATTTGTCTGAGGACAGGTATTTACGTGAGAATGTATGCTTCTGAGAGTACGGGGACAGACCCCGGATCGGTCGATGTTAGATTCGATTGCATGGGTTATCTTTTCTTGTATTACAATCTGGCGTATAAGTATTGTTTATATCATTTTTGCGTCAGGTATGGCCAGAAACAGATTGGTCTTGTTTAAAATGTTTATGACCTGAATTTATATGTATTCCTTGACTAATTAAGGTGATTGGCTCTTATATCTTTGTATCTTTGTATTTCTTTGTCGGACTATTNTATGTGAGCTGAAACTCTGGGGGTGGGTGAAAGGCGTTGTTAGGCATGCGCAGCGGCGTTTTGAGAGAGAAGAGGAAGGCTGCCATGTCGTCGTGTCTATGGCTGGTTATTTAGAAAGTTTGTAAAGAGTGATTTGTGATCTATTTCTACGAAGGAGATGGTGTCTCTGTATAATGGCATTATCAGAGATTCTCCTATATCCATTATTAACGCTAGGAATGGCGTGCGTTTATTTCGCCTGTATGTGTTTTCTAACCAAGGTAAAACACATAACCTTTTTTGTTGAACTTTGTCGCTAAGACGAAACCGACGAGAGAGTATTATCGTGCAATCTCGGGTTGCTGAGACCACAGATGTAGATGACATGTAATTTTAGCAGCACCAGATTACTCCAGTAACCAGCCTATGATAGCAGAAATAGATATAGATGCAATGAGGACATTTACGATTATATATCGAAGTAAATCCTGCTTCATACTTCTCCATCCCAAGTGAGCGAAGCTCGGGGAGGAGAAGCCATTTTTGATTCCCGCCATTGTAAGACTATCATCGGAGAACAGAAAATGGCTTACTACCTGATGATGGTACAGGGAGCTAGATAATATAAAAACCCATTACTGTGGTTTAACATGGTCGTCATAACCATTGGATGAACTTTCGGCTTAAGAATCTTAGCCAGGAGAAGGTTCGGTCAGTGAACCATTATTGTTGATGTTGTATGTATCCACCTTAACTGTCGCGATTAGTCAGTCAGAACCTGAGACGATAGACAACCAGGAGATTGAGTGTTTCCCTTCTATCGTTCCTTTATATTGATGCACCACATAACCATACATCTGATATTGTCACCCATTTTTCAAGTATATGATGATTGTTGTGCCAACGTGTTCTAATGACTGTAGCTGTGAGGTCGGAGTGTACGTCCATTAATAAATGTATGAAACGTCATCAGTGGTCTGCCCTTATTGACTTCTGCTTATGATTGAGAGTGACTTGTCAACTCAACAGAACTATACACACATTCGCGTCTTTTACACCTAAATTTCTCACTCAATGTCAGCACTGTGTCGGAACGAGTTGACCTTCCATCTACGCGTCCAGTATGACCCTATGAAAGCAGGAACATCACAACAAAGAAATGCCTTTATCAATGCGATAGCCACAAAACCTACTTATCACTTTCCTATGGTGTTAATTAGAAAAAAGGACAAATCTATAAGAATTTGTATCGATTATAGAAGATTAAACGCAGTGTCCATTCGAGACCGGAACCTCTTCCCGTGCTTGAATCACTTCTTGACAGACTATCTACTGCCACTTTCTTCACTAAATTCGATCTCACAAAGGGCTACTGGCAGGTCCCTTTGTCTAACAAATCTAAACCGTACACAGCTTTTGCTATTCCTTTAGGTTTGTTCCATTTTAACTATATGTCTTTGGACTTGTTAAATGCTATGCGACTTTTGTGCGCATGATGAGAAGACTATTTTCTGATCGTGAGGACTTGATTACTTACATTGACGATACATGTTTTGTTCCATCAGTCTTGGAATGATCATGTCAATGGTATTCACACTCTATTAGATACCTTACGTGATATATATGTATTACAGCTCGACCCTCAAAAACGAGAATAGGTTTTTCTGAAATTACCTTTCTCGGTCATATGGTTGGAGGTGGGGTCTTAAAACCTGAAGATTCTACAGTCTCCAAAATTCTCAATCTAGATATCCCTCGGACGAAAAAACAAGTTCGAAGCCTTTTAGGTCTAATAAACTTTTACAAAAGATTTTTACCTATTTTTTCTGATATAACATCAGTTTTGTCCGCTTTGTTGAAAAAGGACGCGGCAAAGAAAATAATGTGGTCCCATGCTTGTGATGATGCTTTAAACATGATAAAGAATTCCTTCTCGAAATCGCCTATATTACGTTTGCCTGATAATCGTATACCTTTTACACTCAGGGTAGACGCCAGCGATGTCGGAATACGGGGGACACTTATGCAAGAGTTTCAAGGTCAGATGCATCCCATCATGTATGTGAGTAGGAAGCTTACCACCACAGAACAAAAGTATCCTATCATGGAGCGGGAACTGTTCGCTATCATTTTTTCCTTTAAGAAACTACAACGCTACCTCTTGGAATCTCATTTCACGTTTGAAACAGATCAACGAGCCTTGGGTTATTTACATACAGCTCGTTTTACTAACCCAAAGGCAGCTAGAGCTAGTCTGGCTTTACAACCCTATGATTACACCATCAGAGCTATAAAGGAAATCTTAACGTGGTGGCCGACGCGTTGTCTAGATGTATCAAAGACGCTCCGTCTTCCATCTAGTCCACAAGTTCAAGTTATCAACTTAGTGCTGAGTGGTCCTGGCTACATTCATAACGCCTACGCTCAGAACATTTCGAATCAATAACAGTGTACTGAAATAATATCACCTAACGTACTTTATTTAAGGTGATGCTACAACAATGCCACCCGCACAGAAACGTGATGATGCTGATGGACAAATCACTTCAAGGCATGTGATATATTCTTTTTCTCAGGACAGTGCATAGGCACGGCATACATCTACCTTTAGATTAACAGTTCAACAACAAGTTGTCAAGAAAGGAATTTGTACAAATAGTTCCAGTTATTCAATTCGAGACAGATTTTGGAATTACACTCATTACTTTCAATAACATTGTATGGTTTCATCGAGGGAGATAACTAATTACATGAAACTCATACCAAGATCATGTCATTCTATACGGAACTTTTCTATGTGATTTCGCTTCAAAGTTCGCGAACTTACGAATTTTGTGTCTACTCATAATTAATAGACAACAATCACGGACACAGTGGACATAGTATTTCTACATGAAACTTCAAGCATTATAGGATTGCGCGCACGAAAAGGACTTGAGTATTTGTGATAATACTCTTTTTGTTCACAGGATTGGAATGGACATATTAACTTACCATACACATTGACTTTTAAACACTAAAGATCAGTACATTGACACTTATGTGTCATTTGGTCTTTTAGTGTTTGGACATGCGCCCTACTATCCGGCCTTGGCTAGGATCATGTGTCTTGGCCAGGGCCGGGGTCGGGCGTGCTCCAAATGCGACTTATGCGAGTTTTAAAAATGCGACCTCATGCTAGGAATAAAATGCGACCTCATGCGAGGAATTTTATTTTCTTTTTAAATTAAAAAAAAAGATATTTGAGCGCTTTGTACGCTATTATAAGATTAATTCATGGTTCGTTGTTCATATTATGTATATAATACAATTTGACACAACAGTCACTACCACATAAAATATATATATGTGACATTATGTAGCAGTCAAACACTTTGTTTGTGTTAAATGTCTGCCTTATATCTCTTCTCTGATTTAATATTATTATTACATGCACTTAGCATTAATGGTTATTTTAATCGACATTAACTGACTAAGGTGACTTGACAATGAACAGTAGGTGTTCTCTGACTTACGAGAATGTGAGAATGCATGGTATATGACCATTATTCACGTTATATGTTGACTGACGTTTGTTATAGTGCCTCATTATTATGTCAAATTGCTTTGAGCTGTTTGTAAGACAGTGGTATTGTATTTTATGCTACATTTCCACACCACGTGTGTTAAATTGCCTACATTACGACACAAACATAGGTCTATGCATGGTCATAGCAACAGTGACATATGATGTTACCTTTTGCTCACCTTAGTTGTGTTTTCTCATATCGCAATAATGTCAACTTCGTTTGCCATTATTGACCGGGGGGGAGGGGGGGGGGAGTAGTTGTTATGACTAAATTCATAACAGTTTCTATCGCACTCGACTTGGTTTTTGTACAGACTTCCTTGTTGATTAGCGTTACCAGGACGACCCCGGAAGTACGTCATATAGTCTGCTGATTTTAAGCAGACGATTCGTTGCCGGCTTCAGATCGAAGATTTGAGCTGTAAGTCGGTCTCTTTGTTTGTGTATTCTCTGTGTGAGAAAGGCGTGTTTGAACGAGCTCCAGAAAGTGTACTCTTGTTATAGAGTTTTATGGTCTTCTTATCAGCTAGGTCGTCCTACAGTTGGAGCCTAAGCGTGATTATATTTAGACGGACTTGTCAGTGCTGAAAGGAGAGGAATGAGTGAGAAATATTATATTAAATACTTCAGCAAGATGCCTCTGACATTGTTTCCGTAGTCTACATGACGATATATTGATTTTATGGACGGGCTAGAGATTGCCATTGTGTATTTTGTGGATGCCTTCATTGAGGAGCTACGTTTCTTTCATTAAAATATGTATTGTACAAAACGTCAATCAGGCATTATGGAGCTTTCTACTGTTGAAGACTAGCCTTACGTTTTGAGGACTTATCAAAAGTTGGACTAAAATTAAAATCTACCCTAGACAGGCTCGACACCATATTACAGCTGCTTGAAATACTCTAATGAACTCGAAGAGGGAAGAAGGATCTATACCATCTATCAGATAAAGAATTATCCCTCTACAAAAAAAATATCATAGGCGGACCTTGAAAGGGAGCAAATAGACTTTCAGGACATTCACTCTCATCACACCTAGAGGTTTATACAGCTGATCCTAACCTTTGATGTCAATACACACTTATTCTGTTCAGAAACGGGGGTATTTCTTGTAAGACCAGTCTCTTACCTGGCACTATCCTGGTATCACCTGATACATATTTTTTTCCAGGATATCTTTAATCTTACTACAATAAAACCCTTTTCGTTACAGGTGCATAACACTGGATGATGTTTATATTTATTTTCTTTTTGGCTGTTTTAAACATTATTTTTATAATTCGGGGTCCCACTGCTTCCTATTCTATAAGTGCCCTCTATGCTTCCCTAGACAGCATTAGAGCCACCCCTTCACTTTACTCCTCATGTCCTGAGGACAATACCATTTCTCCTGTTATCAATTTCTTCCGCTCTACGCCCTTCCGCCGTGTCTTGCAGCCAGGATATTAATCCTGTAATTCCCAATTTCTGCTGCTAAATGTGCAGTTTTTTCTAGTTCGTCTAGAGTGCAAACATTTCAGGTGCCAATCCTGGAGATTTTCCTAGACGAAAAAAGGTTAATCGGCAACCCAGATTCTTTTGCGCTTTCTCTGGGTTGCTTTAAGCGCCTTCTTTCCAAAGTACCTTCTTCTGTCTTATACGGCTGAGTGAATTTATATTCCATATTTGACTTATCCATAGTGTTTATTGAAGTTTTTGTGGTTAACAATTTTTTTTTATATGATGGGGTATCCAGCCCCATTTCCTAATCCTCCTTAATCGCTTTTTACGACATGCCTGGTAGGGTACAGTGTTACTATTCTTTGATCCCCTTTCGGGCCCCGGTAACACACGGGTGAAAGAGCAAAAATGTCGCTTTAAGTCAGGATCGATCCCAACAAACATCACCTGGTAACCTACGCAGTCGTAATGATTCTATTTACTACAGCTTTGCTATCACAAATCGCATAGTGATCATACCCTTTTGGGCCCTGATCATACCTGGCCCTAAAAGCCTAGTGCGTTAGGTAGATAACGTTTGTGAATACATACAATTTTCTCTTCTCTCCCCCCCCCCCGCCCCCCCCCCCCCCCCCCCCCTCCCCTTCCCTTTTCCGGCCAGACAACTTTAGTAGCCAGTCAATTATTTAATTCTTTGTCACGGAAACCACCGAGATAAACAATTATTTCATAGAGCCAGGATAGTAGACATTTTCACAGCGGTTTACACAATTGGATTGGACTTGTTGTTGTTGTTAACATCATCCAGTGTTATGCACCAACAAATGATAAAGAAGAACAAGAGAAAGAAGACCTTTACATGAGACAATAAAATGTCTTGGACAAAAAGAAAAGAAAGGACATCACAATTATGATGCGGGTCCTGAACGCGAAAATAGGAAGAGACAACCCTGGAATTGAAGAAATCATGGGAAAGCATGGATTCGGTGTTATGAACGAGAATGGGGAACTATCAGCTAACTTATGTGCTTCAAATCAACTAGCTATAGGAGGAAGCATATTTCCACATAAAAGAATACATAAAGCAACATGGGTATCACCAGACCACAGAACTGAGAATCAGATTGATCACATATGCATAAGTAAGATGTTTAGGTCATCTTTGCATTATGTAAAAGTATGTAAAGGAGCAGATGTGAAATCAGATCACATATTTGGTTGGTTAAAGCAAAATTAAAACTCAAGAAATTTACAGCAGAATACAGCTATAGACAACAGTTTCCAAGATAGAAGACAGGAAAATGTAAGAAAGCAGATTTAAATAGAAACAAAACCAGAAGCTCCAAAGTCAAGGCTCGTGAAGTGTACATAGAGGCAAGTAAAGGAATAAGAAGAAACATCAAAACAGACAAGACGAAGTATATTGAAGAGTTGGGAAGGGAAGCAGAGGAAGCTGCAGCCAAAGGAAATATGAGGGGACTGTACAACAACACAAAGAAGTTAATAAATAATATAAGCAAGCAATTAGCCTCATCAAAAAAAAATGGAACATTTCTAAGTAATATACATGAAAAAAAGGAAGTGATGGACAGAACATTTTGAGGAACTTCTCAATAGACCAGCACCGAGAAATCTGACAGACATCAGGCCAGCAGAAGAGGGGCTACAAATCAGCTGTGGACGACCAAGTAGAGAAGAAATAAAGAAAGCCATAAAGCTTCTGAAAGTAAGAAAAGCAGCTGGCCCAGATAGCATTCCAGCAGAGTCCATCAAAAGAGAAATTGATACCTCTACAGCAAAGTCTGGGAGAGAGAAGAAATACCAGCAGAATAGAAGGAAGGTTATCCGGTCAAGTTGCCTAAGAAGAGAATTTTGCAAGAGTGCACAGATTATAGAGGAATAATGTTACTATCAGTGCCAGGAAAAGTATTAAACAGAATCATCATTGAGAGATTAAAAGAGTCCATAGACAAGCAACTGAGAGATGAATAAGCAGGTTTTCGACAAAATAGATCCTGTACAGACCAGATAGCCACATTGAGAGAGAATAATAGTTGAACAAAGTCTGGAATGCAATTAACCGCCATTGATTAGATTTGTGAACTATATTTTGACAGTGAAGATAGAGAATCACTTTGGAAATTGATGAAGCATTATGGAGTTCCCATGAAGATCATTAACTTAATAAAGAAGACTTTTGACGACATGACATGCAGAGTTCTTCATGAAGGACAACTTACATAACCGTTTGGGGTGTCATGGGTTGCCTCCCCTTTGCTGTGTAGTGATGATCCAACGATGGCTAAAACCTAGGGTATATAATGTGGGTCTTCAAATGTATCTACTTTCGCAAAAGAGTACTCTAGGCAGAGATACAGATATAATGATGATGCTTCTACCTCGAGGGAGTCTTCACAAGATATTTCAGAAGTCAAGAACCGTGCTGAATGTGTCTTAGCACAGTTAGCTTATCATCAGCACGATATCGTTTGTGAAGAGGTATATGGTATAATTTAGCTCGTTCAAGCCTCCAACTGATTTAATTCAGTGAAATCTTACTTTAGTAGCTGTGTTTTAAGCCTATGAGTGACTGAGACATACGGGTGCAGTACACTCAAAAGGATTAAATCAATTATAAATGTGTTTATATACAAATATCTAATGTAATAATAAATTATATTTAAGTGTAAAATGAATAATTCTCTTTTCAAAAAAAAAAAAAAAAAAAAAAAAGGTTATCATCACAGGGTGATGTTATGGATATTGAAGGAATTGTTTGAAAAGTTCACTTGGCAGCTTTTAAGTTTGTACTTAGCTGCCAGTAAGTTTGTTAGTTTCTACTCCAGGTGATAGTTGGTTCTTCGCAGGTTATGGACTGGTTCATTCACGTCTTTGGTCAAGTCTGCAGGTTGTGACACGTTCCAAGAAATATTAGGGAGTAATTGCGAAGCTGGTACTGCGTCTTCAAGACCCGTCTGGTGATGGTGTCTAGAGTTGATAGCAGGCCATACACTTTGTTCCAGAGGTAGTACCCTCAACTTGTACCACCGACTAGTATAATGAAAGAAGAGAAACAAATGCCCTCTTGAGAATTGGGTTTCCTGAAACACAATCGTGTGCCCTTCCCGCCTGTCATTTTACCATCCCCTGTACCTTAGATTTTTTACCTATCTAAGCATTAATATTAATCCCAGTGAGCGGAAAAAAAAATATTACATTTATATTGAATATCTCAACATTTGCACTGATTGAAAAGGTGAATAACATAATAAGTATGTACATTAGTTCTATCATTATCCACTACCTGCTCCATATGGATCTTGGAACTACCTCTAATTTTGGTTCTCTATGAGAAACCTGCATAAAGCAGTCGCAGCTCTTGCTGTTGTGGTTCTTGAAACCATCATTCTATATGCTGAGGATGCCAGTCTCAGATGACTTGGACATCCATTAGCAATTTTCACATGTTAATAAATGCAAAACAATAGAACTTTAAAATGTACAACTTATCCTAAAATCTCTTTAGGAATACTAATTCCTGGCTCAGAGCAATAGTTAAGGCAACTTGTTTAAGATACCTCTTACACGCGGTCTAGAGTATTACTTTACACTAGGCTCCCACTCTGACTTTGCGTTTCAGATTCTTAGGATTCCGGCTTTCTATAATGTAGGTAGAGTTTTCCTGGAATATAAGTCTACAAGATGTTCAAACAAGGTCCAGTCCGATAAATGGAATTCTGATCCCAGTCCTTACTCTGGCTAGCTGGCTGTCTATTTGACAAGGTGAATTTCACAGTGCTCTGAACCTGCAAAACTGTCAGATTATATTGCAATTGTCGTTCCACGAACGTGGTTGTTACAATTTGACCAGGCTCCAATCATATGTGTTGTTTATAACATCTAGAATTGCCCAACCAATTGTATTCAATCATGCGTGTTTTGATGCGGTTTACTCAACAATCTCCTCGGCGTATTTTAAAATTTAAACCCATGACCTCATTTTCCATATATGGCCCGACTCCTTCCGTTCTCGTAAATGACCTTTCACATTACGATTTGTAATATCGCCTGCAGATAGTGTCATCGCTAATTTGTCTACCCAGACGGGTTTCTCTGTAATAATAACACAGACAATGTGTGGTCGGACGTGGGTTAAGCAATTATCCCCGTACTTCCTTTTGTATTATCCGCCCAAATGTCTGACCGCGGCTGTAGTGAACAATGCCACCAGACGGGCATGCGTCTGACGGGAAAGGATTACTTAGAAAGTCACCAATACTTTCCGTTGACCGCATGAAGCTAATCTAGTTTAACAACTTAATCGATTACAATTAATCCTTAAGGATGGTTAATCAGCCGTGAAATAACTTTATTGTAGGATGAGAAGAGGTCGACAAATCTAAGGCGCGGCGATGGGACAGGTTTATGTGCGTAACACGAAGAAATAAATGGATAGTTTCAGAGAGAGAGAAAGAGAGAGAGAGAGAGAGAGAGAGAGAGAGAGAGAGAGTGAGAGAGGATTAGAAGAGGCGAATAGCCAATTCTGTGACATGAGAATAGAACGGGAGTGCGACAGAGATGCCCCTTGTCTCCATTTCTTTTTAATTAGCAATAGATTGAGTTATGAAAACATCGACATCACACAATAGAAATGGAATCCAGTGGAATCTGACTAAAACGTTTGATGATCTAGATTTTGCCAGTGACTTGACTCTTCTGTCCCATAACCATAATCAGATGCAAAATACACTGGGAAAAGACAAATATAATCAGAATAAATGCAATGAATGATAATGAGGTTGAACTTGAAGAAACACCACTAAAAGACGTAGAATCGTACACATATCTTGGTAGTAATACAGAAAACGTTGGAGGGACAGACAGTGATATCAAAATGAGAAAAACAAAACAAAACAAAAAAAAGCAAGAGGAGCTTTCATTGCATTGGGAAACGTGTGGAGATCAGGTCAACACGAAAGAAAGAATCTTCGACTCAAATGTCAAATCAGTCCTATTGTATTGCTGTGACACATGGAGAACAACAAAAACAACAACCAAAAAGCCACAGACTTTCATAAATGGGTGCTTGCGTAGAATAGATGGATTGAAATGATATGACAATGTCACACATTTGGACCTGATTAAAAGAACCAGACAAATGCCAGGGAAACAAGAGATGAGAAGAAGACGCTGGCGATGGATAGGACACACTGAGGAAACCTGTTGATAGCATTACAAGGCAGTCCTTGTTCTGGAACCCATAGGAGAGAAGAGGCAAAGGTAGACCAAAAAACGCACGGAGGAGAGAACTAAATACAAAAGTTAAAACGATGAGGAAAACATGGAAAGAACTTCAGCGGATGACACGTGACACGAAGACTTAGCATGTGTTTGTTGCAGGTCTATTCTCCCTGCTCCTTGTGGAGCTAAAGGGTATTTATTTATTGATTGATTGATTTTGCTCTTTGATATGCGAGCAATTGAACCGGCTATAGTGCCTGAAACGAGACATGACCTACAAACGTATTTTACACCCGTAAAACATTTATTACACGACAATAAATGTTAACCTTATGACAGATAAGCAAGTTAACGCCTCCCCACTCCCCTTCACAAATTTCAAATAAACATTTTATCACTTTACTAATTACAGCTCACCTCCTCCTCTCTCGTTTACTGGTAGTACAGTAAAGTGTGACGACCGCTCTCTACAACACGATTACGCCTTGCGTGTCGGCCTGGGCCGAACCTGCCTTCATAGTTAGGCTCTCTTCGCACGAAAAAAAAGTAAACAAACCGAAATTTATAGTTGACATTATTTTAAGTAAAACTTTATGTGGGTTTTTTCCTTCCGAGAGATTATCCACCTCCTAACAATACGTTGCTTAGCAAACACACTTCCCTTATTATCATTATGAAGGTAATTACCCTAGACCTATTTCAGATAATTAGCATCTTTTTACATAATAACTCAGTTATAAACCCTAATCAAACCTGTGTCGTTTACCCAAAAGAGAAAAGGTGTCCGTTGAATTTTTTGTGACTGAATTACGCTGACTTCGAGTATTCACTTCACATAGCAAGTCCGTGTTCGTTGCTGCTAGTAAGTAGGACGATTTTTATGGCTCTCTTAAATAGGAAAAATGGCCCCATTAAGAGCCTCTGATCTCTATCATCTTTCATGCAGGTAGCTACAAAAAGTGCCCATAAAAACGACACTGGAGAAACATAAATTGTCCCCCAATGCAGCAGGATAAAAGAACTAAGGTCTCTCAGTTGACCTGCAAAGGGTCGGAAAACCAAGTCGGTCAGGGGGTATATCAAGGTCGCCTTCTACCGTCTAATTCAAAGACATTTGTAGAAACGTGCTGGCCAATAACAGAGTTTGGTTGGCAAGTGTAGACGCAACAAAATATTACTTGAGATAAGCGACCTCCAGGGGCTGTCTAAATGAGAAATGACACGCATGAAGGCGCGAATATACGTTAAAATGCCAAGAAAAGTAGAAGAGGGCGTGGCCAAAAATCAGAGGTAGGAAACGCTCGTTTTGATAGGCAAGTCGATAGGAAACTCTGACTCAAATTACCACAGATAGAAACATATTCTATGATAAACACACACACACACACACACTCACACCAATATTGAACTACATGTGACACATGCTACACTGTTGTGAACTCTATAATGATTCGATTCTCCTATATGGTATGTTGTATTTCATTATGTCATATTAGTACATGTTAATGTATTTAAAGAAGAATACAGATTTTTATACGTAAATTGTGTGTAAATACATAAGTGTGCATGAACAGTAGCATGGTCATTAAGAATCACAAGATTTTCATTTTGCAGTGACATGGGGACGGAATATCACAAATCCCAAATTCTTCGTCAAATTACCAAGAAATACGTCATACGCTATCAAGAAAGGATTCCGAAAGATTAGTAATTGTGACTGTAAGTATACTTTATTTTTTTTAAACTTTTACACACTACCCTCTATCGTGGTACATTTTAAACTGTCATTATTTGAAGGAACTCGAGTGACGTATTCGGGCCGCCATGCAAAAATTGAAGCCGAAAAAAAGTCATAGAATTCTTACAAGATTACAGCTTTAAAAAGATCACATAACAAGGAAACGTTGTACACAAAATTGTGAACAGGATCACAGAACTTGGTGATGTAAACAAAATTGTGAATAGGCTTACAGAACTTTGTGTCGCTGGACACAGTAATTGTGAACATTGTTATAACTTTGTTGCAATTCTCGTCGGAAGCAACAAACCAATAAAAGATGTTGTAATAAAAACAATAAAGTGAATACTTAAAACTTGTGTTTTCCTTTACTTGTTGGGTAGGCTGTTTAAACTAATAAATATGACATAGTGGAAGAGGGGCAGCGCTATTGAATATGTATCTAGTTATGTGTAAGTTGAGTAACCTGATAAGGAACTTAACTTACACATAACAAGATACACATATATTCATAGTAACCTAATAAGGAAAATATATAAAGACACTACATGCATAATTCTTCATGAAAGACAACTTACAGAATCGTTTGACATAAAAATTCTTCTTCTTCGTCCGCTCTCAAACAACCGCATCCATTTCTTGTACAAAGTCGACAGGTTTCTGTCGTCACCAGACAGTTTCTCCCTCAACTGGGTTAGAGAAAATAAAAATTACATACAGGTATGTTTTCACTCGTGAGAAATACAGAAGTAGAAAACTAGACAACAGAAAAACAACAGACGAGAGTGGCTTACCGGTGAATCGAACCCAGGACCTTCCGTGCGGCACCCCCGCCTTGCTACTGAAGCGAATTACACTATACTCCCTGCCACCTAAGCACCACAAAAATAGTGCTTTGATGACAGGAGTTATTAGCGCGACCCACAACACATAACGCCGGAAATTTACCTAGGGCAACCCAGCCTATTAATGGGTTAGACAAAGCCATGCTGCCAATGTGCTCCTCTCACGGGAGCTGACAGTCTTGGAGGACATGTTCTACTATGAGTTTGTCCTCCGCATATGGAAGCATATCTGTCTGTCCGATTTTCATTTTGTTGAATAGATGGTTATTTCAGTCTGCAACCGGTTGTCTGAAAATTATCACTTGATCTCTTCTTGGCAATAAGTAGTAAGGTACTGATGTATCGGTCTTTGGGCATTCCTTAATGCTCAGCAGGGATGCCTCTTTGTCATTACTTATGTTGTTCCTGGCTTTGGATTTGATTATGAAAACGATAGCAACCGTAAGAAATGGAATTCAGATCAATAATTTAGATTTTACTGAGGATAATGCACTTTTGCATTGTAACCGAAACCTGACGCAAGACAAAATGAGTAATTCTGAATGAAAGGTCACGGCAGCTGGTTCTGAAAATCCAAACAGAAAAGACAAAGCTTATGAGAAGAAATTCAGCAAATGATACAGAGTTTGCCCTTGAAGGAGAACTCCAACAATATTTAAACTCATACATGTATCTTAGCAGCCACATAAACAGAGATAAATGGAAACTGAAAGTGGTATTAAAATAAAAAAAACAAAAGCTAAGATAGATTTGCATTGTTCTGGGGAAATGTGTGGAAATCAAAAGAATTTTATCTTACACATAAATCCGAATCTTCAACTCAAATGTACATGCAGTCCATCTGGCTCTTAAACACTGAGAACTAAAAGACAACCAACAAGATTCATACTTTTTATAAATGGGTGCTAGCAAATACTACTGAAACAAGGTGTGAATAATCGACGATGACGTTGGATAGGGCCCACTCTGGGGACACTAGTCGAGAACCATACAAGGCAGTGCTAGTTCTGGAATGGTCAAAGTAAAAGAAATAGAGGTAGACCATGGTGGCATGGGTGAATAAAGGATGGTGTCAGACATATACTAGATAATAAGTAAGATAGTGAATAGATAACTCAATAATCCATACATTCTTCTAAAACAAATTTCTTATGAAATAAATTATGTGGTTCATAGAAGGGATTCTAAGGAGAACGACTGACACGGGCAAATAAAGAGTGAATGTTCTGCTCAAGGTCTAGATCTTTGCCACGCTTCTTCTAGAATTATCATAGGTACCGCTGTAATATGGAATATGGAAATATTAGATCCTAGAAATAGGGCTGATATGAATAGGCTCTGACGATGCCCCCATCCTGAGTTTAGTCGAAGAATAGTGTAAGATGACATGGTAGGGATGATGGATAAATAACCCGACGAGTGGATAGTACAAGACATAGCGGATAGCTAATATCTGAAACCGTGACGTCACAAAATCACATTTTTGACAGGTCAGGACATCTCTGTTACATTATATAAATATATTAGTTCAGTCCTTGTAGCTTCCAAAGAGATTAAAGAACTATCATTTCCAACATCTTTCACATCTTCCTTATTTCATTTTCACCCACATTTGGCAATTTCATCGTTGTTCAAGTAATTTTTTAATCACGACTTGAATCTAAACGGTAACTTTACGCGCCTTTAACTTATCTTTCGGAACTCCACATTTCCTCGTTAGAAATCTTGTGGAACACCAGCTTGGTCATAGACAACTTCTTTGATATCTATGTCCCAGTGTAACTATCGTCAGACGTGCCACCTTGGAATATTGATTATTTTGGAAGACTCCTGGTAGTATTTTCATGGCTAAGCCGCTGTTTAAAACAACAACTGTTATCGCCTCGCACGCAATACAATAGCCGGCGCAACAATGGACTCAAGCGACAATGGACTCGGGACACACACCTGAATGATTGTTGCCAGATGGGAAAACAGAGCACAGCATAATAAACCGAGAGATCAAAAAGATCGCAGCATGCGAGATAATAAAACAGGACATAAACGGAAAGCGGCAATGGACAGCAAGATTGGTGACAAGATAAGGCGGGTGATTTTTATTAACCGGCCAATAAGAAAACATTGGATTGTCACGCAAACAAACTCATAACAATGAAATGAAGTTGGTGGCGAAAACGCCACCCTTTTCGGATAGGGACAGTCGCTGACAGTGCGCGAAAGATGTACATGGGAAAAGGTCACAATATGGAGGCCTGGTGATTGGTTTAGAGGCGGAGTTTCAAGTCACAGGCAAGATTTGGGAATATATGGGCGATTCAGGAATATAATGTACCGATAAGCTTATCTGTGGTGAGTACGACATTACCAACAGTGTAGTATAGAAGACTTTCCCCAAAAGCATGGCCTACTATTAATTCAGAGTGGATAAGTAATTCATATTTGGGGTGTATTGTGTTCTTAAAGGAATTTGCGAATGGGAAAAAGGGTGTGTCTGTGACGAGTAGGGTGTATGTGGGTGGATGTAGAAAGTCAGACAACACTTATACACCGCTCGTCTAGCTCACTGTCTAAGGAATAACTCCAACGGCTCTGTCAATCTCCAACAATGTATTATATTCACAATAAGTCACAATGGACGTAGGGCCATTATAAATATTAGATACATCATAAATCCCGAGTATCCGCACACACGCTGCTTCTCGGAATAACTACAGCCACAAATAGGTTACTTCATGAATAACTACTGCAATATCTACAATACAACTCCGGCCCTCTACTCGCGCACTACTATAGACATCCACCCTTCTCTTCTCTACGCTCTACGCTGTCTCCTGTCTACTGAATCAACTCTCTACTGACTCAACACACGTCTCAAAACAACACACTACTCTCTCTGACTGCCCCTTTCATGCGTATTCACCAAAACCCGTGAAAACCCTCCATGCTCCCCTGATCTTCAATCACGCATCACTAAAGCTAACAGCTTGTCTCAAGCGATGCTCACAACCCTGCTTGTAGCTAAATTATTACAATGCACGCATTCCCCACTCACAACAACTCACATGACTAATAAACTCCCGCTGGAGCATGGGAACATTCACACATGCAAAATACCCTCAAAACACTCCGTGACAGTGTCCAACAGACGTCTGAGTCTACACCTTATGTGTTTGACGTCTACCAGAAAGAAACTAGGAAAGTGTACGTCAGGATAGCAGAACTCGCAATTTAGGACACCTTTCACCTTCTCAGTCAAGAAGGAAGATTTCTCACCCACGTTTTACACTGGGATTGCGCAGCATTGTTTTCATCTTTTATCAATTGCTCAGAAGTTGATTCTCTTATTTACATCAAGCTCAACTCACTCAGTAACGTATTCCCTGAGTCAAGAGTACATAATCAAGCAGATGAATCCACATACCAAGATCAATTCGCGAAGATCTCCAGTCCAGCCATACCTTTCAGAGATTAGACAGCGGACAATTTCGTAAGGCAAGTGCCAACGGTTTGTCAACGATACACAGGTATTGCCTACATTGAAGGACTGTACATCGTCAAAGTTCTCATTACAAAATCAATTTTCATCAGTACGTCCTCGTCTTGGAAATAAACCACACAACATACCATCGACCTAAATTGGACAGTCTATACATACCCGTGTATCATATACAGTGGAGTAGCACTACAAGACACATAGACAGTGTAGATTGGACATTAGTGTGGCAACACTCAATATATCACATCGTTACTTCACTCTTCATATCGTTTAATTCTCATGGTTAACTAACAGCATTATTTATATCTCATCTCTCTGTGTGTGTGTGTGTGTGTTTGTGTTTGTGTGTGTGTGTGTGTTTGTGTGTTTGTGTGTGTGTTTGTGTGTGTGTTTGTGTGAGTGTGTGTTGTCTTTCACCATCATCACTTTTTTTTTTGCTCTACTAACCCTATATGTGTAAATTTTTAATTAATAAACCTAACAACTGTTTAATTCTTATCCAGTTCGCTAATTTATCACTCGTGCTGTTGGTGTTAAATATTTACATATAGGTAAAATTCTACATTTAGATGAGATTGGGGGCTCTTTCTTTCTTTACGGGATCTGAGGACAGAAGCTAAGGTCGTGGGGAAATAGAACACTTTCCATAATTTACTAGAACACACTATCTAGTGGAGAGCATTCGCATTCTCTTCTTCTTGTCCTTATCTCGAATAGGTCTCTTTCTTTATTAACGAGCCAATTTCTGGAGACCTTCTTAGTAACATTTCATAGGCCATCCCCAGCAACTACTGTTGCAGCTACACCAATATTTACTTACGACATGGTGCCAGATGCGATGAAAAAAAGGCATCATAGATTTCGTATGTCGGAGAAACTATGTGTTCACACCCGTCAAAAAAAAAAAAATAAGAGGCGCAGATGAAATTAACATTTCGTCACCTGCATTATCAAGTATCAATTGTACAAACAATACCATGTGCAAAATGTAGAACATATCCCGTCTTGAACACAGAACTTCCTAGAGCGGCTTCTGTCTGGTTTGTTCTGCCAGAGCTGATGAACCCTTATCTATAACTGTTATCGTTCAGCTGTATGATATTTTAAAATATGCACTGTTAATACGGAGACTTTCTCTATATGCAAGCGAGACTGCCCATGGTAAATTTCCGGTGTTATGTGTTGCGGGTCGCACTAATGACCTGTCATCGAAGCATCATTTTTTGGTGATGCCTAGATGGCAGGGAGGATAATGTGATTCGCTTGCATAGCTAGGTGGGGTTGTCGCACGGAAGGTCCTGGGTTCGAGTCCTGAGTAAGCCACTCACGTCCGTTGTTTTTTTCTGTTGTCTAGTTTTCTACTTCTTTATTTCTTACGAGTGCCTGAAAACATACCTTTATGTTTGTCTAATATTTATTTACTACAACCATTACGGCTGGTTCCCTGATATGAAGCTCGCACCCAGTCAAGTATTAGGTGTTTCCTGTGGCAATTTGTTTTACATAGTGAGGATGCCAACAAATACATAACCTCATATTAGTGGCCTCTTACAACATGCTTAAGGGACCATTATTCCTATTCCGTTTTTCTTTTTTCAAACAACTACATGGGGCTGTATGCTGCAGATTGTATGTTGGTTACTGCAGCTGTTGTTAATGTTACTCTAATCTTTTGAATACGTAAAATTATGGTGAGTTACTGTCAATTTTATTTTCAACTCGCCCCATTATTTTTTTTTCATTTTTATTATTTGGGTTCTTTAATTATTCTTAGGCGGTCGAGTTCGTTAGATATTAATTCTGAGTTAGTCTTTATGCGTTAGGATTACTGAGACAACTTTCATCAACCCTTTAATTTGTGGGATGGGAGAATTCCCCATCCCAGTTTGTAACGCGGAACCAGTGATTCATTCTGGTAGATAGGTCAGAAGAGTTACATAATATTACTGTGACGTACGTCTAGTTTGACAAGTGAATTTTCCCTGATATGATGGATGATTTAAAGGGACCTTTAGCTTTTCATAACATTAGAACCCCTGAACATTTGTTGTAACCTTTCGTTTCGCCAGAGCGAACCGACCGAGACTCATTTAGATAGTGCGACCACGATCAAAGAGACAGACTGAGGGATTTCAGGGGAGACTATCGGCGCTATCAAAGACAGTAGTGGTCCCTGAAACGATTTCGCATCTCGGTGTTAAGCACGGAACCGATCGTAGCCAGAGCGAACGGGGAAAGCTGACGCAAGCAGCGAACGAAGATACGAGAGGCCAGGGGCGGCTTCTCTCTTTGGATTTGGCGGTCAGATCCCCCAAAGTCATGAGATCAAAAAAGCTGTCAAAGTTATCATGTCCCACTCATCTTGCATTCCAGTTGTAGATATACAGATCACTTAGAAATACACTTCATCATTCGCTGGCCAGAACTTGATAGAAGCACTAGCGATATTTGAAATCTTGCTAGATCATCCCAGGGATTTTCATTTATATTTGCAGTGAATTCTATTCTGTGCAAAGCGGTAATATATATATTGTGTAAAGTGATCAGTGGTCGAGTTCATTCATTATATTTCATTGGATTTTGTGTTAATTTAAATCTATTAAATTAAACCGCCTCAATAGTTCCAGTTGTAAATATAATGATCTATCTATTATATTATTTCAAAAGATAATAGATGCTTAAATTAACTTTTAAAGTCGCGAAGGAATTTATAATTAATAAATTTAGTTAAGTCCTATATTTGAGAGATGTGTGATTTAACCACTAGAATTCGCGCAGTGTTTATTAAATACATAATAAAATACTCGAGTGTATAATAGGCTTAACGGGAAATTTATCGCGCGCTTAGAAGATTACTTATTTTAAAGTATGATTATGTTGTTATGGGTTTTCTATCTTTTTCTCTAGATTGATCACCTTTTGCAATCCCAGCAATAACGAAATCTTTCAGAGTTTCCATACTCGGTTCTTAAACTTCCAGACAGTTTGATGAGACATTTTTTTAAAGTAAATCTTGTGGTGGTCCGGTACGGCCTGGCTAGCATAATTACATGAAGGAAAGCCTACCCAAGATCATTTGATTATTATCATCAAATTAAATCTGTAAGATAAACTGGAAGATGAACAGTGCCAGTAGCGATAGTTTATATACTGCTCTATTGTGAGAGATTACCGATTTACCTGAATGTGACCGAGCCTAGTTTTTCCTCACTGGATTAAAAAACTTTCCCGGTCAGTGGCTATCATCACGCAGTGAAGGATTATACCATCACCTCATTTTTCACCCCTATGTCGAACTGCGTCAGTGCCATCCCATAGACTCGTTTCTTTATAATAAAACACAAGAACTCTTAGAACTTCAAGTCCGGCGATAAGCCGGAATATTTGCTCTCAGTGAATCCTCGCATTATCTGGGGCGGGACATAGAAGGACTAGACAGTTGTCATACGTCAAGAGTTAATTATTGTGTTTATCATTCTAAGGGATTGTCTGATGCTGCAAATCGGTAAGTGTGTGGTGTATATGAGTGTGGATCCGCACAATGTGTATGAATGACAGGAGATTTTTTTTTTGCAACAAACCATTTGTTAACTTGCCTACCGGGTAATACGTTTCTGTATACCCGGCATTGTTCCCTTTAGTGGGATAATTTGTTAACTCTGTTTCCCCCCCCCCCCCCCTTTTTTTCTTTGCTTAGTAAAGGGAAGACACCATTGGGATAACAGTAATTTTTGTCTACCACCATAACTAATATTGTAACACCTCTTTCAGAGTAATTAAATTCACTGTTAGGTTACATTACCTATGTTCCTGATAACTATCTATCTTGAGACTGGGTTTATCTTTGTCTAATACAAGCGGGAAGGGCTTAGTCGATACCAATCTTCTTCACCCCCTCCCTACCTTGATATTTGCATTTTTCTGTACTTATGATAATTTTTATGTAACACTTGATATTGTTTTTTTTGTGATTTGATCTCTTAGATTAATAAACATAATAAACTTAAATCGGACTGTGTTGGAATACCCAAAAGCCCAAACATTCCCTATTTGTTTAATATAGCTGTATCCACGTCGTCTGAGTGCTTGAAGCAACAAATCGGTGTGAGCGCAGACGTGTGTCTGGAAAACTGGCAAATAATTGTTTGACCAGGAGAGTGGAAGAGAAGATTGAGAGAAACGATTTGTCGTAAATACGTCTGTCTTTTCTCTCCTCCAGCACTCTGTGGAGCATCATATTTAATCTCTGCATTTTCTATCACTGAGTTTTCATCATCATTCTACACTCTAAACCGGACTACTATTTCTAGACTCTCTTTTCTCTCAGAATAAATTTACGACAATTACGTATAATTTTGGCGAATGAGCAGAAATAATTTTGCGATTGCTTGGTCAACGATGAGTCAGAGGTTAAGCTTATGATTGGGTGGGTGGGTTCGATTTAATTTATGTGCAGGCATGATATTAGGTCAAAAGTTGGGTAAAAGCGGTTCCTAGGAGATGATGCCAGACGCTATGACTCACCGCGTCTGTCTTGCATCAGGCCACTGGCAATATATATAGTGAGCGCCAAAGCTAGTTATCGCTCACAAGTAAAGAAATTTTGCGCCGTGAATAAGCGCCATTTCAGTCTGCCTGGGTCGGGAAATTCTGTAAAATTTGGGTATGTTCATAAATTAATAGTTGTGTAGGGAGTTTTTTCTATAGAATTTTAGCACGTTAGAGTAAGTTTTCTTCTGGGATTAAATTTAATTTTTATTAGTCAGGAGTTGCCATCAATTGCTGACTTATACAAAACTAAAGCCAGTGTAGTGTAAGTTTTGTCAATAATTATACTATGTATAAGCTAGCAGTATCTATGATTAGTGTCGGTTTTTGAGATAATTAACTGTATGAGGTTAGATGCTAAGTTAGACGGCAGCCCTGTGAATTGCAATAAAGAGGTCCCAGTAACAGCATTTGATTATGATAATTGTAGTGAATATACGTGGGTGTGGTTTGTGTGTTAATAAGTTGTGCTATGTGGTAATGTAGTCAGACGGCAAGAGGTGAAGGGGGGCTCAATATTAGCATAGATGGTGTATGTATAAGTGTGTTAAATAATTTTGCTAATTTGATAACATTCCCGGGGCAGTCTATCATACGAAGAGGGCTGGGAAATTATTCAGTGCAGTAGGATATTGGCTTCAGGGAAGCGATGTTGTGACGCCAAAGAGGTCACGCACACAAAAGAATCAGGTCAGCCCACGTCTGATTTTAACGTAACAGACCGTAATTTATGCAGGGGAAAAGAGGGAGTTGTAATTTAGTCTGACCCTCGGGCAGAAATATCTGTTTTATTTCTTGTATGTAGCTGTGTGTAGAGGAGAATTATTAATTTAGGGGACACCAGGGTGTAGATGAATCTTGAGTGTTAATGTGTTATGTATTAGGTAATTTTGAATTTGTGTATAGATGTTGTAATTTTGTTTTACAGCGATTCACGGCGCGCAGGTTGTAGATAACCCTAAGCCTACAACGGACTTTGCCTTCTCGGGAGAGAGAGAGAGAGGCACGAGACATCAGTGTAATTGAAGAAAACTGGGTGCGCGCTTTGAACCTGGCGCCCAGTTACGTCTGCAATACTGAGAGGAATTAGCAGTTCTCTTGACGTGGGGAGACATACTTCAGCGGGGGACTTGCTTCTAAATAAGAGCTCTTAGCTCGTAAAGGCCCAATACCAAAACAGGCTACGTTTCCTGGTGTTGTTTCCATACTGCCACAATAATGCAGTAGGCCTAAACCCGAAGCAGGTTAACTAGTCAGTTTGAAGAGTGTCATCAGCAGTGATAAAATCTTCAACCTTATGCAAATAGATAGATACATATTCACCAAGGGCCCCTTCATCAGTATTCGGGAAAGAAGATAGGGAAAACATACCTTTCTAAATGCTAACGGGAGGAGGTGCGTGACGAAAAACAACTCATGAGAGCCTCAGACGAAGTCGATAGCATCAGAGAGGCACTGAACAGAAACAGAGGAGAGAGAGAGAGAGAGAGAGAGGAGTTTAGCGAGGGACAGTAGGGTTAGATAGAAGTACTTAGAGGACAGCCTCTGAGGTAGTGCTGCAGAGTCCATTAGCGTAGCATTTCTTTGTGGTGTATTAGTTAGGTGTGCAGGACCGCCTAGAGCACTTTTGAGACAGTGCAGTCATTTAGTTTATAAATCTTCAGCGGGACAGTGTGTTTAGTTAGTAACAATAGTGTAGTCAGGAGTGGTGGCTCTTACTTAGAGACCCCCACCACGTATATGTCGTTATTCTTAGTTGTTTTCATGCAGGTATGAAAGAGAGCGTGGTAATTTTTATATTGTGTCTTTCACTTGATTTGTTCTTTTTTCTAGATTGTGAGAACTCGCATGTTATTGTTGTTTGCTGTGGTATTGATTTTGTTGTTTAATAAACTATAAAATGTACACTGGATCAGTTTATCTTTAACTATACTATTCTTGTATGCTTTGACTGTATAGTGGTGTCTGAGGTCAGACAGTAGCTAGTACATAAGTCACAAGTGTCGAGGGAGAGTCAATTTAGGTTATCACCCTTGAAGCTAAAAGTCTCATCCTTCCACATTCACTGTAATTCTCATCTTAATCTATCTTCTCTGACTTTCTCAAAAACTGGTGTCTTGTCTCTTTATTCAGACAGACTCTAATTAAAGCCACTTTGTGACAAAGATGTAACACATGTATGTGATTCAGCGTATGCATGATGTAACACATGTATGTGATTCAGCGTATGCATGATGTAATGCATAATTCATTTCTCGGTGTGTGTGTGTGTGTGTGTGCGTGCGTGCGTGCGTCCGTGCGTGTGTGTGTGTGTGTGTGTGTGTGTGTGTGTGTGTGTGTGTGTGTGTGTGTGTGTGTGTGTGTGTGTGTGTGTGTGTGTGTGTGTATTAATCTCTCTATTCCCTACCCTAGGAATTCGAAGACGACGACTACCTTGTCAAGCTATCAGCTGATTTAGTCATTGTGTGTCTTTTCCCACGCCAGCGTCTTCTCCTGCCATCCTATTCAACATGTATTTGTCTGCGGTTTTTTATTCTTTATTTCTTTCATTACCGCATTGGGATATTGTCACACAGTTTTAATCCTTTTATTCTATTTACGCATTTAGTGAGTGCAAACTGGAGAGGAGATAGATACATTAAAGGTGATGACTACACGGTTGTCTTACTCTTCGATATCAAGGGCTACATCGCTGGAATTCAAACTACGGTAAGTGACACTAAATCCATTTTATTATGTCTTCACCACACATCTTGTAAATTATTCTGACGTCCAATGGCGGTTTATATGTTTGCCATGATGCATAGTTCGGAATGATTTACTTCAAAGTTTAGCAGTGCTGAATTTTTTAATTTGTTTCAAATCAATAAAAGCTGACAGTACGACGTCCGTAATTCCACTTAATTTTTTTTTTTAACATTTTTCTTTTTTTTCATTAGGTTCAAAAGAATGCAGCGTCCCCATTACACTAGTTCAGTTGTGTCAAGGTAGCGACGGAGAAAAGTTCTTTCTAGTAGGACTGTATTTTGGTTATCTATCTTTACTGTTCAAAAAAAGAAACGCATAGCTATTCGAGGGTGCGTTCTTATGAGTTTGTAAGTAAAATTTGGTGCTAAGGTATATAAAAACCAGCTTCAAATGTTCTTTACAGTGTCAAATGCACGTGTTGACCTGAATTACGTTCGTTTTTGTAATCGTTACAACGCAGTGGTCAATAGTGTTTATGACGCAAATTTTGACCACAGCTCATGTTGCGAGCACGTGAAAGCAACCAAATTTGGAGTGAACACTATTCACTGACTACGCAACTGAAACCCTATAAAAGGATAACGCTACACACACACAAATTCAGTTCATTTTCAAGCAGACATTTATGGCGTCTCTATCGATAAATTTAAGGAACATTGCTATTGGCCGACTGCATGCAGGCGAAAGTCACAGTCAGGTTGCCAGGCATCTAAACGTGCATCAGAGTACCATCAGTCGACTTTGGCACCGGTTCCAAGCCACTGGCTCAGTTGAAGACCGGCATCGCAGTGGACGACCCAGAGTGACAACAGCAGCGGAGGATCGCTTTATTCGGCTTCGTCACCTCAGAGACAGATTTACAACAGCTGTCTCAACTGCCAAGTCATTGCCTGCAGGACGTCATGTGTCTGGTCAAACTGTCCGGAATAGACTGCATGACGCTGGACTTTGGGCACAACGATCTCACCGAGGACCTGTCCTTACGCGCCGCCATCGCCAAAATCGACTTCTTTGGGCCAACCAGCACCGTCCCTGTGCAGCTGACAATCAATGGAGACGTGTCTGGTTTAGTGACGAATCTTACTTTTTGTTGCAGCGTCATCATAGACGGCGTAGGGTCTACCGTGGGCGAAATGAACGTTTTGCTCAAAATTGCGTTGATGAAGCTCCACCGCACGGTGGTGGAGGTGCAATGGTGTGGGGAATGATCAGTTACAACGGAAGGAGTCAATTGGTGCACATTGAAGGAGGCTTGAATGCGTAACGATACGTCAATGAAATTCTTCGATCCCATGTCTTTCCACTTTTGGCTGCCCAAAGGTCTGTGTTTCAACAGGACAACGCCAGACCCCATTGTGCACGCTTGACCACGCAGTTCCTGACTGCCAACAACATTCTCACCCTTCCCTGGCCATCCCTGTCCCCAGACATGAGTCCGATTGAGCACCTGTGGGATGAGCTGCATAGACGTGTTTGTCGCCGAGACGTTGCTCCAGCCAATCGTCGTGATCTGTTCCAGGCACTCCAGGAAGAGTGGGCAGCCATCCCACAGGCCCACATCAGACGTCTGATCGCATCCATGCCCAGGAGATGCCAGTCGCTGATCGATGCAGGAGGAGGCCACACACCATACTAATGGGGAAGCCCGTACGCCAAAAAACTCTCGTGACCCAGATGCAAAACCACTGTCAATTGATTGGATAAACCCTAAGGTATTCTTGTGTGCAATTTGAACAATTAACTCATTAAATTAAAATATATACCCTTCAAAAGAAGTTAAGGACCATTTTTATTAAGGGTGTAAAGTGAAATGAGAATGAAAAATAAAAACACAGCACTTCAAAATATAACATGACAAGCTTATCAGTGACAATCAACACTATTTTCATGACGGTTGCATTAACGTGTGTAAAATGACAGCACAGCAATCAATACAACCCTCATTTTCAAAATTAATGAGAATAACACCAAAGGTCAACATTGTCAGTAGCGTGTGTCCTCCATTATTGGCGATACTTTCAAGGCACCGCTTCGCATGGAAATGATGAGCTTGCGAATGAAGCATTGGGGCACTGCCTGCCACTGATGCTGAAGTACCAGAAGCAGTTCATGCAGAGTTGCAGGGGATGGCTGATGTTGCTTATCTCGTCGCCCAAGCTCGTCCCAAAGATGTTCTATGGGATTCAAATCAGGACTGTTTGCAGGCCAATCCATTCTATTGACACCCGCTTCTTGCAGGAAAGCATTTACTGCACGAGAACGGTGTGGTCTTGCATTATTATCTTGAAGGACTGCATTGTACCCAATAACTTGCAGGGCTGGGATGGCAAGAGGCTGTAGAATCTCGTCACAGTAGCGGTCACCATTCAGATTCCCAATCACATGATAGAGGGGGGTTCTGTGGAGTAAACTGATGCCTCCCCACATCATCACTGATCCAGCACCATATCGGTTACGTTCGATGACTGCAGCATAACTAAAGCGTTCACCACGACGCCTCCATACTCTGATTAGACCATCTGTAGGCTCCAAGACAAATCGGGACTCATCCGTGAACATAACGTTAGCCCACTGTGCACATCGCCACTGCACGTGCTGCATACACCATGCTAAACGTGCTGCTCTGTGGGCAGCAGTCAAGCGTGGTCGAATGGCTGGACGACAAGCACGAAGGTTGGCATAGTGAAGGCGATTCCGAATAGTCTGATCACTGACTACAGTGTTGGTAGCATCTCTGTGGAACTGTCTGATAACATTTGCACTTGCAGTTCTCCGTTGCAGTGCTTGCCTCTGAATTAAGCGATCTTCTCGAGGTGTAGTGACTCTAGGACGACCTGTGCGTTGCCGTTCCTCGACGATTCCAGTCTGGGCAAAGCGCTGCTGCAGTCTGACAATAACTGAATGAGATACTGCAAGCCTCTGAGCGACATTTCGGACAGTGAGACCTTCCTGCAACCACGCAATGGCTCTTCCTTTATCCACAACACTCAGCTTTCGTCGTTGAGGCATATTGTTGTGCAATGGTTATGCAGCACTTGTGTTGTTTATAAAGACAATTTTGTGAGTACAGCTCAAGACCAACACTATAGTCTCCCACATGCATCACGCATTTTTGGAATAGCAGGTATTTTTTTCATGCTCAGACATCATTAAAAACACCCACATTTTGGCGTCTCAGCAGCATTTTTTCAGCGTGCTTGCTGAGCTGAACACTAGCCACACGGTATGCTGGTGGCCCATGCAGCACGTGTTGAATGTTTGTCGTTCGAGAAAAATCAATATCAGATTAATTGCTTATGAAATATAATTTTTATAATTTTTATTATTTTTGGGTCATTTTCACCTACTGGTCCTTAACTTCTTTTGAAGGGTATATATATTGATGTAGTGTGGGTCCTGCGTGTCTGTAGAAGCCTCCCAGGCCCATGACAGAACCCCTACCATAATTACGATTGCCACCTCTCGAATTGTGTCATCAGTAAATCGCTCTCCTGGTCGTCTCCAAACTCGAATCCTGCCATTATTGAATGACACAGTGAAGCGAGATTCATCAGTGAAGAGAACTTGACTCCATTGATGCCTTGTCCATTGTCGTGGTTGAGTTTGAGTGTAGAGTATTTGTCGAGTTGGACAATAGTAGTGAAATCGACAAGGGATAGTGGACTGACAGAGTTATAGATTACACTTTAGATAAGGTGTAAATAGGAGATGGACTTGAGACAACCTGGAAGAAGATTTATTCAAAGGATCTCTCTCTCCAGGCCTCAACTCACTTTACTGTCTAAGCATCTCCTGCTCTCACTCTTTTCTCTTATCCTACATAGAGATTATAGTAAAGAGCTAAACAAGTTTAATTATGGATGGAAAGGTCGTGAACAGCGTATTAATAAAGGTGTAAACTTTATTAAAGAAGGAAAGCATGAAAATAATGCATATCATCACAACAACATAAAATTACATCAATAATCATCAATGATCAAAATATGAAAAATACACCAACAACCACATACACAGATCACCATTCATAAAACCTGTAGAACACAGAGAGATGAAATAACTGAGTGTCAGCCCGTCCGTTTTCGGGACCATATGAAATAGCTCCAGTAAGTGGTTTTTTCGTACATATCCTCCATGGGTGATGGAATTAACCTGAATAAAATCACTGTATAGGCGCTATCATTGGTGATTCCTCCCTAATTGCGCGAGGTGGTCTGGAAGACTCTATTTATCTCCTGCTGATCGAATAAACAAACTGAACGACAGCCTGTCCATAGTGGGACCAAATGGCTGCTCATGTAAGTGCGAGGTTTTAAGAACTCCAGAAAAATACACCAGAAGAAGAAGTCACTTGAGGACAAAAAGTCACAGGCGCGCTTATCCGGCGCAAGGCTCCGCTTGGCTGTAAATCCTGTTTAAACTGGTTTGGCTGTGGTTTGCTGAGTGCCCCGTTTAGGCACACAAAAGGCGGGTGATATGGAATTCTGCTATAGGCATGCTGGGCGGGTTTGATATTCTGGAAGCCGCGATGCTCTGGCTGGTAATCCAATAGGCGAGTAGAGAGCTACTACTGCATTTGGCGATTCCAGATTTTGCGTTGGCTCCGTTGCACTGCGTGAGCTTAACTTGGCGTTGACAAAAAGGGGTTTTGATTCAGGAACGGGGTTGACGATTCGTTGCTAGATGTATACAGAAACCCTCTAGATCGAGAGTATATGACTTTCTTCGCCTGACTGCTCTAGCGATTCGGTCTTCCTGAAACTGAGACCCAAAAAGAGACACCCTTTTACTTCCAGCAAATAATAAATCACACTAACTTTATACAGAAAGTTTCGCTCCACTATGGGATTAAATTTATTGTAGTTATTGCTATGATAGTTTAGGGCTGTCTTTAACCATGTCTCCTGTTCCTTAAAAATATCAATTATCAACACGCGCCCGCATAGACTTAATATCTTTTGCACACCCCCAGGTACCTGTCAGTAAACGTTCTGACAGCAACAATCTACTCTTCTTCTCCCAAACTCAACATACAGGAAACCTAACCTGTAGTTACAGTTAAAAGAATATGCTTATTCATCTTACAACATTAAATGAATTTACATAAACAGATTACAGCATTTGACATTACACAAATAAATCGTATGTCCCCTTTTGAAAAATATATTAGCATTCCACAAAATGAGTACAAAGAAAATGCAATGTTCTTGCTATAATAATACAGTTGTGGCTAGATCATAAGATATAATTATATCTATGCCTGGTGACTGCTTTCCGTGAACGTTATAGACTAGTGCCTAGCCACACAAGTAAGCATAAAATGATCCTCCCTTGCCACTAGAAATATCTATCAAAAAGGAATAAGTGACTATCTCCTATAATCCAGAGTTATTACCTGCATCTCACTATTCAGTTTTAAAGTGAACAATCCACACCTGACATTATCTTACAGAAATGACAGTTAATTTTGCTGACTCTTAACCCAATGGTAAGCATTCGTGGACTGATTCTACGCCTAATATCTCTTATTGTAAGTTTAACATTTAACCCATGATAAACCGTAACAGTTTAAGCACCACTTAATAGGCCGTAGACAGCGCTACCTTATCACTGAATAAATTACTAGGAGAAGTCCTCAGAAATAAATTCACTTCCCTAACAGATATATATAAAAGCTAACATGAATACCTCATATTATAATTATAAGATATGTCAACTCACCCCGAAAAATGACTAGAACATAGGCAAACACATTCTAGTACTGTGTTAAAGTTTGCCTTATCTCATAATGGTCATCTACGGGCCAGGAAAATTTACGAATGTCTTTGTCTATTAAAACCAGTCTGCTCTTATAAATCACAAGGGACGCTCCCCCCGGCCTGCATATTTCTACAGAAGTTCGGCGAAAGACGTAATCTAGAGTAAGACAAAGGAAATCGTGCGAAAGTTCCCCAGGTAGAGAAATGCATAACATTATGCTCTATCTTGTCTAAGGGGCGAAAACCCAAAGACTGACCGCGATTGTTATCTTCTCCTGAAACAGATCACCCTCGTTACCCAGGCCTCAAAGGGTACCAGCCGCTCGTCATCAAACGTTTTAAAGCGACCAGAGAAATTCCCCTGTTGGGACCACAGAGGGTACCCGCCGCTAACGAACCGTTTCTTTCACAGAAACCGTCTTTGGCTCGTTCTAACACTTAAAGCGGACCCGAGAAATGTTTCTCTGGTCGAACGTACCACAGGTGCGTTTAGATAACATTACGTCTAGCGTTAGCTGACCGCAGCTGGCCAGCGTAAACAACCTCGGGGAAAAGGAAAGAAAAAGAAATTACAAAATGTCCAGAAAAACAGAACATTTAAAGAAGTAATAAAATTATGGACAAGATGGTAAAATAAATTATCTTTCACGTGACAAGTGCCCCCCCCCCCCTTTTAAAGTTCGAGGAATTGTAGCGAGATTTGGTAAACACTTGCTTGGTTGTAGCGCGACACGCCCACGCGACACCCACACACACCAGCGCAAGGTCAGCGCTGCGGTCTTTCTTTGAAGTTGGTAGACAGCGGAAATGTGACTTACGGTTAAAAGCCATACAGTATTACTGAAGAATGAGGAAATAGCTATATAGGAATGTATGGCCGACTTTAAAAGTTTGCATTTACTGGACATTAAATTATTCACTACAGGAGAACGCATGGTTGGAATAATATTAAATAAATATAACTCAACAAAGGAGATAGGCTAGGAATTATATCCAAAAGGATATTATTCAAATATAAATAGTTTTAAAGATAATTAATATTTTTCACCTTCATCACATCGGCTAAAAGTTAGCTAATAATCTTTAAAAATTTATTACACTAACAAGCCTCAACGGAATTGTATAAAACTTATATGTAATGAAAGCCCCATATGGGGAAAAGGAAATGATATATAGGAAGGAAGGAAGGAGATAAGTGTGTGAGTGACAGAAGAGAAAAACGAGTACAGGAAAAGCACAGATTGTTTCAAATAGCTTCAAAACAGGAGATGAAACTAAAATCTTTTGGGGAATTTGGGAGCTGCTTTCTCGTACGCGCGAGAGACTGAAATATAAGGACAGAGCGGCGCATTGTAAATCACACACCAAATCCAGAAGCCAGAGTGAGAAACTGGAGGACAGCCTCTGCAAGAAAAGTTCTATTTTCACGCTGCATGCAGGGCAGATTAAGTTAAGCCAATACAGTCTCACCGTGAGCTTATTAATCCTAAGAGGGTATGTAAGTTTATTAAAAATATATGTATTACTAATATCATTTTATTTCAGATTTTATTTCTGATTGATTGTAGCAGATATAAAAAAAAAGGGAATGACGCTAACCAGAGATAACCTTCACCGGCATTGTCAGGAAGCATAACCATTAATTGGTTAGCCAAATATATTATGGCTAATTCTTGCCTGGAAGCTTACGACATACCAGCAAGTACATAAGTGACTTGACATCCATAAGTGGAAGGCAAAGGTTATATCGTACCCATGTATCATAACATGTGATTTATTCATGTATATTGTTAATTCTGCACCTTATACATTATCTTATCATGCTATCTCTGTAATATACTACCATGATTCATTCATTTACATACAAACACTGAAGACATGGTCGCATCATGAACAGCAGAGGGTGGTGAGATTGTTAGAACAATGGCCACCTATTACTTCTTGTTCCAGGTTTTTATGATCAATGTTTATGATCATTCCTGATCGAGAAACTAAAGACTTGAAGAAGTTGATCCAGCTCACTGAAGCCTAGAGGTCAACCAAACTTCAACACCTTAGTCCCCCGTAGTTATAGGGCGGGCTGAAGGAAAGTCTTCCGTACTCCAGTGTGTCGGAGGAACCTCGAGCAGACGTGGATAAAGTTGAGTTTATATATTTCCATCCAACAAATCCTGTGAGCAGTTCTAAAACGACTTTCTAATGATGAAAACTAGATGGCAAGAGATAATGTGACAAACTTGTTTTATAAATCAGTGGAAGATAAATCCAAGACTTTTTCTATTAGTTATTTTAATTTGTAACTGTAAATAATCATACATTTTACCATCTTCCAACACCCATTTATCATTACAAGAATATATAGATGTACATAATAAATTGGATAATTGTACTCATTTGACTTGTTAAATTTTTAACTGTTAAATTTTGAGTTACTTTTTCTAATTTAATTATAATATCACATAGGGTTACGATAGCGAAGTAGCATCTTATACTTCTGAAGCCTAAATCTATTGTCCAGCTCAGAGTATTCACAGCTGTAACTCACTTGTGATACCAGTGTACTTCTCGGGCACTGGAACTTCATACTTTCTGGAGAGAGATTCTACTTCTGCTCTACCACTACTATCATACTAGGAAAACCTTTCGCTACATTGGGGGCTCTTTCGCGGGATATTATTTTGTATCCTGGGCCACTATCTATGTATTCTTCTATCTTGAGCCACAAATAGTTTGTAAAAATAAATTTTTTTTTTTTGGAAAAAAATTCTAAAAACTTAGAAATTTGTTTGTAATAGTAGTACCATTGAGTACGAAGTAAATAGGAAACGCTCACAAGGTTTTAAGGATTTGTCTTGTTCAAAGTAATTAATTGATTTTAATTAAGTTAGTTTGTTAGTGAAGATAAAATTATATACCCTCTGGTAAGTAAGCATCATGGCTGAATTGGTGAAGTTTAGAGCTGCGATTATGCAGGAAGGAAAAGACTTGGGTATGACAGGAGATGCTCTAATTCGATATATCACAACTGAAGTGGATAAATATTTAGATAGAGAGACCAAAAGAATGGAAGTTGAGGCTGAAGCTAAGAAATTAGAGGCAGAAAGAGAGACCAAAAGAATGGAAGTTGAGGCTGAAGCTAAGAAATTAGAGGCAGAAAGAGAGACTAAAAGAATGGAAGTTGAGACTGAAGCTAAGAAATTAGAAGCAGAGAGAGAAGCCAAAAGACTGGAAAGAGAAGAAAAGAGACTAATTTTGGAAGCTGAAGAAAGAAGGTTACAAAGAGCGCATGAGTTAAGTTTAAAGGAACTTGAACTCCAGGGAGCAGCTAGCAATCATGGTGCTAGCTCACCTCACTCTGAGAGTAGCTCCAACCATAGCGCGGCAAATGGAGCCATGAGTTTCCCCCTGGATCCATTTATTGAAAAAGAGGACGCCATTGAGTCGTACCTGGATAGATATGAGAGACTGGCCTCTACCTATGGATTGGAAAAGGAAAAATGGAGCCTTAAGCTATCTCAGGGGTTGAGGGGAGTTTCATACGATGTTTATTTAAAACTCTCAAAAGAAGACCAGGAAGATTATGAAATCTTAAAACAAGCTTTACTGGTCAGGTACGAAAAGAATTCTGAATCTTATAGAAAGAGATTCCGAACTGCTAAGCTACTTCCAGGAGAAAACTATCACCAGTTTTCTGCCAGATTGGAAACTTATCTGACAAAATGGATTAGCTTAGGAAAGTGTCAAGATATAAAAGAAATGGTCATGATGGAGCAACTGAGAGAATCCATGCCTCAAGAAATGAGAAAATTTCTTATGGAACAAGGAGCTGAGAGATTGGAAGATATTTTAACCATGGCTGAAAGATATCAAGCAGCTCAGTCAGAAGTATCAGGAAATAAGAAGAAGCAGGGTGAGAACTTCAAACCTTCACAAAACTTTACCAACTATGAACACAGGGACAATTCCAACAAGAACAAACACAGAACTGATTATAAAGACAAAAACCCTCTAGGATCAGAAAAGAAACCTCCAAGAAAGGAAGGAAAGTGGTGTAAATCTTGCCAAATGAGTAACCACAATACTGCGGAATGCAGACGGAAAAACCCCCCCCCTCACGCTGCATGCCTTACAACAGAGAACAAGGGAAGGAAGGACCTGGCAGATAGTCAGAATGACCTCCATCATCCCCCTGTCTGTGAGGAAGTGACCTTGAATGGCACCCAAGTACTGTGCTTATATGATACAGGCTTGGACTTTGACTCAGTAGTGTGCTCTTCTGGTGAGTCCGGAACAGATAACCACAGAAACAGTGGAAATCAGAGGACCAGTCAAGGGAGCAGGAACCATGACACTGCCCATAGCCCGAATCAACATAAGATCTCGCTATGTGGAAGGAGAGATCAAAGCAGCAGTGATGGACAACCCTATCTACCCATTAATACTGGGATGTAGATATGTCTTTCTAGGAGAACCTATAAGACCCATAGTGATGGCAACAGTCCAGACCAGGGCAAGCTCTAAGAAAGAGGAGGACACTATCATCAATACTCATCCAGAAGAGATGAGAAAGGCTCAAACTGCTGACAGTACATTGAAGCCTTGCTTTGGCAAATTACCTAAAAGCCATAACCCTCCAGAGAAAGGAGACTTATATATGAAAAAAAAGGCCTACTATATAGAAAAGCTGGAACAGGACCAAAAGGACATGGACAGCTTGTAGTGCCAAAATCATACAGGGAGCAGGTTATGAAGCTAGGACATGCTATACCCTTCAGTGGACATATGGGAATAGGGGCCACTGGACAACGGATAGCCTGTCACTACTTTTGGCCAGGGATCACAGAGGACATAAAGAGGTATGTGAGATCCTGTCCAGAATGCCAAAGAGTAGCTCCTAAACATAGGACTGCACCAGCAACACTGGGAGAAATGCCCATCATGGGAACGCCCTTCGAACGTGTTGCCGTGGATATTGTTGGACCCCTCAGTAGGACCAAGAAGAGAAATGCATATATCTTAACCTTGGTCGATACTTGCTCTATGTGGGGAGAGGCAGTAGCAATGTCATCGATAGATTCGAAACATGTGGCAGAGGCACTGTTAACAATATTCACCCGATTAGGTTTCCCACATCAAATATTGACTGACAATGGTTCTCAGTTTAGGGGAAAGCTAACACAAGAAGTATTCAGGTTATTTCAAGCTAGACATTATCACTGTAGCCCGTACCACGCCCAAGGGAATGGTCAAGTAGAGCGGTTCAATGGCACGCTCATTTCAATCCTTAGAAAGTTGGCTAGTGAGAAACCTGAAACTTGGGACACATACTTACCCTCAGCACTATTTGCCTATAGGGAAGTCCCACATAACTCCACAGGATTGGCTCCAGCTACATTGTTGTTTGGACGACCAATCAAAGGTCCACTGGAAGCATTGTTGCGGACATGGACTGATGAAAAAGCAGAAGAAACCGTGACTTCTTCATACCAATACGTCAACGAGTTGACATCTCGATTGAAAACAAGTTGGAAACTGGCAAATGATAACTTGAGACAGGCCAGGAGGAAGCAGGCTGCTTACTACAATAAAACAGCAAAAGATAGGGAACTTGAGGTGGGAGAAAAGGTTCTGTTACTGTTGCCCAGCAGCAATAATAAATTGCAAATTGGATGGCAGGGACCCTACGTCATATTGGAAAAACTTTCCCGGACCAACTATAAGATTGACAAGAAAGGAAAGGAGAAGGTGTATCATGTCAACCTTCTTAAAAAGTATTATGACAGGGAAGCATCAGAAGTTGCCCATATCATGACCCTGGCCATTGCAACAGAAATGCAGGATGAACCAATTTCCTCCATGGAATACCCCCTATCAACTACGGAAAGCTATGCTCAGGTTAATGTGAGTGAACATTTAACTCTTGAGCAGAGGAAAAAGGTTCGGAGGTGTTAGAAATCCATGCTGATGTACTCACAGATAAGCCGGGGTGTACTAATCTGTTAGAGTATGACATGACGATTACTGACCCTACACCAGTTTGTATGCGGACATACCCTATACCTTATGCTAAAGGACAGGCACTCAAGGATGAGATTGATTATCTCTTAAAAGAGAAAATTATTTCAAAGTCTGAATCTCCCTACAGCTCAAGTGTGGTGCTATTAAGGAAGCCTAGTGGTGAACACAGGTTATGCATTGATTATAGGAAACTAAATGCTATCACTGAATCTCAGGTAGACCCATTACCTGACACCAATCAGTTGTTTGCTACATTGAGTAAGGCTCGGTATTTTTCAAAAGTAGATCTAAGCAAGGGATACTACCAAATACCAGTGAAACCAGAAGTTAGGAAACTGTTAGCCTTTAGTACACCGGATGGACATTACGAGTTCAATGTACTCCCATTTGGTTTAAAGAATGCTCCAAGTATCTTCACCAGAATGATGAGGAAATTGTTGGAACCATTACAAAATCCTCATATCACCAACTTCATGGATGATATTCTGATTGCTACCACTACATTCGAGGAACACGTAGTAGCACTCTCCATGTTGTTAGGTAGATTAAGAGAAACGGGATTGACAGCACGCCCAACTAAGTGTCATATTGGATGTGAGACATTGGAATTTTTAGGTCACACTATCTCTACAGGGCAAATGTCTCCGGACCCAAAGAATGTAGAGAAAATGAGAAAAGCACCAAGACCACAAACTAAGAAGGATGTAAGATCCTTTGTGTCACTGTGCGGGTTTTATCAGAAATATATACCCCATTTTAACTCATTGTGCGCGCCATTAACCGACTTAACCAAAAAAGGTCAGCCGGATAAAATACAATGGACTGTGGAGTGTGAACAGGCTTATACAGAGTTGAAAAATAAGCTGACAAATAAACCTATCCTTGCCCTTCCCGATCTCACACAAGAATTCGTACTAAGAACGGATGCTAGCAATGTAGGCATCGGAGCAACATTACTACAGCGGGCAGACACACCGCCACATATGCTATTACCAGTAGCTTTTGCCAGTAGAAAGTTAAATACAGCTGAGAGAAATTATTCTACCGTTGAACGTGAATGCCTCGCTTTGGTCTGGTCGATCAACAAATTCGCCCCTTTTCTTTACGGGAAACACTTCATTGTGGAAAGTGATCACCAGCCTTTGATGTTTTTAGCAGTGTCTAAAAAATTAAATTCACGACTTTTAAGGTGGAGTTTACTGTTATCTCCATATTCGTTCAATGTGAGATACATACCAGGACGGGACAATCTTGGACCCGATTTTTTAAGTAGGCATCCTATCAAAGGAGATATAGAGAAACAGAAAATTAAGGAGGAACTGCAGCATGTGTTACCAAAAAGTTAACCGTGCAGGCACTGTTTTAAAGAAGAGGGCTCTGTAGCGAGATTTGGTAAACACTTGCTTGGTTGTAGCGCGACACGCCCACGCGACACCCACACACACCAGCGCAAGGTCAGCGCTGCGGTCTTTCTTTGAAGTTGGTAGACAGCGGAAATGTGACTTACGGTTAAAAGCCATACAGTATTACTGAAGAATGAGGAAATAGCTATATAGGAATGTATGGCCGACTTTAAAAGTTTGCATTTACTGGACATTAAATTATTCACTACAGGAGAACGCATGGTTGGAATAATATTAAATAAATATAACTCAACAAAGGAGATAGGCTAGGAATTATATCCAAAAGGATATTATTCAAATATAAATAGTTTTAAAGATAATTAATATTTTTCACCTTCATCACATCGGCTAAAAGTTAGCTAATAATCTTTAAAAATTTATTACACTAACAAGCCTCAACGGAATTGTATAAAACTTATATGTAATGAAAGCCCCATATGGGGAAAAGGAAATGATATATAGGAAGGAAGGAAGGAGATAAGTGTGTGAGTGACAGAAGAGAAAAAACGAGTACAGGAAAAGCACAGATTGTTTCAAATAGCTTCAAAACAGGAGATGAAACTAAAATCTTTTGGGGAATTTGGGAGCTGCTTTCTCGTACGCGCGAGAGACTGAAATATAAGGACAGAGCGGCGCATTGTAAATCACACACCAAATCCAGAAGCCAGAGTGAGAAACTGGAGGACAGCCTCTGCAAGAAAAGTTCTATTTTCACGCTGCATGCAGGGCAGATTAAGTTAAGCCAATACAGTCTCACCGTGAGCTTATTAATCCTAAGAGGGTATGTAAGTTTATTAAAAATATATGTATTACTAATATCATTTTATTTCAGATTTTATTTCTGATTGATTGTAGCAGATATAATAAAAAAGGGAATGACGCTAACCAGAGATAACCTTCACCGGCATTGTCAGGAAGCATAACCATTAATTGGTTAGCCAAATATATTATGGCTAATTCTTGCCTGGAAGCTTACGACATACCAGCAAGTACATAAGTGACTTGACATCCATAAGTGGAAGGCAAAGGTTATATCGTACCCATGTATCATAACATGTGATTTATTCATGTATATTGTTAATTCTGCACCTTATACATTATCTTATCATGCTATCTCTGTAATATACTACCATGATTCATTCATTTACATACAAACACTGAAGACATGGTCGCATCATGAACAGCAGAGGGTGGTGAGATTGTTAGAACAATGGCCACCTATTACTTCTTGTTCCAGGTTTTTATGATCAATGTTTATGATCATTCCTGATCGAGAAACTAAAGACTTGAAGAAGTTGATCCAGCTCACTGAAGCCTAGAGGTCAACCAAACTTCAACACCTTAGTCCCCCGTAGTTATAGGGCGGGCTGAAGGAAAGTCTTCCGTACTCCAGTGTGTCGGAGGAACCTCGAGCAGACGTGGATAAAGTTGAGTTTATATATTTCCATCCAACAAATCCTGTGAGCAGTTCTAAAACGACTTTCTAATGATGAAAACTAGATGGCAAGAGATAATGTGACAAACTTGTTTTATAAATTCAGTGGAAGATAAATCCAAGACTTTTTCTATTAGTTATTTTAATTTGTAACTGTAAATAATCATACATTTTACCATCTTCCAACACCCATTTATCATTACAAGAATATATAGATGTACATAATAAATTGGATAATTGTACTCATTTGACTTGTTAAATTTTTAACTGTTAAATTTTGAGTTACTTTTTCTAATTTAATTATAATATCACATAGGGTTACGATAGCGAAGTAGCATCTTATACTTCTGAAGCCTAAATCTATTGTCCAGCTCAGAGTATTCACAGCTGTAACTCACTTGTGATACCAGTGTACTTCTCGGGCACTGGAACTTCATACTTTCTGGAGAGAGATTCTACTTCTGCTCTACCACTACTATCATACTAGGAAAACCTTTCGCTACAGGAATACGGACAAAAATGACAGTAATTTATCTTTTCCATCGTCTTTTGTTACCTGTCATTGGAACATCCTATACTCATAAAACCAAATACGTTTCCAATTTCTGTCTGTCTGTATGACTAGCTCCGAGTTCATTTCTTTTCTTCCCTCTGTCTAATAGACGTTCAGCGAATGGGATTTTGCGAGACCACTGAACACTGACATAATCTGTTTCCGTGTGAACATGACCTTCCTTCCCCAATTTGCTTTGTCTGTCCATGGTCCGGAAAATTATCCGCACCTGTTGTGAGTTTCGGCCCCGCCTGAACTCACTGGCCACTGCATAGGTAATCCGCCTGTTATGTGCAGTGTAATCGTTGCTGGACTCGGGCTGTTTAATTTCCGTTATGGGTTTACCTGTCGCGGACTTGAATAACCCTCGATAGCTGCAGTCTGTCGGGGTTTTCCGCGCGCGTGTAACCCTAGTTGGCAAATACAGCCGGTCGTTGGCCGAAGAAATGCTAGCATTTTTCTTCTGCCTCTCCACACCTACTCCGCTGTTTCGGCGGGAGCATTGATCAATCTTCAGACCTGTGCCGTCTAAAGGCGGGTCTGGAGCTTTCCTTGCCTTGCCAGTCACAACTCTGGCTTGGTCAACGGAAATGATCAAGTTGTTCTGTAATGGGGAGGCGACTACTTTGCTGTCCATCAGTGGGGTTGAGACCACTGGAATAATGCGATTTGAATGAGAAAACTCTGCTGCCTGAAGCAAAGAGTAATCGATCGCATTCTGGGGTTCTACTAAATCATAACAGATCTCCGTAGCTTCTATCCGTGAAGACAGATAGGTAATATCTGCGAGTTGCAGAGTTTGTTGAGTCGCTTTCCCATTACTAGCATGACGTGAGCCAAGGCTCTCAACAATGGCTCCTTGTACAGTAGTAAGGCAGCTTTTCTCACTGTCTTCTGCCCTGAGAAGTGAGAGAGACTCAAATGGAATACCAGGGATCCCTTCGCCTGGAACCCTGTGTCCACCATAAACGTCAACTTTGCCCTCCCCTGAGGAAGTTACTGGCGTCAGTTGAACTTTGTCCTGCAATGCGAGATCCACTTCCTGGTTGACAGGCCCCGCAGACTTCATGCAAAACACTGGACGGTTTGAGATCCCGTTTGATCGCGAAGTGCCCGAGAGAAAACTCTCGGTGTGTTTTTCCAAAGTTCCTTGGAACGGTTTGGAAAGTTTAACCCTTTTAGCAGGCGACTTATTCTTTTTCACCTTTTAAGCTCAGGGTGATAAGAGGAGCGGCGCCTCCTTTCTACATCGTTGAGTTGGAGGGATACGCCTTGCATATGGTTTTCTTCGCTGTCCCGGCCGGGAATCTGGCGAAATATAACGTGATAGGGTGTGGCTCCCTTTTCTCGACGTCACGTGTCGGTTAGGTGCTGCTCGGTCTGGAGCGTGAGAGGCTCGGGGTTCGCCGCTTGCCAGACGGGAACAATCCGTATTACAATGCTTGTTAGCACCTGTGTCACCTTTGTGCAGTTTCCATGCCTGGGAACGTTTCGTAATTTTTCCCGTGGCTTTAGGTCTGCTGTCCCGACGTAAATTCTTTCCTTTTTCGGGCTTCGGATCCAAGTCCAAAGGAAAGTCAATTTTCTGGAGTTGGGGTTCGGTTTTAGCAGGCAAGTTTTCTTTCATGGGCGCAAGGTTTGCAGGGGCGTTGACCGTTAAGGGCACAGTAGAAGGGGAATTAGAGTGACTACCTTTAGTATCTGTTCCAATCCTCCGAATTTTTAATCCAGTTCATTCATTCTGATTTGGTGTAGCCTGTCCTTTCTTGGCTTTCTCTGTCCCTTTCTTGGCGCTCTATTTCCCATTGCTTGTCCCGTTCTTGTTGCTCCATTTCCAATTTCTTGTCCGTTCTTGTCTTTGCATTTCCCTTTTGCTACTCATCTTCTATCAATATCTTCTACATACTGTCGGGGATTAGAAATGCTTCACTCTCCCCCAGTTTGTTTACAGGACCATGCCAAGATTAAAAGCACGGCTGTCAAACCAATTGTCTACCTCGTATTGATCCTGCAGGCTTACTCAAATTCTAGAAAGGGCTGGATTTCGCTATCCTGGTACTCCATGTACTTTCCTCGAAGGCAATCCTATGCACTTTATCTAGATCGGCCATTATATCAGGGTGAGCAAACACTATAGAAGAATAGAACCTAGAGATCTTAGTTACCTAGTCCACTAGGTGCTGATTAACTTAATAGTCAATAAAATCTAGGCTAGAATGGGAACTTTAAAAACAAGAACGTTTGTAGCTACTCTGATCGACAAGCACAAACCCCCAAAAACTCCAAAAAAATGTAAGTGATGTAAAACTTATTACTACCACTTCACCCCAGTTCTGTCAGTACTAAGCTATTGAGAGGATTGGTTACTATCATCCGAATGAACACCCTCCCTTGGTACAGATGCAAGCTAGTAACTGACTATCTGTAGCTTCTTATCTCAGGTTAAAGAGCTACTCCTGAAAAAATATTAACCCTTAAAAAAAAAAATTTTCTGACTTTTACAACAATAGTCGTCAGATTTGTCAACCAAAACTCAGCAGTGATACCATCAACCTTTACCAGCTGTCTCATGTGTAGCATGAACAATAAATGTAACTTAATTATTATGATTGCTGTGGAGAAAAACGCTGTTCTGACTTCCTCCAAAAGAAAAAGTTCGATATGTCTAGGGGAAAGAAATTCCTATAATCTGCCGAACACTAAACTCTAAGAATGCAAGATGACCAGAATGAAAATAGATATTCCTACATATTAATGCAAACGTGGTTGACATCTGTTGCGAACGGCTGCATAGTAGTTCAAATTCCGCAAATTGAGACCCCATTTGTTGTGGGCGAAAAGTTCCACAATCTCGGACGGGCCAAACATGATTTGTCGTGGTTGAGTTTGAGTGTAGAGTATTTGTCGAGTTGGACAACAGTAGTGAAATCGACAAGGGATAGTGGACTGACAGAGTTATAGATTACACTTTAGATAAGGTGTAAATAGGAGATGGACTTGAGACAACCTGGAAGAAGATTTATTCAAAGGATCTCTCTCTCCAGGCCTCAACTCACTTATGTCTGTCTAAGCATCTCCTGCTCTCACTCTTTTCTCTTATCATACATAGAGATTCTAGTAAAGAGCTAAAAATACAAATATGGATGGAAAGGTCGTGAACAGCGTATTAATAAAGGTGTAAACTTTATTAAAGAAGGAAAAGCATGGAATTAATGCATATCATCACAACAACATAAAATTACATCAATAATCAACTAATCATCAAAAGTCATCAATAATCATATACACCAACAACCACCCTACATACACAGATCACCATTTATAAAACCTGTAGAACACAGAGATATGAAATAACTGAGTGTCAGTCCGTCCGTTTTCGGGACCATATGAAATAGCTCCAGTAAGTGTTTTTTTTCGTATATATCCTCCATCGGTGATGGAATTAACCTGAAAAATAAAATCACTGTATAGGCGCGAAGTATCATTGGTGATTCCTCCCTAATTGCGCGAGGGACTGGTCTGGAATCATTGACTCTATTTATCTCCTGCAGCGGACCACAAGGGGAAATAGCTGGGCGCGAGGTTGGGGGACGCGGTTTAGCGACAGATCCGAATAAAACAAACTGATACGTTGGTGACCGCTAGCCTGTCCATAGATGGCTGCTCATACGTGCGAGGTTTTAAGTATCCAGAAAATACACCAGAAGAAGTCACTTGAGGACAAAAAGTCCCAGGCGCGCTTATCCGGCGCAAGGCTCCGCTTGGCTGTAAATCCTGTTTAAACTGGTTTGGCTGTGGTTTGCTGAGTGCCCCGTTTAGGCACAAAAAAGGCGGGTGATATGGAATTCTGCTATAGGCATGCTGGGCGGGTTTGATATTCTGGAAGCCGCGATGCTCTGGCTGGTAATCCAATAGGCGAGTAGAGAGCTACTACTGCATTTGGCGATTCCAGATTTTGCGTTGGCTCCGTTGCACTGCGTGAGCTTAACTTGGCGTTGACAAAAAGGGGTTTTGATTCAGGAACGGGGTTGACGATTCGTTGCTAGATGTATACAGAAACCCTCTAGATCAAAGAGTATATGACTTTCTTCGCCTGACTGCTCTAGCGATTCGGTCTTCCTGAAACTGAGACCCAAAAAGAGACACCCTTTTACTTCCAGCAAATAATAAATAACACTAACTTTATACAGAAAGTTTCGCTCCACTATGGGATTAAATTTATTGTAGTTATTGCTATGATAGTTTAGGGCTGTCTTTAACCATGTCTCCTGTTCCTTAAAAATATCAATTATCAACACGCGCCCGCATAGACTTAATATCTTTTGCACACCCCCAGGTACCTGTCAGTAAACGTTCTGACAGCAACAATCTACTCCTCTTCTCCCAATCTCAACATACAGGAAACCTAACCTGTAGTTACAGTTAAAAGAATATGCTTATTCATCTTACAACATTAAATGAATTTACATAAACAGATTACAGCATTTGACATTACACAAATAAATCGTATGTCCCCTTTGGAAAATATATTAGCATTCCACAAAATGAGTACAAAGAAAATGCAATGTTCTTGCTATAATAATACAGTTGTGGCTAGATCATAAGATATAATTATATCTATGCCTGGTGACTGCTTTCAGTGAAAGTTATAGACTAGTGCCTAGCCACACAAGTAAGCATAAAATGATCCTCCCTTGCCACTAGAAATATCTATCAAAAAGGAATAAGTGACTATCTCCTATAATCCAGAGTTATTACCTGCATCTCACTATTCAGTTTTAAAGTGAACAATCCACACCTGACATTATCTTACAGAAATGACAGTTAATTTTGCTGACTCTTAACCCAATGGTAAGCATTCGTGGACTGATTCTACGCCTAATATCTGTTATTGTAAGTTTAACATTTAACCCATGATAAACCGTAACAGTTTAAGCACCACTTAAAAGGCCGTAGACAGCGCTACCTTATCACTGAATAAATTACTAGGAGAAGTCCTCAGAAATAAATTCACTTCCCTAACAGATATATATAAAAGCTAACATGAATACTAATTATAATTATAAGATATGTCAACTCACCCCGAAAATGACTAGAACATAGGCAAACACATTCTAGTACTGTGTTAAAGTTTGCCTTATCTCATGATGGTCATCTACGGGCCAGGAAAATTTACGAATGTCTTTGTCTATTAAAACCAGTCTACTCTTATAGATCACAAGGGACGCTCCCCCCGGCCACCTGGCCTGCATATTTCTACAGAAGTTCGGCGAAAGACGTAATCTAGAGTAAGACAAAAGAAATCGTGCGAAAGTTCCCCAGGTAGAGAAATGCATAACATTATGCTCTATCTTGTCTAAGGGGCGAAAACCCAAAGACTGACCGCGATTGTTATCTTCTCCTGAAACAGATCACCCTCGTTACCCAGGCCTCAAAGGGTACCAGCCGCTCGTCATCAAACGTTTTAAAGCGACCAGAGAAATTCCCCTGTTGGGACCACAGATGGTACCCGCCGCTAACGAACCGTTTCTTTCACAGAAACCGTCTTTGGCTCGTTCTAACACTTAAAGCGGACCCGAGAAATGTTTCTCTGGTCGAACGTACCACAGGTGCGTTTAGATAACATTACGTCTAGCGTTAGCTGACCGCAGCTGGCCAGCGTAAACAACCTCGGGTGGGGTTTGAGAGGGTGAGAAAGTTTGGCCACAAAGGTAGAAAAGGAAAGAAAAAGAAATTACAAAATGTCCAGAAAAACAGAACATTTAAAGAAGTAATCAAATTATGGACAAGATGGTAAAATAAATTATCTTTCACGTGACACCCATCGGATATGCTCGCGACACCATGCAACACGGGCTCTGCGATGAGCAGGAGTAAGAGGGATTCTGACTGCAGGACGTCGAGCAGCCAGTCCAAATTCATATAAAGTTTGTCTCAGCTGACATCTTAGAGTGGAACAAGTCACAGTTCGATAGCGCAGTGCTGACAACAAGAGGTACCGGTCATCATGTCTATTGGTGCATCTAGGCGACCTGGCCGGTGGCGATCCTCGACACTTCCTGGGGCCTGAAATCTCTCAAAATTCTTTGGATAGTAGAATGTGACACTGCAAGCCGTCTAGCAACCTCACGAACAGATAAACCACTTTCAACCCACGCTATAGCCCTCATTGTTTGTAAGGTATCAAGACTTCTTCTCGGTTGCATGGTTTTTGCAAGTGATGAAACTACCCTAAGTCTGCTGATTGTAAAACAAATTAAGAGTGAACTCTGTTCACGAAAAGTCGACATTGCACGTGGAATGTCAATCAGCACGATTACTTCACCTGTTTGGTTGTACGGAAGTGTGAAAAAACAGATTAAAAATGAGAATTTATTATCAGCAAACCAAATTGCACGTGATCACAATGGTTGTCGGTGAGTTGTTTTTATGCTTAACGTGCTTAGAGGACTGTCAGAGGAAGATATTGCACCCATTTTACTAAAAACTTCCTTCATTTAATCATTCTATGCGCTTATATAAAAGTGTATTGAAAATAATAGGGTGGCCCTTGACTTTTGACGAGTAGTATATATATACTGTACGTATATATATATATATATATATATATATATATATATATATATATATATATAATATATATATATATATATATATATATATATTATATATATATATATATATATATATATATATATATATATATATATATATATATATATATATAGCGCAGGGCGGTGTGGTGAATGAGTTTATCGTTGTTCATAAGTTACCAAGAAGAACAACGTGGCATGCCCCAAAAACTGAGATACATGGCCAAATTGATTTTATTCTTGTATCCAAAAGATTCAAGTCCAGCATTAATAAAGCCAAGACTAGGACTTTTCCTGGCGCCGACATTGGTAGTGATCACGACATGGTATTGATGACGCTCAAGCTTAAACTCAGAAAGAACTGTAATCAAAACAGATGTTCTCAGTTAAGATTCAATTTAGACAAATTGAAAGATCCAGAAATCGCGGGAATCTTTGAGGCAACTGTTGGAGGAAAATTCGCAGCTCTCAACTTTTTGGAGGATGATATCAACTCAATCACAGAGAACATGAAAGACGTGCTCATTGAATCAGCAACAGAAATACTTGGTAAAAGAAAGAAAATAAACAAACCATGGGTTACAAATGACATTCTGAAGTTATGTGATACACGGCGGGAAATGAAAAAGGTTAAGAAAGAGGTTCCTGAAGCAGCATGGCAATACAGTATGGTGAGTAAAAATATTAGAAAGAAAATGAAACAGGCCAAAGAAAAATGGGCAGCTGATCGATGTGAGTCCATTAATACGGGGCTAATAAAAGGTAACAGCAAGGCAGCTTTTGACACATTAAGAAGACTATCAAAACCCCAACAGCCCAGGGTAACTGTCATAGAAGATAGCAATGGGGCTCTGCTCAATGAAAAAACAGCTGTAATGAGAAGGTGGACAGAATATTGTAAAGAATTATATAACTGTAAACTTGACACTGACTTAGGCATATTAAACAACATTAAGTGCGAAAACAGAGAACTCGGAAATGCAGCAATACTACAGGAAGAAGTGGAAGAGGCTATATGTTCGATGAAAGGAGGGAAGTCACCGGGTGTGGATAATATACCAGCAGAGCTCTTGAAATATGGAGGACCAGATATAGTAAAATCATGACAACAATTTGCCAGAAGATATGGAGTACAAAAAATGGCCAAAAGAATGGACGCAGTCATTAGTAATACCGCTTCCAAAGAAAGGAAATCTAAAAATGTGCAAGAACTACAGAACCATTAGCCTTATTAGTCATCCAAGTAAGGTGATATTAAGGATACTTTTGAACAGAATAAAACAGAAATCAGAAGAAATCTTGTCAGAGGAACAGGCTGGCTTTAGACCAAAAAGAAGTACCTCAGAACAAATCTTCAATATTAGATTACTGATCGAAAAACATCTCCAGCATCAACATGATTTATACCATAACTTCATCGATTTCACAAAAGCCTTCGATCGAGTCTGGCATGAAGGCTTATGGCAAATAATGAGAAAATTCAATTTTGATACCAACATCATAGATATCATTGAAGCACTATACAAGGACGCAAGCAGTGCTGTTTTTGCAAGCAACGACATTGGAGAATTTTTCAAAACAACTGTAGGAGTTCGCCAGGGATGTATCCTGTCACCAGTGCTCTTTAATATATATCTAGAACATATTATGCAGGAGGCTCTCTACGATTATAAATCAACCATATCGATTGGAGGCCGACCTCTGTGTAATCTACGTTTTGCTGATGATATTGATCTGATAGCTGGAACAGAATCAGAACTTCAAGACCTTACCTCTAGACTGGAGAAAGTAACAAGAACATATGGGATGGAAATTAATATAGAAAAAAGCAAGATATTGGTGAATAGCCATAAGAAAAATGTTCCGACCAACATTACGTTAAATGGGCAAACGTTAGAAGAAGTTAACACCTTTAAATATCTTGGGTCCACTATATGTAGTGATGGAAGATCAAATAAAGAAATCAAGACAAGACTTGAGATGGACTCAGCTGCCATGACAAGGTTGAATGTGATCTGGAAAAGTAACATCAGTTTTCCTGTGAAGATCAAATTATACAAATCACTTGTATTATCTATTCTCTTGTATGGGTGTGAGGGCTGGACACTCACTGCAGATACGGAGCGAAGGATTCAGGCTTTCGAGCATAAATGTTATAGAAGAATTTTGCACATTTGCTATAAAGAGCACAAAACAAATGTCTATGTTAGAGAGAAGATAAACACCTATGCAGGCCACCAAGAACCACTTTTGTCAATAGTGAAACGTCGAAAGCTTGCCTCGTTTGGGCATGTAACTCGTCATGACTCCCTTTCGAAAACGATCCTCCAGGGAACAGTCGAAGGTAAACGGAGAAGAGGAAGGCAAAGAAAATCCTGGGCTGATAACATCAAAGAATGGGCAGGACACGGTTTCTCCACACTTGTACGCATTGCTGAGAATAGAGAGCAGTGGAGGACCCTGTCTGCTGATGCTTCCACCATGGCACCCCTACGACCCATGACGGGTTATGGGTTGAGATGATGATATATATATATATATATCTATATATATATATATATATAAATATATAATATATATATATATATCATTCTTCTTCTTCTTCTTTGATCCATAACCACCAACCGTCAAAGCAGTCAGCGGCCATCACGCCTGGTGGCGTCTTGTAGGGCAGCAACAAATTGATTCCACTTTGCTCGGTCGGCATCCATCCTTCGTACAGTGCCCCAACTGTGGTTCATTCTTTGCATCTCAGCTTCCACAGTTCTCCGCCAAGTTGTTTTTGGTCAGCCTCTCTTTCGCTTTCCCTCGGGGGTCCATAGCATAGCTGTTCTTGTGATGGTATCAGGGTCCCTTCTGAGGACGTGGCCAACCCAACTCCACTCATATATATATATATATATATATATATATATATATATATATATATATATATATATATATATATATATATATATATATATATATATATATATATATATATATATATATATATATATATATATATATGGGTGGATGGACATTAAAAAATATATAGAAAATAGGGCAATCATCTTATCTAGGACAAAAGATAAAGAAAATAGCCAACGCTGCGGCCACAAGGCCTTCGTCAAGGACAGGTAAGTAAGCGAGATCTAAATTGGTAACATGAGACAATAAATACAAGTTGGTACTACCCGTAAGATCAGCTAGGACATAGCGTAGCCTATTAGGTCGATCAGAGATCGTGCCATGAAAAAAAGCTGCCACTTCCGGGTGTAAAAGGTAGGGAAAAAGAAATCGAAAGAAAACGGAAATTGGCGAAAGAGGATTAGAGCCAAACAGGATAAAGAGATCGAGACAAAAGAGAAGAGAGAGACGGTGTAGTCAAAAAAAAAATTGGTAGGTGGAGGAAGATTACATTAGATAGGGTAAATGAATATGAAAAAGAATCGGAAAAGTTGATTCGTCTTACTATGACAATAGATAAAGCTATATCCCAGGACTTCTGTGTTCTTCTTATTCAGGACTTCTCCACACCACAACGTAAGCACTACGGGGCCAGCTGTACTAAAAGTGCCAAAGCCTTAGCTAAGTGTTAGTTTTCACAGGGTGCTCATGACACGGCGGTTTGCAAGCGACACTTTAGTTTTTCCTGACCGCGCTATTTATAGCTATCGTGACAGGGGTCACGTGGTCAACTTCCTAACGGGAAAAAAATGTGGCGGTGTTTACTTTTGATAGGGCTTAATTAATGCTTCTAGGCTACTTTATTGTTATAAATACCGGCTTTAATTTTGCGTTAAGCTAGACTAGAAATGTTAGAGTAAATTTTAGAACAAGAACAAACATTTTATCACAATCAGAACAGAAGATATAATAGTCTGAAATAGTGTAAAATTTACGTTTTTTTAAATATTTTGTTATGGTTTGTTTCTTATGCAATTTACACTAAAACGATCACAATTAACATGCATAACAAATAACAGAAATCAAAAGTAGAAAACATGCAGAAAATGGATATCATAATTTTGTTTTGGATTCATGCGTCAAACATTAATTATTGAAACATTAAATTGCAAGTCCACATTTATTACCTTAAAATAACACACCCTATTGTCCCCAAAACATGAGAGCTAACAATTATCTCTCAATCATACATCACGATGGTCATGTAAAAATGAGTATGGTCATGAGTAAAACGAAATGTTCAATTTAATAAATAAAACGTACACCTATTAAATGATTTCCACACTCTGATAATTCTGTCACTCTCACGCAACAACTGCCATAATTTGCTCTAGCCCCAAAATTTCGCTCAATGATCATTCACACTTCCTTTTTTGATAGGAGGAATCTGTACATTTACAGATGGAGAAATTTGTAACACATGAGTTTCCATTATACATTTTAATTAATTCTAACTCTTCTTTCAATGAATGCTTTCTTGCAAATTTCCTGACAAGACGTTTCTGAACAGCGTTGTAGTTCATGTGCTTGCTGCAGGTCTAGTGAGCCAGTTGATGTTCCAACAATATGTTTCCTAACAGTATGGAGAAATAGAGATCACTTACGTTTTTTTTTTTTTTCAGGTGACTGATGTTTCTCTTCTATGTTTAATTAGTTTTTGTAGTACAATAGGCTGTCCTCTGGTTTTGCATTTTATGATATTATTTTGTGCTGTTTCCAGGTTTGTTTTTTCTTCTAACAATAGATGTAAATAGGGTTTCTTCCTCTTGTGTTAGTGGTTGTGAAGGTGGCTTAGCAAGTAAATGTTGTACTGTCATTATTTAAGATTTGCGAGTATCGGGAATGCGTTTACAGTGACTGTAATGTTATAAAATCTGGTGACAATATGCTTGTTCTTGTAATGCCAAACTCACAAAACTGACTACCACACATTCTCAAGATATGTGTCGTATTTTGAATCTGTATAAACAACACGGTCATATTTACCGCGCTCAATCTAGGATAAATGGTCCAAATATAATAGCCAATCAGGACGCTCCTTTTCTAGTGTCTATAAAGAAACATTTTATGTTGAGCAGAAAGGGTCTATTCTGTGTTTTTGGAGGGAAGGAGTTATTTTATTTCTTAAAGAATAGCGATATAGACAAGGAAATGCCTAACTATTATAACATCTGATATATTACTTAATGATTAGGTACAAAGACGGCCTCTATAAAGTAATTCATTATAAGAGAAAAAATGGTTTTAGTGATATCTCTACATCAGGGTGGTTCCCGATTTAATTACTTAAAAATTGCAAAGATTTAAATGCCATGTAATAACTAAACAATAAAGATATAGAAAGGTAGAGATAAATTAGCAATTTAAATATCACTTTAAATAATTAAAATCGGCCCAGTAACAAGATAAATATTGAATATTTAAACTTAATCACATTATACGGGCAGGCTGAAAAACGTTTAAAGTTAGATTCTTAAAAATATATTTGGACCGTACTTCCGATTGGTCGGATGCGGCTCTATATATAGAACGGGGACTTAGGAAGTTCCGCCACTATTATTTTAAAATTATACCAAGCTGAATGAATCTAGCACACTGTAACTGCAAAGTCTTTTGCCGCTGTGACCTGAAAGCAGATCTAGATTCCTTTGAAGGCCTGTTCAGCTTGTGTGTATTATTGCCTGAGGGTAAGAAAGATATATATATATATATATATATATATATATATATATATATATATATATATTTGTATATATATATATATATATATATATATATATATATATATATATATATATATATATATATATATATATATATAACTATAATATATATATATATATATATATATATATATATATATATATATATATATATATAATATATAATATATATATATATATATATATATATTATATATATATATATATATATATATTTATATTTATATATATATATATATATATATTGTTAATTATTTGCCTGTGTATACCCACCTATGTGTTCGGTGGTGTGTAGAAAGTGAAACTATAGAACGAGTGTGCTAGACTTGCCTCCAAACGTGTGTAGTGTTAAAGACGAAAGCCAGCTTTACAAAAATGTGTAGAATTGTTGCTAAATTATGGCACAAATTACGACAGTAAGTTTGAATAAGGTAGGTGAATGAGTATTTTCTCCTGGAATTATACACTGTTCACGAACATAGGATAGGAGTACAGGAATTGTTGACATGAAATAATCAAGTAGTCACTTACTATTGTGTACTTAACCAATTCATTGTATGGAGGCCAATCATGGGCTAAGGATTCTATCATAGGATATTTACAGAAAAGAATAATCACATGGAACTGGCTGTAGGAAAAATGAGTTATATGTCCTGTGCAAACTGTTAGCACAATAACTGATGAATGGTAAGATGTGGTGTTGTGTGTGGGTGAGTGGATTGGTGCAGGAACCTACATGGAATGCGGTTATCCTTTATTCCAGATTCTGTCTCGATATTACCAAGTAAGCTCAAGCTCATCTACAGAGATAAGTGGACTCTAGGTTCCACTGTACAGCAAATCCAGGCATTATTAACTTTATAAAACAACAATAAATCAGAAACATTTTATGACGATATATAAAGCACGTGTGTAATAAAGTGACTCCTACAGTCCAGAGATAGTGATTATAATATTAGTAAAGAAAGAAAGTGACATTATTTCATTAACTTGATCATATTATTTCTTATGGAAAAGTTGACTCCATATTATTTATTTACTGTTGTACATACCATTTGTTTTATTTTAGAATTCCGGACCGAAAAAATAATACGGTAGAGGACAAATAAATTGTACATAATTTCAGTCAGTCTTGCTTAATAATTTTTATTAAGTTAGGATTCTGTATTGAGATTTATTACATATATTATTCAAATTTACCCCTAGATAACTAGTCATTAATACAACAGTATAACCATTAATCTTTGTGGGATCAGGAGAGGTAGCAGATAGATCTTTAGGACCTAACACTATCATCATTCCTGATTTTACACACACATCAGCTGATTTTCCCCGCCGAAACTAGCAGTTGGCGTTTACAGTGCACAGGAAGATTTATTACCCTGTGTCAGAATTCCCTCCACCGAAACGAAAAGAGCGCTCTGGTATAGGGTACAAACATTCATATGAATTATCGCAGGCGCGCGTACAACGTAATCAAACACTTAGAACGTAAATGTTACCTACATTGCTTCTCTTTCATTATGCACAATTACTCATTGTTCTCCTCCCTTCCCGTTAACATGTTCCGCACTTGGACGAAAGAGATGGCCCTGAGACTCCTTGAACTGATCAGTCGGGACGACCATCGTTTCCTCAATGGTCAGGCAGTTAAGTTTTCTCACATCGACTTGCAAAAAAGGCATATCGAGCAACTGAAATTGACGGACTTTTGCTCCGAGTGTAATAAGTATTAAGATATTACAAAGGAATATCAAGATAAATTAAACAGAACGGATTAGAATAAAGCAAGTAACCAAGAGATGAAAGATGAAATAGATTTCTCTCACAACAAGCAGGTTATCGTTTAGAACAGCCCCTCGTTGACACAACTGAAAAATAAAGATTGACAAATGAATTTCGATATTCGAAGGTCAGCTTTTTCCCCACGACAATTATGTTTTTATATTATTTTATATCATCAAACTCTATCTACTCTATGAGCTAAGATGTGGTACATATATATTTAAAGGCCACCTTCTGCGCCCACTTGAATATTGTTAGTTTTTTCGTGTGGCCACTTTTACACTAAATGAAACAAACATTTTTTGCGTATAAGACTTTACAACGTATTAAAATAATTTTCACCCAATTTAGAAAGATATTATATACATTATAAGATATTTTCTTACAAATATGAATGATTGCTGATTGTTACATGACATCATCTGTGGCTAAAAAAGTGGCTTCTTGTCTTGTCTTATTTCTGCTTCTCATAACATGATAATAAAATTTAATCTTTTATGGTTGTTCACAATTTAAATTTGTAGCCAGAATATGCACCACGGGCCGCTCCGCAGATGAATATAGAAAGCAGGGTACTGGCACAAACCTCTACATTCAGAATAGTACCAGCCCGGAGTCAAGTGATTTAATACCTTTACTTAAATCTGACATCAAGACTACAAAGTGGAAGGAGGGGGGATGCCTCCCCACAATGGGTAAGATAAAGAATAAGATGAAGTTGAGAGTCAATGAAGAGCTGGTGCGTATTATAATATAATAACGTGTGGCTGAGTCCGGTAATGTACATATTAATGTAGTTACTTATATCTGAATGTGATGACATGTATAAGATTGCGATTTTGGCGGGACCCGTGGTTGTTTCTGACGGAGGAATACCCCAACCAATACCAATAATGATGATTCGTAAATAACAATGGCACGAATCAAACAGTTAATTAATGACAAACGTTTGGAAGACGATCCAGCAATTTCATGAAAAACAATAGAATTCAACAGTTGACAACTGTGTTCAGTTTGTTTTCTTGACTTTCCACGCAATCAGATTCATTCACTTGTGATAGGATCTCGATATGTAATCGACAGCATCGCAAAATAATACGATTATCCATATTCATATCCAATATAAATTCATTAATATTCTGGTTGCACACAGTTCCTTCCCTTAAAAGAATTATGTCAATTTTCTCAAAAAATAACCGCCATCCCATAAATTTGAATATATCACCTCCTCTTTACTTCTTCCTAGGGTCTTTGAATAAAATGTATGTCTCCGGCAGCGTCAATCGTAAATTAGACAGCTCTAAGTTCCCCCCCCCCCCCCCCCACCCCCAATCACGTGTTTTTGCTACGGCTACTCATAGGTGATCGTAAATCCGTTCATGCTGAAAGCGGCTGTCTTATATATGTGTTTGAGTCTGGGAAAAGCGGACACAAGTGAATCGTAATGACTTTTCCTGTCACGTGTCCGCCGCCCGTCTCCCTGAGCCCTGTTGGGACCGGGACACCGGTGAGTATACCTTCCGCTACTTCCCTGGTACCCAGCGCTAGACTTCTTTCATCTCGTGTTGAAGGGGTACTCTTCCTATTCCCCTAGGTCTTTGTCCCCTGTCCTCGCCGCGTCGTCGACAAAGTGCTGCGCCAGATGTTCAGCGACTGTTACGCACAAATAATTACTTTTTCCAAAGTCTTTGTATGATCATTTTTCGTATGTATGATCATTTTTTGACTGAAATGTGTATTATGTTTTTTACAGTCAAAGGGACATAACCCGAGATATTGAGACTACAATTTTTTAGGAGTTTGCCTTCTCTTGTATAGAGACACGTTCGGTCTATAATTTCTTGAACGAAGCGTGACCATATCTCCTTATTTGGTAGTATCAGTCAACTGTTGTAGATGTCTGAAACCTGTCTTAACGCTTCTGTTCATGACCATAAAAGGCGCGCCTGTGTAAGACTTTTATCTCGAATGTTCTTAGAATCGTCTTATGTGAGCGGCGACTCAAGTAGTGGAGTTCTGCGCATGTCAAAACTGGTAGTTCGTTTGGTGTGTTCCGCCCAGCTCGGGGAGTTTAGAAATGGTCTGAGTAGCGAGCGGACGCTCCCTGCGTCTTGTGATTTTCTGAGGGAAATACGTTGTCTTTGTGAGTTAGTTAGCTAACTAGACTATTTCCCAGTATTATTCAAGCCTGCCTGGAGGCATATGTTCGTGGTTGATTTCCGAAGAAAGGTAATTCCTCTTGTATCGAACTTTTTGCTATCCATCTAGAAGTTCGTCATTTTGTCGCTCCTTGCTCGCCTGTGTGATTCAAAATGGAGAGGTACTTTGACTAGGATTTTCGCCACCGGTATCTTTATACCTGAACTAGTTATATATATATATGGGTCGCTCTAGACCAACAAGACTATTGTCTGTGTTCCAAGATTCGTTATATCAGAGATCACGTCCAAGTCAGATGGTTAGACTTAGGAAGGTTATAAGGGTCGGTTTGACCTGTATTCCATGTATGCTATTCACGTGCAGACAGTAAACGGACTTATTGTATACATCTGATCTGCTAGCATCAGGAAGGGAGCATTTATTATTGTCTATGAACATTGATGATCTGCAGCTGACACTGTTGCAGAATGTTATATGTATGAACCTTAGGCACCCAGATCTGTGCTATATATATATATATATTATATATATATATATATATAATATATATATATATATATATATATATATATATATATATATATATATATATATATATATATATATATATATATATATATATATATATATATTATTTATACAGCTTCATGAACCAGAACTTTATGATATCGAATATACAGAAGCTATCTGTTTACAATACAACTATTGAGTATTGAATCCTACATGACTATCAGCTAATATGATTTTGAATGCTGCATTCGTTAAACTATGCTGGTGATGACATAAATATCATGACTGTTTTGTGGCGTGCAATAAATGGTATAAACCTAAAGCGAAGTTACCATTTCTATGACTCTACACGTCATGTTGCCTGTGTTGTACCCTGTGAACTATTCTACTGCAACACACACAGCAACATCCTAAATCAGAGAAGACACCTACATCTTGCACTTTAATACCAGGTGTCGATAGGGGTGGCAAGTGGTCGTCAATCTTATAACGGAGCTAACGTACCTGGCATTTTTTGGCGCACCATTATTATTTTGGTTAAATCCACCCTTATCAGCGACCTTGGCTATATAATCTGGACTCAAGCAGCATTCGTTGCTAGTTACTTTAAATCGGCTAAGGATCTTCTACCTGCAGAGTGGAACTTGTGCCCTTAAGCCTGATACCAGATACATTTTAGAAAGGAAAATTTCTTATAATTTCAGTAAGCACAAATAGTTATAAAATAACCACGCTAGCCTTAAACTTATAAATAAACCCGAATTTATTTTTTTAAAATAGTTAATTTTTCTAGGACGGTGTTTTAATACTATTATTTTTCCCACCAGTCAAATAATTATGTGTTAATTCTTTTTTTTACAGAACGGTGTGTAGTTGCGTTGATTAATATGAGTTTCTTTCAGTAGTTAACTATCAGTATAAGATATATATAATGATACAAAGATATTGATTATAATAATTACTTTACCATCTTCCATTGTAAACATTGAGGGGCATTTTACTTTTGTTTTAGTTCAATGGTAAACACAAATGTTGGGTAGTTTCTGTGGAAAGTAATGTATTTCTTAGAGTAAATACTATATATATATATATATATATATATATATATATATATATATATATATATATATATATATAAGTATATATATATATATATATATATATATATATATATATATATATATATATGAGGAGTGTTCAAAAAAAACCCGCCCGTGCTGCGCGAAGTAGACATTTTTAGGAGGAGCATGATGACGTCACATCTGACGTATTAAGCACATACGAATGTACAAGTGTGTAAGTGTTCATTCTCCTAGTATTCATTGTTTGTGCTGCAGACCGTTAAATAATGGCCGGTGTGATACGGAATCCGTCCAAGGTCGATGAGCGAGCGCTGATCCAGTTCCTAACAGCCGAAGGATGTCGACACCTCGACATTCATCGCCGAATGAAAGCAGTGTATGGTGACAAAAGTGTGTCTAAGACTACAGTGAAAGACTGGGCACGAATGTTTCGAGAAGGACGTCAGTTAACAAAAGATCTTCCGCGGCCAGGTCAGGTGCGTATTGTTGCGACAGAAGAAGCCATCGCCATAAGGAAAAACGCATGGGGTGGAGTTTGAACCACCTGCTGAGTTACGAAGAGGAGAGTGATGCATTTCTGTTGCGCATAGTGGCAGGCGATGAGTCGTGGTGCCACCACTTTGAGCCGTGCAGCAAAACAGCGAGCATGCAATGGAAACATCCCGTATCACCAAAACCCAAAAAATTCAAGTCACAGATTTCCACCGGTAAGGTTATGCTGACCGCATTTTTTGACCATGAAGGGCTTCAACTGGTTGACTTTAAAGAGCCTGGCTTGAACATCAATGCTATCCGCTACAAAGACACACTAGACAACCTGCATACAGACATCAAGAATAAACGACCCGGCGTGCTTTCGCGTGGTGTGATTCTGTTGCACGACAATGCTCGTTCACATGTTGCGAACATTGTGCAGGAAGCGTTAGCAAGGAAAAGGTGGGAAGTTCTGCCACACCCAGCCTACAGCCCCGATCTGTCACCATGTGACTTTCATGTGTTCGGACCCTTAAAAAAAATCTCTAAAGGGACAACAATTCGGCTCCGATGCAGACGTCAGGGCCTCGGTGACCAAATGGTTCAATAAGCAACCAAAGTCATTTTTCTCGGACGGCATCCGCCGTCTACCCATGCAGTGGGATGCGTGTCTGAATGCCTATGATGACTATTTCTAAAGAACCCCAGTGAGTACTTGCTTCATAACAATTGCTGTAATATATATATATACATACATATATATATATACATATATATATACATATATATACATATTTATTTATATTTATATTTATAAGGCCACAGGAACCAAGCCAACAGGACAGCATGGCGCTCTCTCTGACTAATCTCTACACCCCAAGGTAGAAGAGGAACGACTAAGTCTGTATGTGTAGATATGACTTCTCAAAAAAGGATGATAGTTGTTTGCCTGCCATAAAAGAAAGGCTGTATATATTTAATTTGTTTCTTATCGAAGCACATCTGATAACTCAGCTTTCGTTTCAGGAATACATTACTATTATGACCCCAGTGTGGATATGGACTGCGATACAATATTCCCTGTTGTTCTTCTCTATAATGACGGACAGCTGAACGCCTTCGTCTGGTCGTTTCTTGCAAATCTACCCTCCGAACGTTACGAGCATCCCACTTCAGATCTTTTCCCGGTACATGATATATGTGTGTTAAAATATTCAGCAGCATAATCCTGAACATGAACCCAACAAACAACAAACTCATACAGCGTAAATGAGGGCTGTTACCACAGATGTAGACTGCAACACGACGAAATGAAATGCACAACACAAAAGTGTGGCCTACCACGCCACTATCTTGAATACATACATACATACATAATACATATATACATACATACATACATACATATCAGAATCTTTATTCTCCATAAAATACATTAATATGTACAGACATGATATAATAGATACAACATGGCATATAGGAGAATCATTAGAATTTACATAAAGTGTTGAAGACGTCTCAAGTAGTTATATGTGGGTGTTTTTACATCGAACCTTTGTGTTACACATACATAAAATTTTTTAAGCTTTCTAAAAGACATTGGCATATAATGATATGATATAACCTGCCAAAAAATTAGAATTATTGAAATTTACAAAATGTGTGTGGAATACCATTCAAGTTGAGCAATATATTTGTTTTTACATGGGGGTTTTATCAGAATTTATGTTTGCCATAAAAAAAACTTTGACAGCTAGTATAGTGAGGTATTAAATATAGCATCAAATACAATAGTCGTTTGGTATAGTAGACAGAGCACAATTGAGATTAGACGGTGGGGAAAACATTTCAGCAATTTAACATGGGTGTTTTTTACATCGAAGTTTCCATATTCTGTAAGAACCTATAATTGCACTGATACTGACATATTTACATAAAACCTTTGCTTCAAATTTCCGCAACCCTAGCGACATTAATCCACTCACACACTTTGCATGCACATGACCCAAACTACCAATTATCAGTACGATTAGATGCGTACGATAGCCTAGTTCGTTAATTTCTGCAGCCAATGGATAGTACTTATCAAATTTATGTTGGTAACATTTATCTAAATGGGCGTCATATGGTATTGCTGCCTCTACTATAAAAGCTGTTTTGTTCTGTCGATTGATTATCGTTAAATCAGGTTTTACGGCATGTGTCTTAAATGAGGTGTTACTGCTGCCGAAGAGTGATGGTTTAACTATTATCTCTTTATTTATTGTTATGTCACTCTTATTATTGTATGAGGATTTCAGTTTCTCATAAATAATGTCTACAGCTCTATTGTGCCTTTGTTGGTATAATGTTTGAAATTTGGTACATCCATTCAATAAATGTGACACTGTTTCGTATGGGTGGTTACATATTTTGCACATTTTCGTGTATGTCTGTGGGTAATATAGATGTAAAAGACTTTCGCATTCCAGCAACTGTAACCTCGATCTCACAGCAAATAAAAGTATTTTATCACTTAATTTAAAATTAGATAGAAAACTAGATGACAATGAATGGTTTACACATTTCATTTCGCGCACTATTCTCCCTTGTGATGATTTACTTTTTAGTTCACTTAGAATTAGGTTAAGTTTATGTGATTTAAATCCAGAATAAAAAGCATTTGCTGACTTGTATGTTAGACTCACATCTTCATCTACATCTAAATGTACAGTGTAATGGCCACTGTCATCCACTTTCACACTCACTCCTTCACGCGCGCATTCTTCATTCAGTTCTACCCAAAATGATTTTGGCCAATTCACCTTCGATCTTTTAGCTAGATGGTTTGTTTCGTTTAAAAAATCGTAACTTGCAAAGTTATTCCTATCATCATCTACTTGGTCTATTTTACGTTTTTTTCATATGTCTATCTAACGAGTTTATCGCTGCAGTTTTTACAAGACTATCATCACAATTGAGCATACTGACAAGGAATGAAATATGTCGAGAGTGGTATAATATGAAGGGGTTTGGTATGCCAAGGCCACCCTTCGACCTGGGACAAAAGAAATAGCTCCTTGTGGATGATTCATTTAGCGCTAGCCATGTTCTAACGTGGTGTACAATTTCATCTTCAATTTCTTTAAGTTGTTTTTCTGTGAAGTGTATGTTAGAAAAATAAAACATGAGAGGACCGAAACACATCGGGTTAATTAATGAGATCTTTGCTGATGTTGGTAGTGGGGCACAGCTTAATTTGGTTAAATTTGATCTAAATTCTAATATAAGGCTGCTTGCTTGAAACTGGTCCGATGTATTATCAATTGTAATGTCATGTTCTAGGTATCTGTAGGAACGCCCTCGATCAGAAGAGGGGATTTCATGACCTTGGATATTAATGTCCACCTTACGAGTGTTGACCCAATTGTTTCCGCTTCGCTGACCGCTGACATACATACATACATACATACATACATACATACATACATACATACATACATACATACATACATACATACATACATACATACATACATACATACATACATACATACATACATACATACATACATACATACATACATACATACATACATACATACATACATACATACATACACACACATGCACATGTACACACATACACACACATACATATCAGAATCTTTATTCTCCATAAAATACATTAATATGTACAGACATGATATAATCGATACAACATGGCATATAGGAGAATCATTACAATTTATATAAAGTGTTGAAGACGTCTCAAGTAGTTCTATATGGGTGTTTTTACATCTAATCTTTGTGTTACACACACATAACAATCTTTAAGCTTCCTAAAAGACATTGGCATATAATGATATGATATGATGTACCTGCCAAAAATGAGTATTATTGAAATTTACAAAATGTGTGTGGAATAACATTCAAGTAGAATAATATGAGTGTTTTTACATGGGGGTGTTATCAGAATTTTTACGAATTTTTCGTATTTGCCATAAAAAGCTTTGACAGCTAATGGAGTGAGATATTAAAAATAGCTTTAAATACAATAGTCGTTTGGTAAAGTAGACAGAGGAGCACAGTTGAGATGAGACTGTGTGGAAAACATCTCCAACAATTTACAATGGGTGTTTTTTACATCGAAGTTTCCATATTCTGTAAGAACCTGTAATTGCACTAATGCTGACATATTTACATAGAACTTTGACTTCAAGTGTCCGCAATCCTAGCGACATTAATCCACTCACACACTTTGCATGCACATGACCCAAACTATTAATTATCAGTACGATTACATGCGTACAATAGCCTAGTCCGTTAATTTCTGCAGTCAATGGATAGTATTTATCAAATTTATGTTGGTAACATTTATCTAAATGGGCGTCATATGGTATTGCTGGCTCCACTATAAAAGCTGTTTTGTTCTGTCGATTAACTAATTACACAGCCCTACAAAAAAAAAAAAAAAAAAAAAAATTTTGGTGCCAAACATTTTACTCTTGATTGTACATAAATGAGGCCTGCTCAATCTAAATATCACATTTACTTGTCTGTAGCAGCTCTAGTTTTTGAGATACAGACATTTTTGTATTTCATTAATACAGGGTGACCCAAAAAAAAAAAACAGGCCCGCGCGCGCACTTATTGTGCGCGCGTGGGCCCGTTTTTTTTTTTTGGGTTACCCTGTATTATTACAATATTTTCTATATAAGGCTATGTAAAAAAAAATATTGCTGTCTAGTCCTTTACAAAAGAAAACTGCTTGTTTACTCTCAGTTTCAGTTATCCAAGAATCTTCCCAGAATTGCCTTTTTTAGATTTTAAGCCACTGCATGCATGTTAGTATGCTACTTATTTTATTACACTTCTAACAGAGAATGGCATCATCTTCAAGAAGAGCATGTTTTCTTTCACCGCATTTATTTTGTTATATTTGTGGAGAGTACACTTTCAAAGAAGAACATAGGAAGCATATTACTGTTTTTGTGAAAAAGGCATACTTTGCTTACTTTAAAGTAAAACTAGGTGACCAGGACAAGTCTTGGGCTCCTCATATTGTTTGCAAAACATGTGTTGAACACCTGGGACAGTGGACTTGTGGGAAAAGAAAATGTTTAAAATTTGGAATTCCAATGGTTTGGAGAGAGCCCAAGAACCACTATGATGACTGTTATTTCTGTGTTGTGAATATTAAGGGAATTAATGGAAAAAAATCACAAAAAGTGAAAATATCCAGATTTAGATTCTGCTAGGCGACCTGTTCCACACGGAGATGACATACCAATTCCAACTTTCAGTCAGATTTCGGATTCCCTGCTAGAAGATGAGACAGCAGTGGCATGTGGAACGACAAGTGACAGTGATAGTGATTTCGAAGATGATTTTTCAGATGCTCAACGCTTCGACCAGCTTGAACTAAATGATCTAATCCGAGATCTATATCTCTCCAAGGAATCTTCAGAACTTTTGGCTTCAAGATTGAAAGAAAAAAAATTACTGACTGCTGAAACAAAGGTTACATTTTATCGCAGCAGAGAGCAAGGTTTTAGTCCATTCTTTTGTAAAGAAAACAACCTTTTGTTTTGTACTAATGTAGGAGGTCTTGTTAACAAAATGGGTGTAAGTTATACACCAGATGTGTCGACTTTTCATTGACAGCTCTAAAAGAAGTTTGAAGGGTGTTCTCTTATACAATGGTAACAAATATGGCTCAATTCTAATTGCTCATTCTACTACAATGAAGGAGGAGTATGCTACAATAAGCACAGTTCTAGAAAAATTGAAGTATTTAGAACATAACTAGATGGTTTGTGTAGATCTTAAAATGATGAACTTCTTGCTTGGCCAGCAAATGGGATTCACCAAATATTCATGCTTTATATGTTTGTGGGATAGCAGGGCAAAAGATATGCACTGGACAAAGAAACAGTGGCCGTTGAGGGATGAATTTAAAGTTGGAGAAAAAAATATTGTCAATAAGCCTCTCATTGATCGAAAAAGAGTTCTACTGCCACCATTACATATAAAGTTTGGCTTGATGAAGCAGTTTGTTAAGGCACTGAACAAAGATGGTACCTGTTTTATTTTCTTATGCAGAAAGTTTCCAGAATTGAGCATAGACAAACTTAAAGCTGGAATTTTTGATGGACCTCAAATTAGAAAGTTAATAAACGATCTAAATTTTATTGATTCCATGAACAAAAAAGAGTCCACAGCCTGGTCATCATTTGTTTTAGTTGTGCAAAACTTTCTGGGTAACTTTAAAGCAGACAATTATTCTGAATTAGTTGGAAACATGCTGTCGAGTTTTTGTGAACTTGGATGCAACATGAGCATAAAATTGCACTACCTCTATAACCATTTACATTTATTTCCGGAGAATCTTGGCGACTTTAGTGAGGAGCAAGGTGAAAGATTTCACCAAGATGTCGCGAAATGGTTTTTTGTTTAGAGGGAGAAAGTGTAAGTATGACAGACTTGATGGAAGAATAAAAGATAATCTCTAGAGGAAACTCTTCCAGACTGCAAGTTGAATGCACAGTCTCTCCTCGGGAATTAGTCCACTCAAAAAAACTTTCTGAGAGAATTCTGGTGAAACTAAACAGGATATTTTCTGGACGATAAATTCTTCCTCGGGAATCCTACAAAAGGACTGTGTAAAGCACATAAGGTTGAGAAAGAGATTTGGTGTCCAGCCACATTTAAAATATCCCGACCCAATAGAAGTTAATTGAATTATGGCTGAGCCCCCAGGGTGTAGATTATATTTAAAACAAAATACAACCCAAATAAAGTTAACAAGAAAAATAACAACAGACTCTGTTATGTAAAGTTGGATAAAAGGGTATAGAATCTTACATTTCTTATTATACATATAAATATGAGAAAAAGAGTTAAGCTCTACTGTTTAAAAAAAACAACTAGTTTGGTCATCACTTGGACCAGAAATCTTTTCTATGGTAGTATTGCTGGTAGGTGTTAATACTCATCTCCTCAAGGACTGTAGTAGCTGCGGAGATGATTTTGGTTCGGACTCTCTTGGGTTGGTCTGTCCCAGCAGGTTGGTCTCATAACAGTTAATGGGTTCAGAGGGTGTCAGAGTTTGCTTCCCTGGACTCAGTGCACATCACAGATAAGGATGGGGTAAGTCACCTCTGCTGAATGCCTCTTCTGTTTATGGGATGTTTGGTATGGTTACTGGGTGATAGGATATGGTTGGGTATGATAACCTATTCGATAGGGTATGGTGGGTAAGGGTAATCTTTGGTACCGTGGACTCGTACCCTGGTTTGTACCCTGGACCTGGTTTAGGTATCTGGTAACCGCAACCTGGGTTTGGATTCGCTCAACTGAATTCACTAAGGATATTTTTTACAACAGTAATGCCCACTTTAGGGCCCATAAACTCACGTCTGCTTCGAACGATGGTTAGAGGTCTAATGCTTAAAATTCCCTCCAAAATTCCAGCTGGCTGTTCCGGGCAGGGATGGGGGTGGCCTTGTTGCAAATTCTAGTTTGGTCCCAGAGGTATTAAGTTACCTTCGTTTCAACTCGCCCTAGCGTTCATCGTTGCCGGCTGTTTTTACATGAGTTCCCTTCGTGAACCCAACACAGGTCACTTCCGGACGTTGCACCGTGTTTTTCACCTTTCAAGTAGAATGACTTTCGCTGGCGAAGTGAATAATTCATTGTCCTGGACCGTGAGAAACCTGAGCTAGTAAAATACTGTGAAATCTAGAGAGACTTTTTCATTATAAGAATGACAAAGATATCTGAAGGGAATTATTTTACAATCTAGCGAGAGATTTTTAAGAGGAATAAAATAATAGACAGAAGAGAACGTCGGTGAGAAGTCGTTCCACGACACAAGATATAAAAACAATGGAAGAGAGATACCAGGGACTTTGGGATGCCCACATGATGGCAGATTACTGTTGGACCCTTAAGCGTGACTGTCCGGGCATATCACATTCCAGGAAGTCCTCGAAAAGATCCTTTTTGCATGTTGAGTAAACAAGTGCTAGTGATAAAGTTTTATTACATTTTTGGTACTATATGCACAGTAATTACATATAATATGAATGCAGACTAAAGTCAAAATGCCACTGATAGCACCTAATTCTAGGATTGTACATAACAATTGCCCTACTAATATGGTCATTCTTAGTTATCTCAAAAACTAGAGCTGATAGAAAAAATCTGATTACATTTTTGGAATCAGCAACCCAAAATTACCCTAGAACAGCTATAACATTTAAGGCACCAAAATGTGTGTATACCAGTGTTATTGTTAAATTAGATTTTACGGCATGGGTCTTAAATGAAGCGTTACTGCTGCCGAAAAGTGATGGTTTAACTATTATTTCTTTGTTTATTGTTATGTCACTCTTATTATTGTATGAGGATTTCAGTCTCTCATAAATAATGTCTACAGCTCTATTGTGCCTTTGTTGGTATAATGTTTGAAATTTGGTACATCCATTCAATAGATGTGACACTGTTTCGTATGGGTGGTTACATATTTTGCACATTTTCGTGTATGTCTGGGGGTAGTATAGATGTAAAAGACTTTCGCATTCCAGCAACTGTAACCTCGATCTCACAGCAAATGAAAGTATTTGATCACTTAATTTAACATTACATAGAAAACTAGATGATAATGAATGGTTTACACATTTCATTTCGCGCACTATTCTTCCTTGTGACGATTTACTTTTTAGTTCACTTAGAATTAGGTTAAGTTTATGTGATTTAAATCCAGAATAAAAAGCATTTGCTGAGTTGTACGAGGGAAGGTCAAAAAGTAATGCCTCCTATTATTTAAGTAGGCCCTATGTACTCGTAAATACTGCATCGGTGTGCAATTTGTAAATTTAGCAGGATTCCTAAAACACTCTTAATGTCATAGAAATTCCTCAATGCTGAAGAAAAAAACCGTAGCCATCAACCTCCTGCACCGTTACGAAACTGAAGGAGAAGAGTTTTTATCGAATATTGTCACAGGTGATGAGACTTGGGTTCATTTATTTGGAACCAGAATCCAAGAGGCAGTCAATGGAATGGCATCACAAAACATCGCCGACAAGAAAAAAGTTCAAAAGTTCATCATCTGTAGGGAACGTTATGGCCCCCGTGTTTTGGGATGAGAAGGGTGTGATTCTTCTAGACTTCTTGGAACAGGGAAACACGGTGAATGCAGACCGTTACATTGAAACTTTGAAGAAGCTTAGAGGTGGTCTTCGGCGACTTTACCCATTAAAAGATCAGAGAACTGCACTACTGTTGCACGATAATGCCACACCACTCACTGCTAAACGCACCATTGATGCGATTGCAGAATTTGGCTGGACATTATTACCACATCCCCCTTACAGTCCCGATCTTGCACCTTCTTATTTCTATCTGTTTGGACCACTGAAAGAAGATCTTCGCGGACATCACTTTGAGGACACCGAGACCCTTAAACGCGCCGTACGCCAGTGGTTTAGGAAAAAGGACACACATTTTTACCGTGCGGGGATACATGCCCTTGTGCGAAGATGGACAAAAACTGTAACAAATAACGGAGACTACATTGAGAAATAAATTTTTGAAGTTCAGACTTGGGGCTACATTTCAATTTGAATTGTATCTGTTTTCTTGCCTATTGAATGAAATTAAAAATTACGAGGCATTACTTTTTGACCGTCCCTCGTATGCTAGACTCACATCTTCATCTACGTCTAAATGTACAATGTAATGGCCACTGTCATCCACTTTCACACTCTCTCCATCACGCGCGCATTCCTCATTCAGTTCTACCCAAAATGATCTTGGCCAATTCACCTTCGATCTTTTAACTAGATGGTTCGTTTCGTTTAGCTCGTAACTTGCAAAGTTATTTCTATCTTCGTCTACTTGATCTATTTTACGCTTTTTCAAATGTTTATCTAACGAGTTTATTGCTGCAGTTTTTACAAGACTATCATCACAATTTAGCATACTAATAAGGAATGAAATATGTCGAGAGTGGTATAATATGAAGGGGTTTGGTATGCCAAGGTCACCGTTCGATTTGGGACAAAAGAAATAGCTCCTTGTGGATGATTCATTTAGCGCTAGCCATGTTCTAACGTGTTGTACAATTTCATCTTCAATTTCTTTAAGTTGTTTTTCTGTAAAGTGTATGTTAGAAAAATAAAACATGAGAGGACCGAAACACATCGGATTAATTAATGAGATCTTTGCTGATGTTGATAGAGGGGCACAGCTTAATTTTGTTAAATTTGACCTAAATTCTAATATAAGGCTGCTTGCATGGAACTGGTCCGATGTATTATCAATTGTAATGTCATGTCCTAGGTACGGTATCTGTAGGAACGCCCTCGGTCAGAAGAGGGGATTTCATGATCTTGGATATTAGTGTCCGCTTTACGAGTTTTGACCCAACTGTTTCCGCTTCGCTGACCGCTGAACACTGTACACTTTTGTGGCTTGACCTCCATCCCGCTGGTCTCCATAAATACTGTTGTTTTCTGTGCCATTGATTGTCAGTCGTGTATGTTGGTGGCGAAGAGACTTACGTCATCCACATACCCTTGAATGGGATTCGGCACGTGATGTATTTGATAACCTTGCTCAATCCACCGCAGCCATTTATCGATGCCTTGTTCAAATACAATGACACTCCATGGGCACCCCTGAATAATACCTTTCTTACGCTCGATCCGGTCTGTGATAATACTGGCGTTTTTAACTTGATAGGAGGAGCCACTGTTTATATCTTTGGTGATGTTGACAAAGACGTCAGGGTAGCCTGATTCGCTTAGCTCCCTTATCATAAATTCGTGGTCAATGCTGCCAAATGCATCTTTAATATCAATAAAGCACAGATAAGCTTTTCCTGATGAATGTAGAAAGTCACTAACTGCTGTTTTTAAGGTGAAGACATGTTCTTGAAGACCATTTCTTGGCAATGATCCTTTTTGCCGAGGTGACAGTCGCTGGGTGTCAACAATCCACTGCATGTGTCGAGATTGAATTAATTTCATGAACAACTTGTATGATGATAGCAGGAGAGAGATGGGTCTCCAGTCTTCGATGGTGCTTAAATTTCCATATTTTGGCACAAGGGTAATTACACCGTGCTTCCAGTCTGGTGGCACCCGTTGGTTGAAAAGGCATGTGTTAAAAATAACTGTCAGGATTGGTACGAGCTTGTGTGCCTGCTGCTTGATGGTATCATACGTCACACCTTCAGCCCCAGGTGATTTCCTACTCGGCAGTTTTTTGATACACGATAATACTTCGCCTACGGTAAATGGCTCAGTGGTAGGGGTGTTCATCGGCTCTTGAATGACGATTTCTGCTTTCCATGGGGAGTCGCTTGCAAGTGTATTAAGTCTGCGCTGGCTGCGTTCCTTAAAATGTGCTTCTATGTCTTGTATGTCTATGTTACAGGTTGTGGTCGACAACTTGTTGTTGTGTTTTATAACACTGATGGCTTTACTCTGATCTGTTTCTAACAAGTAAAGTAGTTCCTCTCGTGTCACGCTTCCCGCATCGTGTGTCATACATGCATTACCATTTCCTTTGTTTCGTTTTAAACTTGGGTAACATGTTATGCCTAATAAAACATACTTAAGTAGGGCCCACTTCAATAAAGTCATTCAATTGTTGTGTGTCATTCACCTCTTCAGTACTGGTTGTTGGTTCCGGCGTAGTAACAGGAAACTTCAGCAAAATACGTTTGATAAACTTTAGAAACTCAATGCTGAAGGGTTGGCCGTCAGGCCGTGTTGATTTGAAATTATTCTCGCTGTCGTAAAATAAACTACACAGTGTTGAAATAACTCGTACCCACCACAACGGATTTGAATGTTCATAAAATGGCTTTACTTTAATCGGCCGCGTTGATATGGCCTTTCTAAAACTGGCTTCAGCAATTACAAAATCCTGCCATGTGTACTCATTGGTACTAAACGTGTTCCAATAGTCGATGTTCAAAGGGTCGCCATCTTGGTTAGGCTCTGCGAATGTGAACACGGTACTCCTCTCACAACAGAACTTGATCTTACCACTTTTTATAGCTTCCATCTTGAAAAATTTTAACTTTGAAACAAGTCCAACACTTTGTAAATCCATAACAACGTTATCGGTGGTCGTAACAACGGATATATCTTCCATTAAGACGAAATGAGCAGGACCGCACAAAAGTGCTGCTTGTCACGACGCCATCTTGGATACATACCATCTTGGGGGTGACATACATACATACATACATACATACACACATACACACATACACACATACACACATACACACATACACACATACACACACACTCACACACGCACACACGCACACGCACACACACACACGCACACACACACGCACACACACACGCACACACATACGCACACACACACGCACACACACACGCACACACACACACACATACATACACACATACATACATACATACATTTAAAAAAAAAGTTAGTTGCTTATCCTTTACAGGACGTGGCAATCAACCCCAGCTTTTATTGGCTGTTTGTGATTTTTCTAGGCAATTTTTTTTCATTCAGTAGTTTGCCATTGCTTTCTGAACGGTACGGCGCTTATACCATTGTTAAAAATCCACACAAAGCGATCTGCTACCAAACCGCATGCAGCAGGTTTCGAACCTGGTATATCTGGATTATGAAACTGCGTTCATATCCATTAGGCCACAGACGCCGACACATACATACATACATACATACATACATACATACATACATACATACATACCAGAATCTTTATTCTCCAGAAAATACATTGATATGTACTAGAGGTGGGCAAATCGACACACACCGCACAGTGGTTTAAACTGTGTCGACACACTGTTTCGACACAACGGCACTTTTGCCCGTATCGGGGAGAAAGAAGTCTCTAAATAGACAGTATATATGAACTGTGAGACAATCTCCTCTGTTTTTTCTTGCGCGCTACTGGCGTGTGTGAAAATCTATGGCGTTTCGTGTGACCACAATTCAATATTTTTACACAAGTCTTCATTATGATGAAATACAACGGAGATATGATGATAGCTGCAGTATATGTGAAAATAATTTAAAAAAAAAACAACAATAATAATAACAGTAATACTAACACATAATATCAAACTAGAGTAAGCTAGTTTTGGTAGGCAATGATTCAAATCCACACCGAGTACACAGAAATCAGCAGAGCTAATAAAGATGTCCATTACATTTATACGAACACACGGACACTTTCAACTTTAACATAGTGCCTAAAACATTGACAACTGCAGCATTGACACAATTTCCCGTGTCTATAACTTCTCAGCAAAAATAATATCACTTGTAAAATCAAGTCATCATAACACATCCCTGAAAAATATGACATGTTTGATATCCCATACTAATGTCCTGGACGGTTAACTCAAATTTTACAAAGGCCCATGGAAGGTGAGACAGTTAGACAGTGTGTCTCTTTGCAAAACAGCGAGGCAGACAGGAACTGAAACTGTTTCGAAACAACAAGAAGACTGTGTTTCGAATCTTTCGATCTCAATGCTGTTTCGAAGCATTGTTTCGACACACACACACAGTCATCATGTGACATATTCTTTCCAGAACGTTGTCTCCATTACAGCTGCTCTGAACGCATCACGATTCTGGGCAAGTCGACCTGCATCAGCCAAAGACAAGTTCAGACTCTCTGTGATGTCCTGGGTCCATCGNCGTCTAGGTCGACCCCTTCCCCTTTTTCCAGGGACCATGCCTTCCATCACTGTTTTTTCCAGACTATTATGTCTTTTTATATGACCGAAAAATTTCAGCTTCCTTATTGCGATGGTATTTAGGAGCCAATGTTCCTGTACGTTTAGTGAGTGCAGTACTTCTCTGTTGGTCTTTTTTTCTGTCCAGGGTATTCTCAACATCCTTCTGTAGCATTTCATTTCGAATGATGTAATCTTTTTTGCAGTAGCCATCTCTAATATGTACTGACATGATATTATACAATACAACACACCATATAGGAGAATCACTAGAATTTTATAAAGTGTGGAAGACGTATTAAATAGTTGAATGTGTGTGTTTTTACATCGAATGTTTTTTGTTACACATATATAAGACTCTTTAAGCTTTCTAAAAGACGTTGGCATGTAATGATATGGTACACCATACCAAACAGGATTATTAAAATTTACAACATTTCTGTGGATATTTTTCAAGTAGATCAATATGATTATTTTTTACATGGGGGTTTGATCAGAATCATTGGTTGCCATAAAATACATTGATAGGTAGTGGAGTGAAATACTAAATATAGCATCAGATACAATAGTGAATCTTTCCATTCACGATGAGGGGGTGACAGTACGTGGTTGCCATTGCTAATGAAGATATAGTTTCTTTCCAGTCGATTCATAAACTGATTTATATTCTTTACAAGTAAAAATGTCCATTTTAAAGACTTGTTTAATTTTCGTCTTTCACAGATATCCTTATTTTCTGTAGCCATCTTTTCGGGTGTTTTTATAGTCGCTGTTATGAATTTCCACTTACTAACGTGAGAGCTTCAATATTAATAGTCAGATCAAGTTGGCTTGACATGTTTTGGGCACCGTTCTTTAGAACATGAGCAAAAACTGAACTATCACAATTATACGGGACGCATAAGTTAGCACACAACTCAAAGTCGTGGAAAAGTCTCTTTTCTGCTGCATATCTTTCATCATCTTCTTCTTTGATCCTTAGCCGCCGACCGTCAAAGCAGTGGCAATCACGCCTAGTGGCGTCTTGTAGGGCAACAACAAATTGATTCCACTTTGCTCGGTCGGTGGCATCCTTCGTACAGTGCCCCAACTCTGGTTCATTCTTTGCATCTCAGCCTCCACAGTCCTCCGCCAAGTTGTTTTTGCTCGGCCTCTCTTACGTTTTCCTTCAGTGGTCCAAAGCATCGGGGTCTCTTCTGAGGACATGGCCAACCCAGCTCCAGGGTCTGCTAGCTATGATGGTGTGCATGTCCTCTTGCTTGCTCCGAGTAAGCAGATCTTGGTTGGTAATGGTATTCGGCCAAAAGATTCGGTGAATTTTTCTTAGGCATGTTGTGTGAAAAGAGGACAATTTCGACGTTTCCTTCTCTGTAACTCTCCAGCTTTCCGCACCATAGAGAAGCACAGAAAGCACACATCTGTCGTATAATCTTAATTTTGTGCTTGTGCTGTATTGAGAGGACGTCCAGATGTTGTTTATGCTAAAAAAAAAGCTGTTCTTGCTTTGTTCATTCTGTTGTTGATGTCTTTTCTTGCCCCGCCGTCTGGTGTTACTATGCATCCTAGGTATGTGAAGGTGTCTGTCTGTATCAGTTGCTGATTCTTTACTGATATGGGCTCAGGGTTGCTCAAATTGAGCGTCATGACCTCTGACTTCTTTAAATTGATGTTCAAGCCCACCTACTGGCTATACTTATTTTGTCTATCCGTTTTTTCCTGGATATGTTGGTGTGAATGTGTTAGCAGTGCAATGTCATCTGCATATTCCAGATCTTCCAATGTAGAAAATGTAGTGCATCTTATTCCTCTTGGACTGCCCTTTGTACTCGTATCTTTATTAATGCACAACATTAATAAGTGTCAGTGGATCTTTCCATTCACAATGAGGAGTGACAGTATCCTGTCACCATTGCTAACGAAAACATTGTTTCTTTCCGGTGGCTTCATAAACGAATATATATTCATTTTGTAAATGAAAAGGTCAATTTTAACGACTTTTTCATTTTTATCTTTCACAACATGGCTACCTCATTGGGCATGTATGATTACAATAAGGCATTGCTTTGACTTGCGATATTAATATGGCTTCTCGAAATTTGATATCAGCAGTAACAATAGCCTCCATTAAATAAGTGATGTTTTGAAACGCAGTCCGGTTTACACCTCTCAAGACCGCCATCTTGACTACTTGGTACCAACAAGAACAACAAACTCACGTGACAATCAAACTTGATGTTATCACCTTTAAAATATTCAGCAGCATAATCCTGAACATGAACCCAACACACAACAAACTCATACAGCATTAATGGGGGCTGTTACCACAGATTTAGACTCCAACACGACGTCGTGAAATGCACAACACAAAACTGCAGTATATCCCCGCCGCCATCTTGGATACATACATTCATACTGTGAAACCCCTAATCAGTGTGGGGGGAGGTGCTAGATAACTACCCCCACTCTTAGGCTATAACCACTCTCCGTGCTGGATTTAACTAAGGATAGACAATGGCCAGTGTACACAAAGAGACCACACGAACAATGGCTGACACAAGAAAATAAGGCTTCCAACAAGCGAATATCACTTTATTGTTAACACAACAAATTGGCCACAAACGGCCATAATGGAATGCAAAATATATAAGCCCTACCACTGCAAGTTAATATACACTATAAATATAGGCACAATATGGCCACCTATCTGTTACGGTGAACGTCGCTCACACGAGCGGCAAGAAGAATCACTACGTCAAACTGACAATTATCAAAGTCTAACTCGTACTTACCACATAAGCCTTGACTTGCAAAAAACCACAACTGAGAGAATAATCAACTCTGTAGAATAAATAACACCAGGACTACACACTACTGGCAGGCGCTGTATCGCTGGTTCTTCTTCTTCTTCCGTCCTTAGCCACCGACCGTCAAAGCAGTCAGTGGCCATTACGCCTAGTGGCGTCTTAGGGCAACAGCAGATAGGTTTTCTTTGCCATTGTTTCCCATCACGCCTATTGGCGTCTTTAGGGCAATGGCAAATCAATCCATTTGCTGTTGTTTCCGTAATCGAAGTGACTGGCAAACGGGTGATCAGCCCGTTGGTATCGCTGGTTCGGCAAAAGATAAACAGCATACGAGCTGGCAACAGTACGTCCGTACAGGACGGCGGACGAGCAACGAATGGCTCTGCAACCACTTGGCGCCAAATTTCCCGCTGGTCACATGACCCCAATCGCTCATCTACTTTCGTCAACCCTTCGGCAACTTCGGAATGGCTTGCTCGATTTACGAACAAGCGGCTAACCGCACGACCAAAAGAGCATCGAGACACATACATATCTGAATCTTTATTCTCCAGAAAATACATTGATATGTACTGACATGTTATAATAAAATACAACATGGCATATAGGAGAATCATTAGAATGTACATAAAGTAAATTTTACATAAATTCATACAGCGTTAATGATGGCTGTTACCACATACATACTAAAGAAAGTAGCAATGCATACATACATACATAATACATACATACATATCAGAATCGTTATTCTCCAGAAAATACATAGATATGTACTGACATGATATAATAAAATACAACATGGCATATAGGAGAATCATTAGAATTTACGTAAAGTGTGGAAGACGTCTCACGTAGTTCTATGTGGATGTTTTTACATCGAATGTTCGTGTTACACATATATAACAATCTTTAAGCTTTCTAAAAGACATTGGCATGTAATAAAAAGGTACAACATACCAAACAGGAGTATTATTAAAACTTACAACATTTCTGTGGAATACCTTTCAAGTAGATCAAAATGGGTATTTTTTACATGGCGGTTTTGTCAGAATCTTTGTTTGCCATAAAATACATTGACAAGTAGTGCAGTGACATTCTACATATAGCATCCTAGCCAGCGGCACTTGGGCTTTCGGTCCTTTGGCCCAAAATATAGCATCAAAAATAATGGTAATTTGGTATATTAAACAGAGCACAATTGAAATTAGACTTAACAAAAGTGCGAAAAACATCTCCAGCAATTTAAAATGGGTGTTTTTTACATCGAATTTTCCATATTCTGTAAGAACCTATAATTGCACTGACATATTTACATAAAACTTTTGCTTCAAATTTCCGCTGTCCCAGCGACATTAATTCACTCACAAACGTTGCATGCACGTGTCCTAAACTGTCAATTATCAGTAAGATGACAAGCGTACGATAATCTAATTTGTTAATTTCCGCAGTCAGTGGATAGTACTTATCAAATTTATGTTGGTAACATTTATCTAAATGTGCATCATATGGTATTGCTACTTCTACTATAAAAGCTGATTTGCTCTGTTGATCGATTGTTGTTAAATCGTGTTTTACGGCACGTGATTTAAATGACATAATACTGCTGCCGAAAAGAGATGGTTTAACCATTATTTCTTTATTTATTGTCATGTCACTGTTATTAGTGTTTGTGGACTCCACTTTCTCATAAACAATGTCTACGGCTATATTGTGCCTTTGTTGGTATAGGACAGGGTTTGAAATTTGGTTCATCCATTTAATAAATGTGACACTGTTTCGTATTTGTGGTTACATATTATGCACTTTTTCGTGTATGACTGTGGGTAGTATAGATGTAAAAGTCTTTCGCATTCCAGTAACTGTAACCTCGATGTCAAAGCAAAAGACAGTATTTTATCACTTAGTTTAACATTAGACAGAAAGATGGATGACAATGAATGGTTTACACATTTCATTTCGCGCACTTTTCTTTCTTGTGACGATTTACTTTTTAGTTCACTTAGAATTTGGTTTAGTTTATGTGATTTAAATACAGAATGAAAAGAATTTGCTGACGTGTATGTTACACGCACATCTTCATCTATGTTTAAATGTACAATGTAATGGCCACTGCCATCCACGTTTACACTCACTCCTACGCGCGCACATTCTTCATTCATACATATTCATAAATACATGTATACAAACATACAAACATACACACACACACACACTCACACTCACAGAGAAAGACAGACAGACAGACAGACATATATATATATATAATTCGTTCAATGTTCAAGGTTACCTAATTTGTAAGTGACATTTTTGCGCTGACGGAGGCTAACACAGAAAAGATGTTAGTCGCAATAGGAAAACTCTCAAGTAACTTCAGAGCAGAGGCGGAGGTCTTAAATACTGCAGCAGAACTTCCAATGGCAGTGGAAAGCAAAGAGAGACAAGTTGCTTTCTTCACAGACACACTGTCAGTAGTTGCAACGCTGAGGAGCCAGAATAATGCAGATCTTGATGACCGTAGAGAAGTGCTACACAAACTATGTCAACGGTTCAAAAGAATTGTGATACAATGGGTCCCATCTCATTGTAGCATCCTCGGCAATGAAGAGGCTGACAGATTGGCATTGGAAAGTGGAAAGCTACCTCAACCTGATACAAGCATAACTTTCGAAGAAATAGAGATTTATCAGAACCAGATACAGAAACAGATGAGATGCAGAGCTTCCGGGACACACACACAAAATGATGCACATTACCAGCTCACCAGATGAGAACAAGTGATAACCTTCAGACACCGCACGGGCCACAAAAGATTGGGAAATCATCTATTCAACAAGATAAAGATAGGAATTACTGATGAGTGCAGCAGTGGCACCAATAAAATGACAACTGAACATCTGCTTTAAAGATGCCCAGCATATGAAGAAAATAGAAAGCATATATGGCCTTGATCATTACCATTGTTGGAAAAACTCGATGGAGATACAAATAGTCGCAAGCTGACCATAGCTGAAAATATTCAAGCAGACGACGTCAGAGAGTGTACGAAGAAGAAGTACAGCTAACCATAAATGATCATTTCGGATTTCATAAACAATATTTACAGTAACAAGGAGATGCTTTTGCCCTGCATGCAACGTACACTAAATGCAAATTACCCCAATTCTAAAACAGATTGCAGTCGCCTTGTTGAGCTTCAAAAGTCAGGCTCTGTTTCCCAACTCTGCTTTTCCTCTGTTGAGACAATACAACAGAAATGCTCGAAATGGAAATAGCAATGCAAAAATATTGTGGAAAAATTAACCCCCGAATACCTCCCAGCCATTCAATTGTACTAAATCACAGAAGTACACACTGTATGTACTAATTTAAAATGAGTATGAATATTGAAAATGTCATGGTTACTTGATTGTGCTCGTACAATAAATCCAACCTTTCCCAGATGCACAGTCAATGTCAAATTCAACAGCTTGAAACAAGAATAATAACAAAACTAAAGCCAATCTTTCCCAGATAAACAATCGATGATAAATTGTAACACCGAAAAACATGAACAAAAACAAAACAGACCCATAATTAAAAACACGGAGTTTTCATGTTTCTTCTGCAACTTATCTAAATTTATTCTTTTTTTTCACCTGTTTGTAGCTGTGGCAGAAAATGGTATTAGCCTTCGAAACACCCAGTGTTTCGAATGTTCAACCATAAAAACCTACGCCATGCCCACCTTTCTTTGTGTAAAAACTGTTTTAATTTACATTTTTACCTACCCACAATTTCATTCATTGCAATTTAGTATACCAAAGAAACTGAAGGACCATAATATTGCTTTAGAAGAATTTTACCACACAGAAAATGGTAAACAAAAATAAAACAATTTTCTTCTGAACTCACGTTTTTGAGCTAAATACTTTTTATATTTGTTTATTTACTAACGCCTACGTGTTTAATGGTCGGAAACTATACAAAGCACTACAATAGGAGTTCATCTGGTCATCATAAAGGACCCCCCGCCCGTGTCAATCAAGTGCTTCCGCCTTTTTATCTCCTACAATTATTATATGCAATACATCTTTCTTTCTGGCCACCTACACATTGAGACCCAACATTTTCCATTTGCCCACTGAGTACTTGCAATATCCTTCTGATCCCGAGGTATCAGAGTACTGACCTCTGGTGGATGTACTGTTCTGAATGTACAAGTTAGAGCCAATACCTTCTTCCTCCACCTCGCTTGCTGAACGTCAGGTGGTGCAGATCTTGGATGCAGAAAGTTGCAATAATTCTGTAGTTTTATTAATGTTACTTCAGTGTTGTTGAAATCAGGGAATTTTGTGCTTGCGTTTTACAGTGCTGTTGTGATTTACTTTCAGTGAAATTTATGTTGCCTTTATTTATATTTTAACTTGCACGAATCTGCTGTTGCTTGCTTTCATGTTAAAGCTGGACGAAATTATTGCTACCAAAATTTGTACTGAAGTTAAATTTTTGTTTCTCAAACTCTACTATATGCCCTTTTATCCAGTAATGTGTCTTCGTTGATTGTTCTCAGATCTACTGCATTTTGCATTGACCACCTTCTTCTTATTTGAAGAAACAGTCAGTGGCCGTCATGCCTGGTGGCATCTTGTAGGGCAGCAACAAACAGCTTCCACTTTGTTTGGTCGGCGGCCACTCTTCGTGCAGTGCCCCATCTCTGGTTTATTATTTGCATCTAGGCCTCCACAGTTCTCCGCCAAGTTGTTTTTGGTCAGCCTCTCTTTCGCTTTCCTTCAGGGATCCATAGCATAGCTGTTCTTGTGATGGCGTCGGGGTCTCTTCTGAGGACGTTGCTAACCCAACTCCAACGTCTGCTGGCTATGATGGTGTGCATGTCCTCTAGGTTGCTCCGAGTAAGCAGTTCTTGGTTTATGATGGTATTCGGCCAAAAGCTTCGGAGAATTTTCCTTAGGCAGACTTTGTGGAAAGAGTAGAATTTCGATATTTCCTTCTCTGGTGCTCTGAATGATGACTATGGTGGAAATGTATTAGAATCTTTTTTTTTTCATCACATTGATTACTGTAGTTATTTCTGGACTATAGGCTTCAATGGGGCAAGTAACCAGCCATTTTCACAAATCGGTAGTGATATGGAAGTGAGACACACAGACAAGTATTGGACAAGGCAGAAAATTACAGGAGGCTATAGAAATGTGGTTCTACAAAAAAATACCAAAACAGCTCAAAGCAGTAATGATGGCGTTATGAAAGAAGCTAGTTTACACACAAAAAAGTATTACCCTTTCTTTGGGTTCAACAACAGACCACAACCTGGCGGCAGTTTTGTTATTCGTGTGTTGCGTCCCCTGCTAGGAACGTATGGGCCGAGAGGGATAATCAGAGCTAGCATGCGCGCATCAAATCAAAAAGGTAAAGTTAAAGGATCCCATTATATGCCCAATTGAGGCATATGGTGTTAGGACCACCACATTTTCACGATCATAGCGCAAACTAGGGGTTAAGTGGTCAGCATCACGCCGGCGACCTTTAACCCATTTGCTCTGGTACCCAAATTCATGAGACTGGGTCGATCCCGGAATTATTTGCGGTCTGAAAAATCCCACCATGGGGATCGAACCATGGACCGACGAGCTGAGAAGCCAGTGCAGTAACCACTCCAAATTGCGCTACCGTTGTTCACATCAAATTGATTTAAAATACCTCACGGCCTAGACCTGCCTAGCAGGGGACGCAACCATGTGATATCAAAAAAACTGCTGCCAGGTTGTGGCTGTTAAATTTCTTGTAGTTTAACAGGATAGAAATAAAAGGTAATCGCATAGCAGATAATGTAGGGGTGTGACGTGTTCAAGACTTCACTATATTAGATCTCAGCTTTATGAGGTTGCATAATCAGTTCTTTCCCTCGCTGCCTTTGCCTACCCTATCTCTAAAGCAGATGCAGCTACCCATTTACAGTGTGGGTAGACATGAGGTTTCAATCCCGGTAACTTTGCCTAGAGAAGCAAGCGCTCTAGACATTGCAAAATTCACGTTCATCCTGCAAGAGTAAGGTAGACTAGACATATCCATCTGCCTTGAATGAAAAACGCCCCCTGCGAGCTCCTGAAAGGAGTCAGTACCACAGGAGCTGATCCACCAGTGGTTGACCATAGTACTTGTTACACGTCTTTTTTTGCACACCACAAAGCGTCCATATTGCTTGGAACTTTGAGGTGCTCACCAAAAGGACGATGCTTAGCGCCTCGTTACGCGTAAGAATTATTACGTGAGTGCTCATGCACGGCATCAAGAGACCGTTTTGTGTACCCAGCCGAGATAGCTGTGTTTTGAGATTGTCTCGCTAACGTCCGCTTATATTGTTATGTGATAGTCGTGGATGTGTAAAAAAAGTATCTATATCTTATTGAATCACATGGACGATATTATTTGAACATAACAAGGATTATAAAACAAATGCGTGGTGACTGCAACGGACTTATACAGTATGTGTGTTGGAGTATCTAGTGATTTCAAAAGTATAACAGTTAAAATGAGTGTTGACCCATGCTGTTGGCCTATAGATTTTTATGATAATGCCAAATGTGGATCGTTAATAAAATGTTTAATGTGTCTGTACACCAGGAGTTGAAGTACTTTCTTATAAACGTGGTCATTGTTCGTGTTGAACATAATCACTTTTCAGAGCTAACCCCTAGCAGAATGTGGCGGTTTAGAAACACGGAAATAAACGTCCACAGTGCTCTTCTCAAGAACAAAACAGCTTGGACGATCTGATTTTTTTTATTTTTCAGACGTTATGGTTCTTGTTTAGTCAACACAACTGGAACCAGATTACAAGACCAAAAACGAAAACTACCAGATGAAGGGTCGCAGCAAAACGGTTCTCAAAATAAGCAGTGAAAAGGCAAAAATATTATGAGCATAAATGCAACAATTCCCAAAATTGTACTTGAAGAAACACTTATACAAGATATATAGTCGTACACCCAGTGGCGTATTTCTCTATGTGTGCTCTGCGATGCTGCGCACACCTATCCCGAAGGAAAATGTAAAAATTTAATTTCTTATTCTATAAAAATAATTCTCTTCCAATGTTCTGCTTTCGGACCGCACTTCGCATCAGGATAACGGATTTTTCCCGCATAGAATCTACGAGTATATCTAGTTTCAGTTTCCCAGACGCGTTTTATAGTGCAGTTTTTTATTGGTCTGGTAGCAATCGCCCGAAGTTTCTCGGGTAATTTCCGTCACAATGCGTGCTGTACCTTTCGGTTTTCACGTCTGAAGACTGGTTTTATGTGGATCGGGGTCATGTCCAGATACGTCAATACAATACGAACATGCGTGGCGGTCGTCATGCAGCTCTCGAGTTGTAAAAATCGGCTGTGTCCAAGTCCAGTGTTTTTTTGTGATTAATTTTTGTTAGTTGCCGGGAGTGCAGATTATTAACAGTGACAGTGAGTTTCAAAGTTGTAAGTTAATTAGATTATTTCGGAGATAATTGACATATTACCCAAAATACAAGTGTTGGACGACATCGCTAAAAAAGAAGTTTTGTTTCACTAAGTTTTAGTGGAAAAACTATCACTGTCGCGCGAAGTAACGGTTAAACCATGTCCTGAGTTACCACTTTTACATCTTAAAAACAGTCACATAAAATTTTTAAAACTAAGACAGAAGTATACACAACGCCCCATTTTTTCAACAGCTCATTACAAAGCTCGGTGGATTGGTTAAACTGGTTGTGGAAAAGAGGACATAAATTGTTCTGTTGGCCCTTGTTTTTTTATTTTCTTCAAAAGGCAAAAACGTATGGAGTAGAAAATGGTTTTTTGATGATACACCTTAACCACTTAAGTAACAGCTGCAACAGAGACACAAAAAGACTAAAAGCCATGGCTCCAATGTTTTTTTTTTTTTGTTTTACACGCTGACAAAAATGTGTGGCCGACAAAGAGTGGACATCTTGCTTAATGATCAGCTCGAGAATAAAAGTATCATCCAACATAATGAACTTGTAAAAAAGAATCGAGATATTTTTGAAACGAGTCCTGATTGATGCGGTAATGCTTCCTTTGGTAAACAGGAGCTTTCTTTCCAAAGGACATGACGAATGTGTTAATGACTCTTTCAATCAGAGGCGCAAACTAATGTGTAGAGTTTCTGGATGCACTTCAGCAATATGACCCTCTTTTGGAACATCACCTACAGAGCTCTACAGTTTTCCGCGGAACCTCTCCAAGCTGTGCAAAATGAATCTCATTCAAGTCAGGCTATCTCTGAAGACCATCATTGATGAAGATAAAGAAGGCAAGTCCCACGTTTCAAACTTACTTTGCTGCTATACTTCTGGATTGAGAGTTGTGGATATCACGTGCAAATCACAGCTGTCAAAAACCATATTAAGATATGGTATTAGATGGTGGTTGTTTTATGAAAGGTTTGTCGTTTTGTCGGGTTTCGTACCGACGTTAGTCAGGATAGAACCTCAGAAGGTTTGTTATAAAAACATGTAAGTTAGCACGGTACAAGAATACAAACTTAAGACAAGTTAGTTTTGGGCAAAACTTATAATGGAGCGTCTGTGATGGCAGGTCATTTGGATGGCTTTACTCAAAAAAATGTTATTGATGTTTACCCAAAAGCACTCTTTACGCCAATGCTGTGCCCATGCATTGAACCTCGTCTTGCAACAATGTTTGATGAAATCAAAGACGGCAATATTTTTTTTTTATAACTCTAAATGAGGTCTTTCTGCATTTTTCTTTCTCAAAATCGGCTAAGAAACAATAGCTCTTCAAGAAATTCTTTCTAAAAAGTTGCCAACTGTAGCACCTACCAGTGGAAATTCACTTCCAGAGATTAGTACATACAGTGAACGATCATTGGTTAGAGCTTATTGACTTTTTTGAAAATGTCATGATTGTTCTTTTTAGAAATGGGATGTTGACACAGTGGTTAAATCGCAAGGCTTTTTGGTCTTTTTCTTGAGGAGCATAAAATACAATTTTCCCTACTTTCAAGTATTTCAAGTATATTTTTGCATATACAGATGTTTTATACAATTAACCTGTTTCAAACAAGATATTTCGATATTTTGAACTGCTGCAAGAAAATAGAAGAGATCAAAAATGAAACTTGTGTGCAAACGAACAACGGGATACTGCCTTTAATGAAGATTTTAGGTAATGCTGCACTGGGGAGGAACGGGGAGACAGAATTCTGAATCACCCACAAATAATCGAACGGCACGTGTAGTTGTATAGGGAAAAAGATGCCTTTTGCCAATCTGTCTTTTTGAATGAAATACAGATTGAGTAAGACATCAGAGTGTTCACCACCAGAAACATCTCGGTTGTGCAGCTGTTAAAAGAGAACTTGGAGTCATTTTTTCCAAACCTTCTTTTATGAGCAAAAGAGTATCACCAGTTTCAAGAAAAATTTCCAGATGGACCCCGCATCAAAATTAGATAAAAGGACTGTTATGGCGAATATGTTCGGGACTATGTGTAAGATTGGAGATACATGAACTTGTGTACTTTATTGTCTCGGAATGAGGTCTGCAACACGTCCGTTTCATGATGTTACTGCAGTTTTCTTTAGTTGGAAATAGATCTCAGCTTGTCAAGGCATTTTATAAATAAGTGTTTCAAACTTGGCAGAATTAGCATAAGGACAATTCCCAGCAAACCTCCTACTGCTACTGTACGAAAGAATCGTTTTCAGCTTTATAAGAAGAGCCTACCTCGACAGTTACCACAGTGATCTAACACGTAAAGGTCAACGTTCGACCCTCTCCAGTCTCTAGGCACTATGTTGTCCATGTGTGAAACAGGGTGTGTGTTTGGAGCAAAGTTAGAATGATATAGTAATTCGATTTTACGCGATGCTTTGTAACAGAGAGAATTCTCTTGCAAGAGGCGAAAGAAAGAATATATCTGCATCTTCAAGGTAAAAGACTCCTGTAAGGTGGAAAAATATGTATTATTGTAGTTAATGTTTTTCTTCCAGCCGAATACCTATCGTTGCGGAATAGCATATAGTTGGTTTTTTTAATGAAGAGGGGGATCGGTAGGGATTAAATAGTAGGTCGGAACATATTCTCATTTTAAAGTGCAGCTACACCTAGCGCGCATAACCAGGATAAAGCCCCTGGTTTGCCCGGCTGTTCTTCTTCCTTCTGCCGTTTGCCCCATACCAAATTAGCTTTGGGGATGAAGAGACTGAGCCTAAAACGAATTATGACGTGATTTCTAACATTCTCTTTACTAATAATATATGTTACATTTTTTACTAATGATATATTTTACATTCTGTACTACATAATCATTATTTTTACATTCTTTACTAATAATATAGTTTTACATTCTTTTACTTTACAATGATATATATTTACATTTATGTTAATAATAATATATTTTACATTCTCATTTACTAATTAATATATTTTTACATTCTTTTGTACTAATTAATAATATATTTTATTTTTTAATATTTTAATAACTTTTTTATTCTTTAATATAAATAACTAATACCATTATTAGGGTAATCATAAATTTTAATTCTTTAATTCCAATAATTTATTTTTTAATCACATTATTTAATTAATAATCATATTTTTAAATTTTTATTAATTAAAAGTTCAATTATAATAACTTAAAAACTAATTTTACATTTTTAATAAATATATATTTTACAATTATTTATAATAGTGATATACTTTTATACAATAAAATTATTTCCATAATAAAATATAATATTACATCTTTAATAAATAAATGCATTTTAAAAAACATTACCCCTTTAAATAATAAATTTATTAATACATATTTTTTAATAAATAATAAATTTACATTTTTAATAATAAAAAATTTTTTACCATTTTTTAATAATTTAAACTAAAACAATTTTAAAAAATCAAACTTACACTTAAATTTAGCAAAACCATAACAAAAAATTTTAACAAATTTTAAAAATATTATTTTTTTTTATTATTTCCTTTTAAAAATTATTTTTAATTTTTTTTTTTATTTTTTACAATTTTTTTTAAAAATATTAACACACCTTTTAACCTTAAATTTTTTTTTTAGTTATTTATTAAAAGGGAAAATCTTTTTTATTTAAAAATTTTTACATTTTTTTAACATTAAAAATTATTTTAATAAATACAATTTTTTAATATAATAACCCTAATTGTGATTACCCACGTTATAAACCAAACTATATAAAATTACTTATTTAACATAAATAATTTTAATAATTCCCTTGATAATAATTTAAAATTTTTAATTTAATTGGTTTTTTGCCATTAATTATATATTTAAAATAAAAATTTTTTTTTATTATTACATTATTTTAATAATTTATTTTGTATAAATTAATCGGAAGTAATTACTAATTTAATTTAAATAAAGTATAAATTTAAATTATATTCATATTTTTAACATTACTAATAAAAATTTATTAAAAAAAATTTTAAGAAAATTTTTTTATTAAAATATATCCATTTTTTTGTATATCGGTTAAAATAATATAACTGATTTTACTAAACTTAAAATAATTTATTAGTTTTTAATTTAAAAATAATACCATTGATAAATTAATTGCGGAATTTATTAAAAAATAATTATTTAAATAAAAAAAAACATTATATTAATATAAAAAAAAATATTATCTATTATTTTCCAAAAAATTTTTAATATAATTGTTTTTCTTTTTTTTCTTTTTTTTCTATTATGTTTTTTTGCATTTATAAAATTTTTTTAAAATGCTAATAGTTTATCATTTTTTTAAAAGTTGTTATTATAATTTTTAATTTTTTTATTTAAATTAAGTTTGTTTATATTTGTTTTTTTCTTTATTTTATTAAACTCATGAAAAAATATTAAATTTTGATTATATAACATTCCAAAATGTATATGGCTTTGCAAGTTAATTATGATAATTTAATTATTAAAAAAAATTTATTTATATAAATTATTTAAAAAATTTTAAAATTTTTAAAAATATTTATAAGAAATTTTTATAAAAAATTTTAAAAAAATTAGTTTAATTTTTTTTTAAATTTAAAATTTAAAATTATTTTATAAAATATTAATTTTTTTAATTAATAATTTTAATTAAATTTTTTAAAATGTAAAAAGTAAATTTTTTTTATTTTTTTTTTAAAAAAAATTTTTTTTTTTAATAAATAATTTTATTTTTTTATTAAGATTTGGGTTAATTAAATTTATTTTATATTTAAGTTTAATTATAAAAATACCAAATTATTTTTTTTTAAATAAAATTTTTTATTTTTTTAAAAAAATTTATATTAAATAAAAGTTATTTTTTTTTATTTTATTAATTAAATAAAAAGAATATTTTAACTTTTTTTTTAATGTTTTATGTTTAAGATTTTTTTGATTTTTTTATTTTTATTTTTTTAGTTTTTTTTTTATATAAAAATATTTTTAAAAGAATTAATAATTTTATTTTTTTAAAATTTAAAAAATTTATTAATTTTTTTTTTTTAATAATTAAAAAATTATATTAATAAAATTTTTTAAATTTTATTTATTGTAAAAAAAAAATTTGATTTTAAATTTATAAAATGTATTTTGAAATTTTTCCCCATTTTTGTTAACCCAAGCAGATCATGCCTCTGAACAAAGGCAAACGGATCAGATTGGAAGGACTAAGAATCACCGGGCAAAAAGGGATTCTTATACCTGGTTAAGGTGCGAGCTAGGGTCTAAATGCTGCTACTTATCCAATGGTCATCATGTTACGCCTACTAATTAACCCCTCGCCCCTCTTAATTCTAAAAAACCAACTATATGCAATTACGCAACCGATAGTTATTCGGCTGGAAGAAAAACATTCAAACTAAAATAATACATATAAATCACTTACAGATTTCACTTGAAGATCAATCTATTTCTTCTTTCCTTTTGCAGAACCTTTCCTCTGTTACAGCATCGTAAAAAATGTATTCTTCATTCTAAACGGCCTTGCTCAAAAGGTTCCCTTTTCAGATGGACAATAGGCTGAGACTGGAGAGTCGATCATGAACCTTGGGTAGATCATGGTAACTGTGGATTCGCTTTAAAAGCTGAAAACCGATTCTTTCTTTCTACAGAAGCAGTAGTTTGCAGGAATTGTCCATTATCAATTCTGCCAGTTAACACTTCTTTAAAGAGCCTGAACTGAGATCAAAGCTCGAAAACAACTAAGAACTGCAGTTAACACATGAACTTGAACTTGTTGCAAAACTCATCCGAACAATCAAAAGATACAACAAGTTTCATTCTTCAATCTTACATATGAGTCGAACATTTCTTCCATAAACGTCCTTTAATTTTTTGAATGAGGTCCTCTGGAAAAATTTTTCTTGAAACTGGTATACTTTTTGCTCATAAAAGAAGGTGGAAATACTCCAAGTTTCTTAAAAGCTGCTAACCGTGTGTTTTTTCTGGTGTGAACACTAATGTTTATCAATGAAGTCAAAATACAGTATTGCACAATGCAATCATTTTATCCCCTATACAACCACGGCGTCGTTTATTTTGAGGTGATTTCCAATTTTCGTCTCCCCTGGGCCCCATTGCTAACGATCCCAAAACATCCATTAAAGGCAGCCCCCCCTTGCACCCAAAAAAAAAAAAAAAGGTTCAATTTCATGGCCCAGCGAATCTTGCAGCGTTCAAAATATCGAAAATATCTATGTTTGAAGTCATAGGCATATAATGGACATCTGATATGCAAATACTCATGAGAAGCCGGGGGGGGGGACCTGAGACTGTTAGTAGAAATCAATTGTATTTATGCAACTCAATATATACAAAACTTTTCCTATTAGTTGCAAGTTATAACCACGTGTCAACATCCCATTCTAAATAGATCGTATCATATGACATTTTCAAAAAAGTAATAACACTACCAAATGAAAACGTAGATGTTACTGTATGGAAAGGAGGTACTAAATTAGGGGGACGGCTTAAAAGAAAATCCACCTGGCCATGTAAAAAGAAAAGCACAGAACAAACCCGTTTAATGAAAGCCCTTAAATAAGAAGGGCAGTGGGGGTGGGACGTGCAAAGAGGCCATTGTTCTCTTAGGCAATTATAAGGTGAGAGAGGAATCATTCCAATAGAGGATGGGTTTAGGGTCGGAGGTTCTATTGTTCACCCAAGAGGGCAAATTGCAGTGTAACCATTCAGGGGATTCATCAAGGAGAACCTCAGGGGGGGGGGGGGAGACAGCCGCGCAAGGGGGTGGGCCCGACGTATTGAGTAAAGAGTCCGCGCGAGACTGGGTTAACAGCCCGGAACCTTCGCATGATTTTGTGTAAGATGGCAACCTGCTGATTAGATGTGCTAAAAGCCGCTGCAAATTAATAAATTGCCAAACCCAGCACACCTGCGGTAATAAGGATTTGGTGTCTCTGAGCAGATAGGGCAGGGAAGAAAGCTGAACACACAAACTAAAAATTTTATTCTTTTAATTTTTATGGTCTGAGGTTTGTCTATACCTTTTCGGGTAACGTCCGTACGCCCCTGGGGCCTTGATTTCTATTAAACAACACGCATCCTACTACATATCTAAACACCAGGGTGACATTGCTGTGAATTGCACGTGATATCACAACTCTCTTCCAGAAAGTCGAATGCAGCAAAGGATAGCAAACGCTTCACCCTTCTTTGTACTTTTCAATCAATGAAGTCTTGCCCAATAAGCTTGATTGAGATAAAAAACCGTGTTGACAACTGGGGGGGTTTTAGTTCCGGAGCGATTAAACGTGTGCTCATTTGTACCTGTGGGGCCTGGACCCACATGAAATATACTGGGCCGATGGTGGGAACCAGAGGGTCATAAAAAGCCTGAAGTGCATCCGGCAACAACGGATATAAAACACAGGGTAGTGCGCGCTCGCTTGTTAAAGTTAGTGAGAGAGGATTCGTCAGCGCACCTAGGAAAGGAGCCACGAGGGTGTGTGCCCAGAAAGCATAACATGCTGGATCGTTCGTGGCCTAGTTTTGTTTGAGAATTTCTGGCGTGTTTTTGCTCCACCAGAATATTAAATACTCTGGGGTATGGGTTTTTTGCGGTGGTGGGGGGTCCTATGGCGAGTCCCCTAGATCACTTAAGCAAGATACATCACTGGACTAGCTAAAAAAACCCGCCAAGGGGGGATTTTCCCGCTGGAAAAAAAAAAAACATGGACATGGCTTTTAGTCCTTTTGTTCTCCTGTGCAGCTGTACTTAAGTGGTTAAAGATCATCAAAACCATTTACAACTCCATAGTTGCCTTTTTGAAGAAAGGTTTCATAATAGCAGTAGAAGGTAATAAAGCCACTAATTTAAGTCCTACTTTCATAACCATTAAATAATACCTACCGATTATCATGACGGGGTATCGCAAAAAGAATATGTAACTTGATGATTTAACTCAAGCCGATTTTAGACTAAAATTTGATTAATCAACTGGTGAACTCCATAATATTATAATTTACCGCTTTCCTTACAAGGGATAGCCTTTTTTACATAAAAGTAATGAGCAAGTTTAATTTTAAGGGATAATGTTTTATTAAACTCTGTAATTTGATCTGTATTGTCAATTATTTCTCCGATACTACTAAAAAAACCCACAACTTGAAACTTATGTACAGATAATAATCGTTTTATTCCAGGCAACTAGAACTAAAATGAATCACCGAGTACAGGGACTTGGAGGGTGCCGATTTAAAAAACGCGTAGAATTGCATTATCGACCGAAACATATAAATAATACGTATTGTAATGAATAGCAATACAACAGATATCCCACAAAACCTGAATAGTCTGCATATGTAACCCGAAAGGATGACAGTAATTGTAGAACGATGATTTACCCGAGATCGGGCAATATTAAGCCATAGTAAAAACTGCAAAATAAGAGTCTGTAAGACTGAGGACTAGGATATTAATTTGATATTTTATGCGGGAATATTTGTTTTTTATGCGTTCCGAAACTAAGAAATTTAAATGGCAACCTCTTTGTATTAGATTTATAGATAGAAATTAAATTTTTTATTTTCCTTCGTGTAATAGTGTGCGCACACGCAGAGCACACATAGAGAATAACGCCCTGGTGTACGACTGAAATATCTTGTATAAGTGTTTTTCATCAAGTACAATTTGTGATTGATGCATTTATGCTCATAATATTTTGCCTTTTCACGGCTTATTTTGAGAACCGTTGGGCTGCGACCCTTCATCTGGATTTACGTTTGGTCCTGTATCTTGGTTCCAGTTGTGTGACACAAGAACCATATCGTCTGAAAAAATCAGATCCGTCCAAGCTGTTTTGTCTGAGAAGAGCACTGTTACGTTTTAATTCCGTATTTCTAACCGCCACATTCTGCTAGGGGTTAGCTCTGAAGGTGATTATGTTCAACACAACAATGACCACTTTTATAAGAAAAGTACTTCAACTCCTGGTGTACAGACACATTAAACATTTATTACGACCACCATTTAGGCAAATTATCATAAAAATCTATCGGCCTACTGCAATGGACAACACTCATTTTAACTGTTATACATTTGAAATCACTAGATACTCAACACATAACTGTATAAGTCCGTTGCAGTCCACGCATTGGTTTTATAATCCTTGTTATTCAAATACTATCGTCCATGTGATTCAATATAGATATAGATAGTTTATTACACATCCACGACTATCACATAACAATATAAGCGGACTTACGAGACAATCTCAAAACACAGCTATCTCGGCTGGTTACATCAAAACGGGTCTCTTGATGCCGTGCATGAGCACTCACGTAATAATTCTTACCGAACGAGGCCTAAGCATCGGCCTTTTGAGCACCTCAAAGATCCAAGCCAATGGACGCTTTGAGGTGTCAAAAAGCCGTGTAACAATTACTAATGGGTCAACCACTGGGATCAGCTCCTGTGGTACTGACTCCTTTCAGGAGCTCGCAGGGGGCCGTTTTCATTCAAGGCAGATGGATATTGTCAGCCTACACATCAGATGACCGTGAATTTGAATGATCTAGACGCTTGATTCATCTAGGCAAAGTTACCGGGATTGATACCTCATGTCTACCCCACTGTAAATGGGTCAAGCTGCTTCTGCTTTAAGAGATAGGGTAGGCAAAGGCAGCCGAGGGCAAGAAACTATTTATCAAACCTCATAAAGCTGAATCTAATATAGTGAAGTCTGAACACGTCAACACCCCTACATTACTGCTATGCATTACCTTTTATTCTATCCAGTTAAACTAACAAGAAATTTAACAGCAGCACAACCTGGCAGCAGTTTTGATATTCATGTTTGCGTCCCCGGCTAGGCAGGTCAGGCCGTGAGGTATTTTAAATCAATTTGATGTGAACAACGTAGCGGCAATTGGAGGTGGTTACTGCACTGGCTTCTCAGCTCGTCGTCCCTGTTCGATCCCCAGGGTGGATTTTTCAGACCGCGAATAATTCCGGGATCGACCCAGTCTCATGAATTGGGGACCAAGCAAATTGGGTTAAAGTCGCCGCGGATGCTGACCAACATTCCCCTAGATTGCGCTATGATCGTGAAAATGTGGTCCTAACACCCTATGCCTCAATGGCAAATAAATGGGAGCCTTTAACTTACCTTTTTGATTTGATGCGTCGCATGCTAGCTCTATTAGCCTCTCGGCCTCATACGTATTACCTAGCAGGGGCCGCAACCACGAATATCAAACCTGCCGCCGGTTGTGGTCTGTTGTTGAACCCAAAGACAAGGTAATACTTATTTTTTGTGTGATAAACAAGCTCTTTTCATAACGCCAACATTACTGCTTGAAGCTGTTTTTTGGTATTTTTTTGTAAAACCACATTGTCTATAGCCTCCTGTAATTTTTCCTGCTTGTCCAATACTTGTCTGTGTCTCACTTTCCATATCCACCGTTTTGTGAAAATGGCTGTTTACTTGCCCCATTGAAGCTATAGTCCAAAATAACTACAGTAATCAAAGTGATGAAAAAAAAAAGATTCTAAGACATTTCCACCATCGTCCCCATCAAATTTCAGAGCACCAGAGGAATATCGAAATTCTACTCTTTCCCACAAAGTCTGCCCTAAGGAAACTCTCCGAAGCTTTTGGCCGAATACCATCATAAACCCAAGAACTGCTTACTCGGAAGCAACCTAAGGACATGCACACCATCATAAGCCAGCAGACGTTGGAGTTGGGTTTTAGCAACGTCCTCAGAAGAGACCCCGACCCAACACAAAACAGCTATGCTATGGATCCCTGAAGGAAAGACGAAAGAGAGGCTGACCAAAAACACTTGGCGGAGAACTGTGCGGTCCTAGATGCACATAATAAACCAGAGATGGGGCACTGCAACGAAGAGTGTACCCGCCACCAAACAAAGTGGGAAGCTGTTTGTTGCTGCCCTACAAGATGCCACCAGGCAGACGGCCCACTGACTGTTTCTTCAAATAAGAAAAGGATGGTCAATGCACAATGCAGTAAGAGTCCTGAGAACAATCAACGAAGACCCTTTACTGGATAAAAGGGCAATAGTAAGTTCTAGAAACATAAATTTAACTTCAGTACAAATTTTGGGTAGCATAATTGCGTACCAGGCTTTAACATGAAAGCAAAGCAACAGCAGATTCGTGCAAGTAAAATATAAAGAAAGGCAACATAATGTCACTGAAAGTACAACACAACAACACTGTAAAACGCAAGCACAAAATTCCCTGATTTCAACAACACTGAAGTAACATTAATAAAACTACGAGCGATTAATTGCAACTTTCTGCATCCCAAGATCTGGCACCACCGACGTTCCAGCAAGCGAGGTGGAGGAAGAAGGTAATGGCATCAAACTTGTACATTCAGAACAGTACATCCACCAGAGGTCAGTACTCTGATACCCTCGGGATCAGAAGGATATTGCAAGTACTCAGCTGGGCAAATGGAAAAGTAGGGTCTCAAATGTGTAGGTGCATAAAAAAGATGATTGCATATAATAATTGTAGGAGATAAAAAGGCGGAAGCACTTGAATGACCCGGGCGGGGGGTCCTTTGATGATGACCAGATTAAATCTCCACTTGTAGTGCTTTGTAATCGTATCCTACCATTAAACACTAGCGTAGTAAATAAACAAATATACAAGTATTTAAGCTCAAAACGTAGAGTTCAAAGAAAATTGGTTTTTATTATTGTTATTAACCATTGTTCTGTGTGTAAATGCTTCTAAAGCAATATGATGGTCCTTCAGTTTCTTTGGGTAGACTAAATTTGCAATAAATATTGGGAAGTAAAAAGTAAATTTAAACAGATTTTTACACACAGAAAGGTGGCCTGCGTAGGTTTTATGGTTGAACATGCGAAACACTGGGTGTTTTCGAAGGCTACCATTTTCGGCCACCGCTACAAACAGTTGAAAAAAGAATAAATTTAGAAAGGGTTTGCAGGAACCCGAAAACTGAACATTTTATGCAAACTTAAAACGTAAGGTAAAACGGGAAAAGCAAAGTAATTTTCATTCAGATAGAAGTAAACCGTTTACAAATTTTCTGGAAAAGCTAGGAACTCATAGTAAGTTTTCATTTCTTCATCACTTCTTGTCTGCTATTACTGTTGGTTTAGTTAAAACACAATATAATTGGGCTTTTCCAAAACAACCAGACAGGATATGAAAACATTGGAGATGAGAACACACTAACAACGTTTGAGTGTCCACATCTTTGGGTTAATAGATCAGCTGAGTAGTGAGGATTCATACTTTGCATGCACTTGGGAATCGGAATACTGAATTTCTGGGGAAGAAAAAAAAAACAGATAAACATGTCAGTTTTACTGTCCCTGTTTTTTAATTATGGGTCTGTTTTGTTTTTGTTCATGTTTTTTTTCGGGTGTTCATTTAACAACGATGGTTTATCTGGGAAAGATTGGCTTTAGTTTTTTGTTATTATTCTTGTTTCAAGCTGTTGAATTTGACATGACGGCATCTGGGAAATTGATTTATTGATACGAGCACAATCAAGTACCATGACTTTTCAATATTCAAACTCATTTAAATGAGTACATACAGGGTGTACTTCTGTGAATTTCGTACAATTGAATGGCTGGGAGGGTATTCGGGGTTAATTTTTCACAATATTTGCATTGCTATATTTTCCATTTCGAGCATTTCTGTTGTATTGTCTCAACAGAGGAAAAGCAGAGTAGGGAAACAGAGCCTGCCTTTTGAGAGCTCAACAAGGCGTCTGCAATCTGTTTTTAGAATTGGGGTAATTGCCATTTAGTGTACGGTGCCTGCAGGGCAAAGCAATCTCCTTGTTACTGTAAATATGTTTAGAAATCCGAAATGATCATATATGGTTAGCTGGAGCTTCCTTTTCGTACACTCTCTGACGTCGTCTCTTGGAATTATTCAGTTATGGGCAGCGTGCACTATTTGTCATCTCCATCGAGTTTTTTCCAAATGGTAATGACAATGGCCATATTTGCTTTCTATTGTTCTTCATATTCATGGGCATCTTTAAAGCAATGTTCAGTTGTCATTTTATTGGTGCCACGCTGCACTCATCAGTAATTCCTACCTTTATCTTGTTGAAAAAAAAATAAAAAAAAAAATCGATGATTCCCATCTTTTTGGCCCGTGCGGTGTCCTGAAGGTTATCACTTGTTCTCATCGTGGTGAGCTGGTAATGTGCATCCATTTGTGTGAGTCCCGGAAGCTCTGCATCTCATCGTGTTTCTGAGTTTCTGGTTCTGAATAAATCTCTATTTCTCGAAAGTTAGGCTTGTACAGGTTTTAAGGAAGCTTTCCACTTCCAATGCCAATCTGTCACCTCTACATTGCCGAGATGCTACAATAGATGGGACCCATTGTAAATCACAATCTTTTGAACCGTTGACATAGTTTGTGTAGCACTTCTCTACGGTCATCAAGATCTGCAGTATTCTGGCTCCTCAGCGTTGCAACTACTGACAGTGTGTCCTGTGAAGACAAGCAACTGTCCTCTCTTTGCTTTCCACTGCCATTGGAAGTTTCTCTGCAGTATTTAAGGACCTCCGCCTCTGCTCTGAAGTACTTGAGAGTATGTCCTATTGCGACTGAACATCTTTTTCTGTGTGAGCCCTCCGTCACGCAAAAAATGTCACTACAAATTAGGTAACCTTGAACATTGAACGAATTATATATATCTATTATGTCTGTCTGCTGTCTGTCTTTCTTCTGTGAGTGTGAGTGTGTGTGGTGGTGTAATGTTTGTATGTTTGTATACATGTATTTTATGAATATGTATGAACTGAAAGAATTGCGCGCGTAGGAGTGAGTTTAAAAGTGGATGGCAGTGGCCATTACAATGTACATTTAAACATAGATGAAGATGTGAATCTAACATACACTCCAGCAAATTCCCTTTTCATTCTGTAATTAAATCACATAAACTTAACCAAAATCTAAGTGAACTAAAAAGTAATTCGACACAAGAAAGAACATGCGCGGAAATGAAATTGTAAACCATTCCATGGTCATCCATCTTTCTGTCTAATGTTAAACTAAGTGATAAAATACTGTCATTTGCTTTTGACAACGAGGTTACTTACAGGAAGCGAAAGACTTTTACATCTATACGACCCACAGTCATACACGAAAAAGGTGCATATATGAAACCACAAAATAACGACAACAGTGTCACATTTTATTAAAATGAAGAAGCAAATTTCAAACCCTGTCCTAATACCAACAAAGGCACCAAATAGCCGTAGGACATATGTTTATGATACGAGTGGAGTCCACAAACACTAATAACGTGACATGACAATAAATAAAGAAAAATGGTTAAACCATCCTTTCGCAAGCAGTATTATGATCATTTAAATCACTGCCGTAAAACACGATTTAACAACGAATCGATCCCCAGAGCAAATCAGCTTTTAATGTAAAGTAGCAATACCATATGATGCACATTTAGATAAAATGTTACCAACATAAATTTGATAAGTAACTATCCACGGATGAGGAAATTAACAAATTAGATTATCGTACGCTTGTCATCTTACTGGATACATTGACAGTTTAGGACACTGCATGCAAACGGTTGTGAGTGAATTAATGTCGCTGACAGCGTAAATTTGAAGCAAAAGTTTTACTGTAAATATGTCAGTGCAATTATAGGTTTCTTTACCGAATATGGAGAAATTCGATGTAAAAAACACCCATTTTAAATTGCGGGAGATGTTTTTCGCACTTTTGTAAGTCCGAATTGTCAATTGTGCTCGTTTTGAATAGACCAAATACATTATTTTTGATG